>CM076570.1:847224116-847372040 GCA_034641835.2 Pinus albicaulis
GAAAATAACCTTACTAGGGCAGGCACTCGAAGTCCCCCGAAGCTAAGGGTGAAACCAGAAATAACCTTACCAGGGCAGGCACTCGAAGTCCCCCGAGGCTAAGGGTGAGATCTCCGACCGGAGACACTCGGTTGCACTAAACAGTGCTGCAGACCGACTAAACAGCCGGCGTGCGGAAGCAGACAGAAGTCTAGCTCTCAATATCAATATCAAATCATGCATGTCCAAATGAGGTGAGAACCCCTCCGTTTATAATGCCAAACTCCCTCCAAAACTTAACTGCGTCCTTACTCTCCTTTGACCTGCGCAGTTACCCTTGGGTCAGCTTGATGCCTCCCCATCATACTCATGTGGACCCCCAAGGCCCCCTCTCTAAGTTATAACGTCAATCAACTAGGAAAAGAACACTTTATTTATAAAGTGAGGTGACTAAAGTGAGGTGACCCCTCTTATTTCTCACTTTATTTATTATTTCTAGCTAAAGCGGCAAAATAAAGCAAAATTGAAATATTCCAATTAGCAAGGCTAATTGGGAGTGAGAACCCCTCCTTTTATAATGCCAAACTCCCTCCAAAACTTAACTGCGTCCTTACTCTCCTTTGACCTGCGCAGTTAACCTTGGGTCAGCCTGATGCCTCCCCATCATACTCACGTGGACCCCCAAGGCCCCCCCTCTCTAAGTTATAACGTCAATCAACTAGGAAAAGAACACTTTATTTATAAAGTGAGGTGACTAAAGTGAGGTGACCCCTCTTATTTCTCACTTTATTTATTATTTCTAGCTAAAGCGGCAAAATAAAGCAAAATTGCAATATTCCAATTAGCAAGGCTAATTGGGAATATTACAATGATGTGTAAGATATAGCAATTATTACCCCCTTTTTGGTAGGGTGATTTATTCCCCCCCAAGGGTTGGGATAATCATGGGTTATTGAATGATAAAGGAGGTTCATCTAGGGCCTTTGGAAAAAGGGTGATGGCCATGGGTATGGGGTAGAGCTCATGTATTGGTTTTTCCCCACATTTTAATTATATTTGTCTCGACCATCTTTTGCATTTTGTGGTACATTTTCCTGTTGAATGTGGTACTTTACGCTTTTACTTTATTTTTAACTACTTCAACCTCTGAGGCATCATTCCAAGCCTGATCCAATGTGGGGGCTAACCCTATGTGGACCCAGAGAGGCAATGTGGACCTAGGTTGGAGATATGATGAATGGGGTTATATTGAATGGAAGGGGAGTAGTATATGTGGATAAGGGAGCGAGGCCACGCAACCAAAGTCGGGGTTTCCTAAGTAGTACTGCCCTAAAATCAAATGGTCAATAAAGGAGATTCCACGACACTAAAATCCAAGGGTAACACCCCAAAAGAGGTCAAGGGGACAAAAGCACAAACTAATCCCACTCTTTCCACTGAATCCCCCCATCAATACATGTCCAGAAGTGTCCATGATAAGTAAACCCAATACTCAATTACCAAATGGAAAGACATACCTTTAGGTTTGGGAGGCCCATCTTCAAACATACGATCAATACAGATGGGTGAGGGACCACATGCTTGGCTCAAGTGGTGGAGAAATGGCACAACGAGCTAGCTGAGGGTTGTTGGTTGCTTGCTAAAGTTCACCATGGAGAAAAAAAATTCTCCTAGAGATATCACCCACGAAGTGGTGGGTAACAAGGCCCTTCCATGAAAAACGTTCCCTGATAGCCCTATATGTTTTGGTGAACCCCTGATGCCCTGTTAATGGTGAATTGTGGGCAGCCTACATAATATTCTCCTTTAATTGGGAATTGGACACTAAATAAATTTAGTCCTTATAGTAGATCATCTCATTCATCACCTTGTACCGGTCATTCGTAACTGTGCCATCATGGACCTCACATGAAAACTGGTTCTTGGAATACTCCACTAGCAACTGCGCCTTCCAATCTGGCGTAATGCTCATCAACGAAATAGTGGCCGACCTCCTAGACAATGCATCAGCTACCAAATTGTGCCAACCCTCGACATACTCAATGTCAAATTCATAAGTTTGAATTTTTCTCACCCACTTTTGTTGCCTCTCCTGCAACCGTTTTCGCTCCAAAAATAATCTGAGGCTATTGTGGTCTTTTTTCACCTAGAACCTGTTACCCACCAAGTACTGTCAAAACTTGGCCAGTGCATGCATGATGGCTAGCATCTCTTTGTCATATATGGATTATAGCTGCTCGTGGGGAGGTAGCTTTGGACTCTCAAAGACTATTGGGTGCCCCCCTTGCATCAGGACCGCCCCTATGCCCTCCCATGATGCATCGCACTCAAGCACAAAGGGTTGCGTGAAATCTAGAAGTGCCAACACTGGGCAACTTCTCATCACCTATTTGAGGCACTCAAAAGCCTCATGCGCCCCATCGATCCACTCAAATGCCCCCTTCTTGGTCAAATCATTGAGTGGGGTTTCCAATTGGGAGAAGCCCTTCATGGACTTCCTATAGGAGGTGCATATACCCACGAAACCCCTCAAATTTGTCACATTCCAGGGTACTGGCTAGTCCCGAATGGCCCTAATCTTCTCCTCATGCACTCTCACATCATCCTCCCCAATAATATGCCCCAAATAGAGCATCTCTGTTAATCCAAACTCACACTTGGACAACTTGGAGTAGAACTATTGCTCCTCTAAAATGCGCAACACCACCTCCAAGTGTTGCAAATGCTCCTCCTAGGTCCTGTTATAGATCAGAATGTCGTCGAAAAATACCAATATGAATCTCTGCAACTGCCCACGGAACACATGGTTCCTACAGGAATGGAAGGTGGTAGGTACATTGGTTAGCCCGAAAGGCATAACCGAAAACTTGAAGTGCCCATAGTGACACCTGAAAGCTATCTTGGGGACGTCTTGATCCCTCACTTTGATCTGGTGGTACCCCGAATGCAAGTCTATCTTGGAGAAGTACTTGGCTCCTCTTAGCTCATCAGTCAACTATGTGTGGAAATTGGAATGGGGTAGCGGTTCTTCAAGTTCTTTTAGTTGAGTGTTTGGTAATATATGCACATGCGTAACATCCCATCCTCCTTCACTAGGACAACTGATGAAGTGAAGGGGCTAGAGCTAGGCCTAATATGCCCAAGTGCCAGCAGCTCATGAATGGATCACTCATTCTCATCACTGTAGGCCTTGGGATGTCTGTATGGAGTGGTAATAATAGTCTGTACCCCCAGTTTAGCTCAATCGTGTGCTCAAATTGCTTGCCAGGTGGTTGCCCTGGTGGTATGTCCTTGTCTAGGATGGTTTGTATGTCAGAGTGTGGTGGCTTGGGCTGACCCCCAACCTCAGAAATACTCAACTCCACTGCCCACTCAATGTCACCATGCCTTAGGTTAGCCTCCATCCTGTGTGTTGAGACTGTCTGTGGGGGGGTAAGAATGCATTCCCTGAAGAACAACTAACTTTCCATCCGGCCTTGTAAACTCCATCTCCAACTTCCTCCAATCCGTAGTGACTGGGGCAAGAGAATAGAGCCACTGGAAACCCATCACCACATTGGTGTCTGTTACATCCACCATGAAGAAATGATCTGTTACTAAATATTCCCCATGGTCACTGTCAAAGCGAGAACATATCATGTACATTTCATGGACCTGTCTCCCGGCACAAGGACTGCGAATCCCTCAAAATCCTCAGTCGCGATACCTCTCCTCTAAACCATCTGTGCATCGATGAAATTGTGGGTGGCCCCACTGTGCACCAAAATTGAGACACAATGTCCCTGCACTATGCCCTTGATCCTCAACGCTAAAAATTTGGGTATCCCACGTAAGGACGTATGTATCCCTGGTACGAAAGAAGCTCCCCCTAGTGGTGGTGGTCCCTTCTCCACATGTGCCACACTATCATCTCTGCTTGCCTCCAAATCTACGTTGTCCTCCCTCGGCCACCGTCGGTAGGGGTGCTGACCTCAATGTAATGGGCCTTTCCTGTTGTGCATCTATGGTTTGGTGCCCAAGGTTCCTAACAGGTGAAGCATAGCTTCCTCCACCATAGGTCTCTCTGGGTCTCCTCATCCAACTGGCCACGCCCCCGGTCGGCTCTTGGTGGTGGAGCCCTAGTGTCTCTACCCCTCTGTTGGGAAACCTGTCTGGGTGGTATCTGCACTCTAGCCCTAGGTAGAGCATCCTGCAAGTCCCAATCTCTCCCAACTATGTCCTACAAATTGGTGGACCTGTTGGACCTCACCAATCCCCTGAGTGGCTCTGCGAGCCCATCCAAGAACATGAAAACTCTCTTGGCCTCTAATAAATTGGGCACCATCATTGACAATCTTAGAAACTCGGAGATATAGGCCTCAACACTCCTTGTCTGTTTGAGTCGTGTTAGCTCCCCAAAGTGTTCCTCCAAGTCTTTCCTCTCGAAGCGCTCCAACACCCTCCTACCGAAATCCTCATAAGTTGTGACTCCTGCTTGCCCCATCGTGGTCAACCCATGGAACCACCAATCATGGGCTTCCCCCTCTATATGCAATGTGGCATTTTTAATTGCCTCCACCTTTGTCATATGATTGAGTTGGAAGTAGACATCAAACTTATCAACCCATGCCCTAGCCAATATCTTAGGCGAGCCATCAAAAGTTGGGAGGAACAATCTCCTCATGGTGCACTGCAAATCAGTACCATGTGCATAACCTCCTACTCCCTATGCCTTGCTCCTGTTATTGCCCTTCAGTTGGAAAAAGTCCCTGAAAGTGATGGCCTCTCAAAAATCGGGCCCATAGGACCGATACTCCACAAAATAATCCCCTATGGGCATCTCCTCTTGCCCTTGTGAGCCCCCAACACCAGATGCTAAAAATGTGGGAATGGTGGATCTGGGTGGTGTGCTAGAAATAAGGGGTACATTGGAGGTATTAGATGTGTGGTGTTGTGAAGTGCTAGAGCTTTCACCCAGGTGAATTTCCCCTTGAATTCACTTGCCCTTGTAATTACTGCAGTTTTGTTGCCTCGGCTCCTCAATAACCTTAGACAAATCATTGATGGCCTTCAAGAGGTGTTGGGAAAACTCCTATTCTTTACTCACATTATCTCCCCAATGATCCCCCATGTATGGCCTCTCAACCTTCGGTTCAACGTTCACTGAGTCCGGGGTAATGTGTAGATGCCTTTCTTTGCTCTTGTACCTCTACCTTCGGTAAGTAACATTTTGCTGATCTTCTGGTGTCATAGATTGATAGTTGCTTCCATAGGCTGAGCCAAGAATATGAGCTCTGATACCACTGTAATATCCGAATCTGCATTGACCTGAGTCATTTTATTAAGATAAATGACGGGGTACAATATGAGATCAAAAGGCATGCTCCTGGGCTTGCCTCGACAAGCTAACAAGGCACAGGTGATGAAATTAGGTGCTCAAACACTAGGTAGTTTCTCCAACAAATCTTTGCTCCTCAGGAGTTGCACTGCTAGCTCCAAGAAATGGTTGTTAGGTCCTCCTCCGGTACTCAGAAAATTCCTAGAAAATAACCTTGGCCTCTTCTCCAATAACCCAACAAGGGTTTGGCCAAATGTTGACCTCGAAATTTCGGCCCAAATTTCAACCCACCTGTAAATGTCACTGCTGAAGCTCCCAAAATGGTTGAGATATCCATCAAATACCCTTCCGGAAATCTTCCACAAGTCTCAGCCCCAAACTCCTCTTCGTCACGATGCCCCACCTGTGGTACAAAAATGTACTGCGCAGGCCCATGCAATCTCTGTTGATGAATGTTGGACCCAACCAATTCTCTCCAAAATGAGGCCCTGGAATTACCCTCAATATTTAGCAAATAATGCCCCTTGATTACCCCGGAGATCCCACAAATCACCTGCCCCCACAACAACTCCTCCTATGACTGCGTATTTCTCCTTCCTGCGTCCCACCTGCTGAACAAATTCCACAATTGCGCAGAAAAGAATCCCAGATCAGATTGAAGGTGATGAAGACTCCCTCCTAGGGCTCGCACACGAAGTCCTTCGAAGCGAGGGTGAGATTCTCACCTGAAAAATTCTCGTGCTCAACAACACATGCAAACTTGGTTTCCAGCTCAAGCGTGCTTGTCAAGGTCAGTGTTCAAATGATCAAAGATGCCCCAAAATGAGTACCTCCTATTTTGTCATTGTACCTCCAATTTGCTCATGTGGGACCCAACCATCGATTCCCTCCATCCTTTCCCTCAAGAATGTGAATCCAAGAGGGGAGTGTATTCCCTCTTTTGTGTGGCCCCCACCATCCACTAACCATTCATTTTTTCCCTTTCTCCTATGTTGCGCCCTTGCCTTAGCTCCAAAACTTCAAGTGGGGTACCGCAACCCACTTTTCCTTAGTGAAAGTACAAAACATGGAAAAATTGGCAAAATTGATATTTCCCCTTAGCAATATTACTAAGTGGGTATATCACAACATATTATCAATAAATAGTCTTAAATATGTCCTCAAATAGATAGAATCAAGGAATTTCTCGATTATCTTGAAGAGGAAACCCTAGAATTTTTTTTTAAGATTATGAAGAAAAATGGGTGATGGAGGATAGAAGATCAATGCCTTAGGTTGTCACTATATATATTTATTTTGAGGGGCATATGGAGTCAAGGAGTCAAACAATTCTAGGGTTTTATTGAAGTGATAATTGTATCCAGACAAGCTAGGGAAAATAAAGTAACTTACTGAAAGGGTTTGAGATATAGGGTCTCAAATTTTCCAAATGATTAAGGGAAAGAAAAATCTATCTCTACTCCTTAGATACTTGAAAGAAGGGTTTAGATAAAAAAGGGACAATGAAGCAAATACCCAATAAACTAACTTAGCACTTGAACATTCATCCCATGGAACATAATACCAAAATAAAAAATGAAGTAACTTACTTCACCATTTATCATCCAAGATCCACCATAAGCATCTATGAAAAGAGACTACATCACATCGCAATTCCATCCAAGAGAACTCAGATGGTCCATCCATAGCCAAGTTATAATTGAGAAAAATTACATAAATTTCATATGCCCTAAGTGATTTCTCCCCCAAGTCCAGTCATGACAAAATGAGAGGAAGTGCACCTCCATTTATAGAGAAGGTTCTAAGCATCCCTCACATTAGAATATTTTGCAAACATCAAATTTAGATGAGAGTAGAATGAAGCCAGTTTATATTTGCAAAACCTTTCCTTTTGAATTCTATCAATAATGGCAAGCTCTTCATTAGTGAAAAGGTATTGAAGCACCTATGGTTTCCTTCATTTCATTAAGTGCATCAGGTTGGGATCATAAAAGGATGAGGATCTTGTATTTGTGCATTCAAGCATATGCCTTGTATCTTGTAAGGGTGAAGAATATACAAGTGGACCTCATTGAGATTGGGATGTGGATGTCAAAATTTCTAAACATAAATCCTACTGTAGTGTCTTGATTTACTTTTCCCTTTTGATTTAAATTACAAGTTAATTTTTTGAATTATTCAGTAAAATCAACAAAGTAAACACAACTGCAGCCTACACATTTACAGATCATTTACTGAACATCACACACACATGACAAGGTGACACACATATTTTTTGGACAAACGTCCTTGGAAAGAAACTAATGCAGGAAAACCAATGCAGCTAACTCTAGAGAGTTTTATTATTATGCAGAATCTGAATATAACATTATTCAGGCACCAAAATGGTTCGCCACACAGAGAAATTACATGGCACTAGTACCTCTTTTACACGGAGATGGAAATTATGGTTGATTCACACCCTCAAACAGGGTTTACAGAACTCGAGCCCTTTTTGGCCCACCGGAAAACCTAGCGTTGTCCCTCAGCCCTCTGCATCAGCCTTTCTAGCCTGCATCAGCCTCTGTACTGCCCTGGATGGGCTTGCATCAGCCTCTCAAGTCTTACATTGCCCCTGTGCTGCCCTGACTGGGCTTGCGTCACCCTTGAAGGGTTGCTGCTGCCTTCTCTGTGGCTCTGGTTGATTTGCGTATCTCTGGCTGGCCTCTACGCTGCCTGGTACACTACCTCTCTACCATTGTATTCTTGGCCTCAGATCAGATCATCCCTTGCCAATCTCTGCCCCTCACTGCACTGCAAACTCGCTTCGAAATTCTTAGCAAACCACGCCCTAGAATTTCAACTTAGCTTCAGTGCTCTGCCAATGTGTGCGTTCTCCAACTGACCCCAAGCCCTTCTCTTATACTTTTCTTGTTGGCAAACCAATGGCCATGATCTAATCTCTAATCAACGGCTAAGATTAGAAGTTGCTTGATCCACGTCACTCAGAACATTTTCATCACATGTTTAATTTAATTCACTTTAATCTTTTAATTTTCCTAAGTTAGACTTAGGGTCCTTAATTAAAAAGATTAATTATTTGAATAACTATCAAACCAGATGGAATTTCTCCAAACGCTTTCTGGGTCTTGGAGATCTCATGTACTCCATCTCCTCCACAAAATTTTGAAACTAGAGCATATCTGATGCTACCCCAAAATCTCAACACTCCCTCTTAGCGAGAAGTGTGCTCTAACAATACTTCCACACTGAAGCATTGCCCTGATCTCTGGCATCGGTCCGCGCGCTGATGCTTGGCTTGTTGCCCTCCATCACTGCACTGTTGTTTCTCTCTGTATTGTTGCCCATGACTCTGCCACATCTGTATTGCAGCTCCCTCTCAATTTGCTGCATGATGCTGCCCATAGCACTGCCACTGCTAACTGCTGCACTACAACTCATTTGCTGAGAAGTAAGCAACTAAAGGACCCATGCCCAATCACTGACAGACAAGTCAGTCGGGTCTGCATCTCATCACTGAAGGTCTCTTGGCTGCAGCTCTGCGCTGTCCTCCTAAACCCACTGCGATACTACAACTCTGCACTGTGTAAGCACTGCCTCCTATGTTCTACTGAAGTCCCATCAGCCTCTGCGCGGTTGCTTATACGTTTCTGCTGCTCTGCACTTGTTGCTCCCATCTACAACGCCCCAGCACTTCCCTCTACTTCACCGTGATCTCCTACACCCACTTCTCCACTTGTCACACTACCGTCTTAAGGCTCTCGTAGCTCGTATGTGATCCAAGAGTCTAGGCTCCTCAAGGATCCTGCCTCCTATCTGTAGATACTCTACATATCAATATCGCCCCACCTCTTCTCTCGAGGTTCATGAGCACTCATGGCTACATCATCATCAGAGCCATCATATTCTTTAGCAGCCGCAACCTTGGAATCAGCTTCCTTGTCCTTCTTCCTTAGAGGATAAGTGGTGGCGAAGTGTCCAAGTTCACCACACCTGAAGCATCGGATCTTCGATAGATCCCTCTTCTTCTTCCCTTGTTGCTTCTTGGATGCAAGGGCTGCATCTTCCTCTTACTTCTTCTCCATTTTGCTGGATCCAATGTTTTTTTGTTTCTTGGTCATCCAGTGGATTTCCTCTTGTCGGAGGATACCCCACATGTCGTCCCAACTTGGAAAGTCTTGTCTTTCCAAGTTGCTTTGGACAAACGTTTCCCATTCATCTGAGATTACATTTAGAGAAATCCTCACCATGACATCATCCTCCACTTTAACCCCTATGGAAATCAGTTGATCCTGGATCGTCTGCAACCTGAAGAGGAAAGGATCAATTTCCTCCCCCTTATTCATCACGAACAACCTCATCTGGTTCTCCAGAAGCATCTTCTTCTGGACGGATTTTCCTTGACACATTGTGGTCAAAGTTGTCCACATAGCATTAGTCGTCTTCTTCTCGGAAATGTGTGGGACCACATGATCCTTGATCTTGTCCATGATAAAGCGCTTAGCATGTGCCTCCGCTTCATTATGCTTCGCGAGAAGAGCAGTGTCGGTTGGTGTAGCCAAGACATTCTTTGCATGTTCCCAAAGTCCGTATGCCTCCAGGACCATCAGGATTCTAGCCTTCCAGATAGCAAAGTTGGATAAGTCGTCCAACCTTTCCTGATCACGCAGCCTGTACGACGCCATCTAGCTCAAAACAATTTGTCGGAACAGATGCTCCTCTCCCTACTGCTGTTGCTACTCTCAATAGAAGCCCAGATTTAGGGTCCTAAGCGAAAAGGCACCCTCTATGGTAACTGCTCCCTTTGACAACTGATTTCCCTCCTTGGAAATCTGCCAAAGCCCTTGAATCAACCCTCGTCGATCACCCTCCTGATTGATCCTCATATTTCTTTGGCAAAAATCTGTTGAGCAGTTGTTCCCCTCCTGCTCTTTGTCAACTTAGCTAGGCATTGTTATGCACCGAAAAAACCTGTGCCACACTAGCAACTTCTGAATACCGGAAGCTACACTTCCAACCCCTACAAACTACACAGCGTCACTGCAAACTGGACCGCGTCACCCTCTAGGGTCTGCTTTAGCCACTGCGTCACCTTAGCGTGCCTTTGACTAGCACTACATCACCCTTACTGGTGCTGTGTCAGCCTCTACGTAAGCAAGGTTGTCTCTGCGTCACCCTGGTGGTGTTGCGTTAGCCTCTACGTGAGAAGACTGGCTCTGTGTCCCTCTCAGCTGGGTCTGCGTCCCTCTTGATGCTGCACTTCCTTCTCTGGTCTATGTTGCTCCAGCTTCCCTTCCTGTAGCAAAATATCTTTAGCCACTTTTTTGGTGATTCAACTTGATCTGCAATGCTTTGATACCACGTGAAAATTTCTAAACAAAAATCCTACTGCAGTGTCTTGATTTACTTTTCCTACTTGATTTAAATTACAAGTTAATTTTCTGAATTACTCAGTAAAATCAGCAAAGTAAACACAACTGTAGCCTACACATTTACAGATCATTTACTAAACATCACGCACACATGACAAAGTGACACATAGAATTTTCGGACAAATGTCGCCAAAAAAACCTCAATGCGGGAAAACCGGTGCAACTAGCTCTAGAGGGTTTTATTATTATGCAGAATTTGAATACAACAATATATGGGCACCAGAATGGTTTTCCACACAGAGAAATTGCACGGCAACAGTACCTCTTTCACTCGGAGACGGAAATTATGGTTGATTCACACCCTCAAATGGGATTTACAGAACTCGAACCCTTTAAGTCCCACTGGAAACCCCAACGTTGTCCCTCAGCCCTCTGCGTCAACCTCTCTGGCCTGTGTCGGCCTTTGCACTGCCTTGTATGAGATTTTGTCAGCCTCTCAGGGCTTGCGCTACCCCTGCGCTACCATGACTTGGCTGTGAAAATTCTACTGCAGTATATTGGTTTATTTCCTCCTACTTGATTAAATTTAGACAAGTTACTTTCAGAAATTAGATTCAGAAATACCGAAAATAAACACAACTATAGCCTACACATGCAGATCATTTACTGAATAATTCACTCATGCAACAAAGTGACAAGTGGATTTTTGGACATAAGTCCTTGAAAAAACCCAAAGCGGGAAAACCAGTTCAGCAGATATGAGGGTTTTATTATTATGTAGTTTTGAGTACAGCAAATCTGGGTTCCAAACTTGGAAAACACAACAGAGAATAAAAGATATAAAATCTACAGCTAACTTGAAGATCTAGTGCCAAATATCTGACTGATCCACACCCTCAAATAGGATTTATAGGACTCAACTTGGATCTGACCCTAGAAACCCTCACCGCTGCTTCTGAAGCCCCAACATTGCCCTAGAGGGACTGTGTCAGCCTTTGCGTGGCTCTAGGAGGGTTTGCGTCACCCTAGGAGGGTCTACGCTGCCCTTGCGCTGCCTCTACTTGGCCAGCGTCAGCCCAACGTGGCCCTAGCTGCCTCTGCGCTGTCCCTGTTGCTCTGCGTGGCTCTGAATCCTCTCTGCGCTGTCCTTGTGTTGCTCCTCTTGCCTCTTGCTGTCTCTTGGCCCCGGAATCAGAACATTCCCTTGGCCAATACTACCCCTCACTGCAGGAAATTCCATTGGAAATTCTTAGCAAACTCGCCCTAGAATTCCAGATCTATTCCTCAGTTCTACAAAATTTTGTGTCTTCAACTGACCCTCAAGCCTTTCTCTTACATTTTTTCGTTGAACCCTTCAACGGCCGAGATTAAATCATCCATCAACGGCTGAGATTAAAAGATTGTTTGATCCATGTGACTTAAGACAATTTCAGCACATGTGTTAATTAATTCACTTTAATTATTTTATTTTCCTAAGTTAGACTTAGGAAGTCCATTAAAAATAATTAATTGTTTGAATAACTTGAACACAACTTGAAATTTCTCAAATCCATTTCAGGGTCATGTAGATCAAGTGTACTCTAGTCCCTCCACAAAATTTGGGACCTAGAGCACAACTTATGCTACCCCAAATACACAAAATCTCAACACTCCCTCTTAGCATCATAAGTGTGCTCTAGCAATACATCACACCATGTATCACAAGATCTTGAGTACGAGGTCTGTGTTGTTGATGCTTGGCCTGCTTCCCTCCATCTACTGCACTGCTGCATGCCACTGCCACTGACACTGCCACATTTGTACTGTAGCTCCCTCTCAAATTGCTCCATCATGCTGCCCATAGCATTGCCACTGCTAACTGTTGCACTGCAACTCAGTTGCTGAGAAGTAAGCAACTGAAAGACTCTGCCCAACTATTTGATAGACAAGTCAATTGCCCTCCATCACTAAAGCTCCCTCGATGCTGAATCATGCTGTCCCCCTGGAGACACTGCCATGCTGCAACACTGCACTGCATGAGCCTAGCTTCTCTGTGCTGCTGAAGTCCCATCAGCTTCTCTGCATTGTTGCCTTCACGCTGTTGCTGCCTCTGCATCACGCTGCTCCTTCTTCAGCTCTACAGCTCCCTCTTTTGCTTCAATGTGGCCAACTGCAACCATCTCCCAACTCATCTCGCTACTGTCTTAAGGCTCCCGTAGCTCGTATGTAATCCAAGAGTAGGGCTGACTTAAGGATCCTGCCATTCTGTCTATGGATTCTCTATATATCCATGTCACCCACCTCTTCTCTCGAGGTGCATGAGCAATCATGGCTGCATCATCATAAGAGCCATTGTCATTTGTTGTTGTAGCCTTGGAATCAGAAGCTCCTTTGTCCTTATTCTTAGGACATCTGTTGGAAAAATGACCAAGATCACCACAGTTAAAGCACCGGACCTTGGAGAGGTCCTTCTTCTTCTTCCCTTGATGCAAGGGTTTCTTCCTCCTCCTCTTCTTTCTTTACTTTGGTTGATCCGCTTCCTCCACTGAAAGACTGTTTCTTGGTGATCCTTTTGATCTCCTCTTGGCGGAGAATAGCCCAAATATCTGCCCATGATGGAAACGCTACCCTTCCCAGAATTATTTGGAAAAATGTTTCCCATTCTTCAGAGACAACATTTAGGGCTGTCCTCACTAGGAGCCCTTCATCTGGAGTAGCACCCATGCCAATCAGTTGGTCACAGATAGCTTGAAGTTTGAAGAGAAATGGATCTATCTCTTTGCCCTTCACCATTTGGAACATCCACATTTGATTCTCAAGAAGCATTCTTCTTTACACAGAGCCTCCTTGGTACATCACTTCCAAAACTGTCCACATGGCATTTGCTATATTCTTACCAGCAATATGCGGAATCACGTGATCCTTGACTCCGTTTATGATCAACCGCTTTGTCCGTGCTTGATTTTCTTCATACTTCTTGAGTGGATCTGCATCAATTGGTACAGCAAGTGTTTGCTCTGCATGATCTTTGAGACCATACTCATCCAAAACTGAGAGGATTCTGGCCTTCCAGATGACATAGTTGGACATGCCATCCAATCTGTCTTGATCCCTCAATCCATATCGAGCCATCTTTGCTCAAATCTGAAGCAAACAGTACTTCTCCCTCTGGATCTGGGTTTCTTGGTGACTAGAAACCCTCTAGTAACTGCTTCTTTCTGCAAACTGACTTCTCTCTTGGAAATCTTCCACCAAAACTCAAATTGTCCCCAAGCCCTTCTCTTATACTTTTCCCAGTGCTCTACCAATGTGTGTGTTCTCCAATTGTCCCTAAGCCCTTCTCTTATACTTTTTCCTTTGGCAAACGAACGACTGTGATCTAATCTCTAATCCACGGCTAAGATTAGAAGTTGCTTGATCCACGTCACTTAGAACATTCTCATCACATGTTTAATTTAATTCACTTTAATCTTTTAATTTTCCTAAGTTAGACTTAGGGTTCTTAATTAAAAAGATTAATTATTTGAAAAAATATCAAACCAGATGGAATTTATCTAAACGCTTTTTGGGTCTTGGAAATCTACAAAATTTTGGAGTTAGAGCACATCCGATGCTACCGCAAAATCTCAACAATGGATGCAGAATGATTATAATTTGAACTCTCCCTTATTTCTCTTGATATTGGTGGTGATGCAAATAGAAGTGGAGCTACCTCTTCTTATAATCCATGCTCTAGTTTTGATTAACAAGCATCTTGTTTTATTTTCATTAATGTGGATGAAGGTGAGTATGAGATGGATACGTAGTTGTACTTGTCTTTATATTATCCTCTATTTCAAATTGAGCACATATAGCGTCATCTATAAAAGTTGATTTAGATGTATTGCCTCATTTATAAAGGCTAATTTTGGATTTTGCATCATTTAATCATCCATTGGAGTTAATATAGACATTATTTCTTCTGTGGTGTCATTTGTGTATCATTCTTATTTTCCTGCATGCTAATATCTATGCGTGTGTGTGTGTGTCCCCCTGTTGTCCTTTGAGATAATTGAGGTCAATAATTATGCCAAAGCATCTATAATTTTTTGTTTTGTTTTGAAATTTTGGATGACCATTGTATAAAATAAATTTTGCAAACAATTATGCTTAAATATTTTATATAATATCATAAAATAAGAGTAAGGGTTGCTTGTTTATCTCACACAGTGATTTAAAATTTTGTAAATGGTTAAGTAGACTTATGTAAGAAGATATGATAACTTTATATTCAGATTGAATGCTTTAATTAATCGTAAGTTTGAAAACCTTTAAACAATGTCTAAAAGTTAAAAAAAATACATTTAACATTATCAATATGCTGACAATTTATAGATGAAAGGGACTTACACAAACATATTTTTTAGTAAATCACTCTTTATATAAATAATAACTTTAGAAGGAATTATAAGATGACTGAGACTCGGTTAAACTCACCTGGTTATCTTGATAACAATTAAACATGTGGAAACAGAGTGTAATAAAAACAGGAAAAACTCACATAAGAAACAAAGTTGTATGAGACAAATTCAGAATCATTTTTCTATTATTGATAATCGAAAAACTTGTACAATGCTGCTTACAAAAATTTGTTTATCCAAGGGTGCAACCCTTAATAACTCACAATGAGAGTTATTTATACTAATTTTTAAAACTAAGAAATATCCTAAACTGATTACAATAATAGAATAGAATAGTAGGAAGAAGGAAACAGATGTATGACGTGTCTCTGTTTTGGTGGAAGTTTTTGATGACTGTACCATTTTTTATGCAAGTTGTTGATGGTTGAGCCCTTGAAAATCTATTGTGCTGGCATGTTGTTAATATCAAAATTTTACTGAATAGTTTCAAAAAATTTATCCCATTTTTCTTCACTTGGGATTTCTACATTCATCGTCTTTCTAAAGATTTCATCCACCTCTGTGTATCTCTCGAAAGTAGGCTTGTGAATGAAAAAATGCTTGATTTGATGTTGAATGATCAAATCAAACTGCAAAGCCTCTAAAAATTCCTTCCCTGCAATCTGTCTCTTGATACTTGCAAATTTAGACTTATCCACTACAATAGTATAGAGTTTCTTACAATAATCCTCTAATTTACTCAATTTGTCATCTAGACCTACCAATCTTGGTAGTCCTTTATGATTCAAAACATTAAACATTGTATGAAACCGTTGGATAATAGTATCCAGAGCGTCACATTTTGTTTGTAGTTGATTGATTAAATTCCTCTTTTGTAAGACTTTCTTGATTTCTAAGATTGTTGCAGTTTTGTCAAGTATGTTTATCTCTTCCAATTCTTCTTTGTTCTTTGAATTTAACACCTTGATAATATCAGTAGCTTCACTTGGCTTTTTCTTTAGAATTTCTTTTTGTTCTTCTATGGCTACTTTGCACTTGGTAATGAGCTTTTGCTGTTCAAAAATTATGTGTATGGATGGCCATACCTCTGTCATGGATTTGCTGATGTCTTCCCAAATGTTTTCCTTGGCTTCAGCCAATGTCTCTGCCATTAAGGATTCACTTTCCAATTCTTTAACCTTAAGTCCCAACTTGTGGGACTTTTGCATCTCTTCCATATATAGAGTACCATTCCTGATTTTTTGTGATTCCAAAATCTGAAATCTTTGTTGCAACTTCACATTTTCCTTTTTTTGAATGGAAAAATCCTATGTTAACTTTGTTGTTTTAGTTGTTGTCGATGATGATCAAGGCTCTGTACATGCAGAAGATATTTGAACTGTTGTGATTGGATCAATAGCCATCTGTGCTGATTGTTTCTCTTTTAACAACTCTTCAATATGTTCCTCCATTTTCCTTATTTGTATATTTTGCTCAATGATTAACTTAAGCATTTCCTCCTTGTTATATTCATTTTCTTCAATTTCTTTTGTTTGTGGATCTTCAGTTGAAGGCAATTTCAACTGTTTGCGCAGAGCATGTCTACATTTTTCTTCTTAATGATTTCTTCAATTGCTTTGCAATCCTTTGGATCATATCCAACCTTGAATACAAGATCCTCCAAATATTTAAGTTTGTTATCTTTGGCCAATGAAGACAACTTTTCAATCTTGAGCTGAGATTGAACGTTTGACAATGCAGTTTTGAGTTTGGATAGTGACATAGCTGTAGTTGTCATAGTTGAAAAGATCATTTCTCCAAATTTCCTGTGCATGTGCATCTGATCAATGGATGGATCTGACTTGCATCGAATGAAAACACAGTCTTTTTATATTCTGAATGAGACTGAGGAAAAGGAACTGTTGCCTAATTCTTCCTTTCCCACCGTCAAAGGTAGTAAGAAGCCTGTGTTGAGAAGTTGAAGTTTGTTTCGAAAATTGACTGTACACATTAGGCTTTAAAGCCTCATTCTTATGTTTGATTTCAAGGAACCTAGAGAAGATTTTTTGTTCATTAGAAGAACTGGCTTCTGAGTGCTGGATGATTACCAAAGGTTCTCTAATAGGTGATGATGATGGAGGAGTTACTGAAACATTTGCTGATGTAGAAACTTGAGTCTCTCCAAGATCAATTACCTCTGGTTGTCCTCCTTCTGTAAGCATAACTGAGCCAATATTTGGCTTCTTCTATTACATAATTAATTCCTTCATGATCTCTTTAGCAAGTGGAGGCTCTTCTCTCATCCTTTTCTGTTGCTTGCTCTCAGAGACTGGGGTGTATGCACATTAGAAGCTGACAAAACTTGTTCATCTGCCTCTTGAAGTGTTCCCTCGACCCATTGCTCTTGATTCATAAATGTTTCTATTTCTGGTATGGAGGTATGATTATATGAAGTTGTTTTTAGTTCAACTCTCAGAGTAGAAATGATACCATGTGGGTCATAAGACCAAGTGAAACTTGGTTGGAAACCCATTTTCTTCAACAGTGCATCATCTTCAACACCAGCTGATCTGGTATTACAAAAGAAAAATCCAATACTTGCTTGAAGCTTGAATTGTGCTTTCATTTTCTCTGACAAGTGCAGGTCATCCATATTTATCATTTGTCGAATGTATTCTAGAGAAAATATTCTCATAGGAACATATCTGGGGAGCTTGTATGGTGGGAGTTCACATCCATATACTCTAATTTTTGTATAATTTTGGTATAAATACCAATATCTTGTTTTAGCCTATTCACTCAAATGTAGAATCCTCTTGATTTCTTCTCCAATTCTTAGTTCTCTTTGACTGGTAAGCAACTGCTTTACTGGGTGTATGAAAGAATCAATAAACTCTGAAAATGTTGTTTTTGCTGATATAGTCCTGACTAGTTCAGTCTAGTGAATCACTAATTGATTCACCCCTTGTTCATCCTGTTTGTTGAGCTGGATAGGCAGAAGATCTCCATGTTGAAAAAGAAACATGTTTATAATTACAGAAGTGTAACTAAACACACCCTGAGTTGTGAAATTCATGAATTGTTCATGTATATTTTCAGCGAAGAATTGGTTGTAATTATACATGAACAATGGTGATTGATCCTTGCTAAAAATATATAGGAACCCCATGATAGATTCATCAACTGTCTGGTCATCTGAGTATCCTAACAGGTAAGAGAGAAGGGAAATAAAGTGTTTAGATGCTTCAAGAAAAATGGAGGATGAGTATGGTGGATTATTTTTAGGCAATTTGGCATCCTCAGGTAAGAAGATTTCAAAAATCTGGTCTCTCTGTGGGAAAGTCAACTTATGGTAGAGATCCATAAGTGCAGCTAGTGAAAAATGAGTCAGAGAATAGGATTGAGGGATAAGAAGCATTTGATTAATGGTTTCCGGAGAGATGGTGATCAGAATGTTTCCATTCTGAGCCACCACTGCTCTCTTTACATGATCATATTGGGCTTGGCAACAGGAGATGAGGTTAGGAAACGGATGGGTTTGTGGACAATAAAAAAGGGGTAACAATGATTCCAAAAACCTGATGAGGTCTTGTTTATCAATGTGCTTCTGTTTGAGCCATAAGTGTAATCCATAAAAATTGAATTCACACTTGGCGTCCATGATCTTGAAAAAGGCGCCTGCGAGAGGAATTAAGTCTAGGTTGAGCTAAGAAGTGGGAGCAGAGCTTTCCTCTGCAACTTGGTTGGTGGACTTTGTCTCTTCTACAACCTGTTTCTTAGCTTTTGCCTCTTTGGTAACCTGCTTTTTCGATTTTTCTTTCCGGGCCATTTTAAACAGAAATAAAGTATGAATGGTGAGAATATGATTGTTGAGCAACAGAAAAAGTGGTGACAGAATGATCTTCTGACAGGGAATGGTGCACGAAGATAATGACTTGTAATTAACAATGAAAATGAGGTAAAACTGGTAAAAGGCATGCTGCAATTTTTTTTATAGGTTATGAATGTGTTTAACGGTTGGATTATGACCGTAGTGGTTTAACGGCTTGGGAGCGGATTTTAATGAACAAGTGGAGTGGGTACAAACGGTTAGGGAGCAGATGCATAGGTGGATAACGGTCAAATGACATGGCAGGATTTAATTGGCTGAATGTACAATGGTTAAGGTGTGGGAAAGAAGACCCATTGCGAAAGATTATAGCCAAATTTCGGAGGGGGTACCTAAGGGTTTGTGGTTTTGAGTGGAGGGACCTCCCCCCCTTGCGTTAATGAGAAACGGTCGGGGGGGTGTGTGAAGTCAACCTCCATCGTTGATCTCGAGCGAGAGAAACATCCACCGTTGCAACTTGCGGTTTATTTATTGAGTGCGATAAGACCTTTTGTCGTTTTGCAACTTAGGTTAAAAAGAATAATGCGCCATATGATTTTTGTCAAATAACTAATGAAAATTTAAACTCAATTTTAAAGAATTTAATCACCATTAATTAATTCTTAATTTTTTTTTTTGGAAAATGGCACATTTAAACAGGCGGCCATGAAATTTATTTTTCAAGACTAACGCATTTATATATATTTTTTATTTGCTTCCCTAAAATTTTATTTTCTTTGCATTCATTTCTTAGGGAAACTAACTCTAACATTTATTTGACATGGATGTATAAAATACATTATTGTCCTAACATTTTTATGATTTTCTTTTTTCATCCATATCCTAACTTAACATTTTTTTTTTTTTTTTTTAAACTAATATGCTAACTTATCAAAAACCAAATAATGTTACAACATCGGCTCCAACTGGGGACTGCTTCCACTTGTGGGATGCAGAGAATAAGCAGATCCATGTGCCTTCTCCTCGGGCTATGGATTCTTTGTTGTGAAAAACAAAACGGACTTGAAATGATAAGGAAAAATGATAATGTTCAATGATGATCTGGGATCTCTTTCAATACTGTATATAATGTTTCAGAAATCTGCCATTGACAAGCAGTGTACTATCCTTCCAAATTTTGTAGAACAAATGTGTTGTTCCCCTTTACCTCTGCAATGCTAAGTGGTCCCAACCAGAGATTGTCAAATTTGCGATGTTTACCTTTGTCTTCCCTCCTAGCATCCCATCTTAAAACTAAATCTCCTTCCTTGAAATCTCTTTCCCTAGCCTTTCTGTCAAAAAGAGTCTTCATCTTATTCTGATACTTTCTCAATTTGTATTGAATCTCATCTCTGTTTTCATTTAATTCAATAATCTGATTTATTCTTCTAGAGAAATCGCCAGGTTCATCAGTAGATTCGTGTAAAAACTTAAGCATGGGGAAAGCCAAATTTGTGGGAAAAATGGCATCTTTGCCATAAACCAGTTGAAATGGAGATTTACCTGTTTATCTTTTAGGAGAAATCATGTTTGCCCAAACTGCATAGATAAGATGACTGACCCAATTTTTCTTATGATCTTCTAAATTTTTCTTGATCACTTTAACTAGGCTCTTGTTAGATGATTCAGCAAGACCCTTTCCTTGAGGATAATAAGGGGTTGAATGATGCAATAAAATCTGATATTTTTGGCAAAATTCAATCATCTTTATACTACTGAATGTTGTGCCATTGTCGGTCACTATTTGTTGAGGGCAACCAAATCTAGAGAGAAATTTTTCTTCAATTAATTTGATTACTACTGAATCTGTGGCATTTCTGACTGGAATGGCCTCCACTCACTTGGTGAAATAGTCTATGGCAGTTAAAATCTATCTGTGTTGATTACTTGAAGATGGGTGAATTTCCCCTATAAAACCTAGTCCCCATTGAAGGAATGGTGTTGAGACAACCACTGGAACTAATGGAAGGGCTGCTAGATTTTGCTTACCAGCAAACAACTGACATGGGACACAGGCTCTAACCTTTGCTCCCACTTGTGAAAATAGAGTGGGCCAATAGAATCCCGTCCTTAGTATTTTTTGTGTTGCGGCTCTCCAAGCATAATGCCCCCCACATACCCCTGCATGAAACTGATCAATGATTCCTTCAGTTTCTGATTTTGTTAAGAAAAGTAATAAAATGTTGAGAAGATCTTTCCAGTACAAGTTGGCATTGATAATACAATATTTGATAGATTTCAATTTAAGTGTTTTGCATTGGATTTCTGAAAACTCAGTAGGACACTCAAAATTGATCAGAAAATGTACAATATCTGCATACCAATCGGATAGTACAAACTTTTCATCAATGTGAATAGGAACTATTTGAGTTGAAGGAGAAGGTTCTTGTGGGTTCTTTCCTTGAGAATCTTGGGAAGGTTCTTGTGGGTTCTCCCCTTTTGCATTTAAGGGAGGTTCTTGTGTATTCTCCCTTTCTAAATTTGAAGAAGGTTCTTGTGTATACTTCTCAGAGACTTCAAAAAATTTATTTATGCCTAACATTTTTCAATTGGATTCAACTAACAATTTAGCTAAACCTTGTCCTTTTACTAACTTAGTAGTTTTAATAGTGAGGTCAAAGTCAATGATTTGAGTGATCCACCTTCCTCTTCTTCCATCAGTGTCTGGTTGTGTAAGAACAATTTTTACAACACTGGTAGGGACATAAACAACAATGGTAGAATGGAGGACATACATTTTGAAAGATTTTAGATCTTGAACTAAGGCATAGGCTTGTTTTTCAATAATATCATACTTGAGTTCAGCATCTCGCATGACCTTGCTAAAAAATGTTATTGGCTGATAATGATAATCTTCATTTTTCTGCAAAAGGACAGCAACAAGGGTGGTTTCAGAAGCAAAGGAGAATATACTTAAAGGTTTAGAGTAGTTTGGGCTGGCTAAGGCAGGAGCTTCAGAGATGGCCTTCTTTGTTTGATCAAAAGCATATCTAGCAGGAATGGTCCATTTAACTTCATGATTCTTTTTTAGCATATCTGTAATGTCTTTAACTATTTCAGCATAGTTAGGGATGAATCTTCTCAAGAAGCTAATTTTTCCTAAAAAGGCTTGAATTTCTTTCTTATTTCTAGGTAATGATAATGATTGAATAGCAGAGAATCTCTTGGGATCTATAACTACTCCATCCTTTGAAATGATATGGCCTAGTAACTTTCCTTCTTTGATGGCAAACAAGGAATTCTTAGGATTGAGAGAACTTTCTGCACCTGTCAAAAACCTTCATCTAAGTGTTTTAAATGTTTCTGATCTGATTTAGAAAAAACAGTTAGATCATCAAGATAAATAACAATAAATTTATTTACCTTCCTAGCAAAGGCTAAGTGCATAGCTCTTTGGAACGTTGCTCCTGCATTTGATAGGCCAAAAGGCATCCTGGCATACATAAATGTACCCCAGTGTAACGACCCAACTCAAATTATGGAACATAGAAATATTAGCATGCATATGAGACCTGCATATGATAGCTACATATGCAGGTATCACGTGTACGACACTAGTACTTGCACTAAGCAATTATGAAAAGAAACTCGGTGTAGAGTAAGGAGTGAATTATTGAAGTATTGAGTAACTCCCTAACTCACCATAATATAATGAAAACTAACACTTTGTTCAAAGAAAATTAAAAGCATTGACTTATACAAATAAATGATGATATTTTAATAAATCCAAGATATTTAATAAATAATATTATTTTAATAAAACCAAGATATCTATTAAATAATAATATTTTAATAAATCTAAGATATTTATTAAAATATAATATTTTAAAGATATTTTTCAAAGATATTTTTAAAGATATTTATTAAAAGATCATATTCTAATAAATATCAGGAATGGAGTTTGTGTATAAAAGGAGAAGAGGGGTAAACTTGATGAGCATGGGTAGTGAGTGGGAACACTGACTCGGATGCTATCAGAGGAGTTCTAACTGCATGGTTCATGAGTAGTGAGTTCGAGAGTTCTAACAGAGTTATGGAATGCTCTCGATTGTTATTGGAGTTTTGGGCACGGGGGCCAGAAGACTTGTCTTCTGGATCTGGGGACCTGAGAGGTTGACCTCAAATAGGTTGGGAGGAAAACGACGGTTTGGTAACGAAAGCTGGAGCTATGGCGGATCGGGAACATCTTCAAACACGGTTCCAGGTAAGTATCAATTAGTCAATCGATATATATTCTGTTAAAAAATCCCACTCTGAATGGTGTAGTATGAATTTTGTGAATGATTGTAAATTTTGAAAATTAAGGGCTTTACACTTATGTATTTTGTAGATGATGGTTAATTAGAAAGTTAAGGTTCTTACACATGGTACCAGAGCACGGTTTTAAACTCTTTCGGACCTTCCAGGTTCTCCATATGGTCTAAATTTACTATGAAATTTAGCGGTAACTATACAAATATATATATATATATATATATATATATATATATATATATATATATATATGTAGCGGAATTTAAAGCATATTTTAACAGTAGATTGGTTTTGTTTTATTTAATCTACTTTCTGTTAGAATTACATACGCTGGAAAACAGACTGAAAACCTTGGTCACCAGACTTTACAGCGCAGTTTCATACTGGATATAGAAACTTGCGAAGGTCAGGTCCAAAGCCACAATCAAACATGGTGTCTGCTGCATCTAAGACCACATACTTGATATCACCATAGAATATGTTTCCTTGAGTAACATGTTGAAGCAACCTTCTTGGTGTTCCAACCACCATCTCAAGTTGATTGCTTAGAGCATCTTCCTGAGGTTTCATGGAAGCGGGCTGCATAATCTTTTGAATTTCCAGCATAGATCTACGTTACACTCTTTTTCCATACTAAATTCAAGAATGCTTCTTTCAACTAAATAACTTCATAATAAAACTCCGCGTGCTTTCGGATCGAACCAAACTAAGATCATAGTATTAATATCAGTAAAAGGGCTGTGAATTCATTGACTAGGATTAATATGTGTGTCTTTCACAGAAATCTTTAGAGGTTAGGATTAGCCTCTGACCACTAATCATTGTTGATCTAAACCGTGCATGATGGGATATAGACTAGACTACACGGAAAACTTGCTTGGAAAGCTTAGGTAGGGCATAAAACCACAGCTCGAGGCCTCTTAGGCTTTGTTTGCATACCCATTTTACTTTTGTATTTCCTTAAAAGTTGAACCAAAGGAAGCATGTAGGCCAGAGTCTTTCTGGAGCAAGTGTGCGAGGCCAAAACAATACTTGTCCTCCTAGTATAGCTGGTATTCCAAGGCACTGCACCTCTGTGGGAACAGATATGGTCAATCGCTTGATTGTGCTCCTTATCTCTGGTGCAAATTCCATCGCGGCAAATGAAGTACAGTGGGACTCTTCGTTTCCTTTTGAGAATTACTGATTCTCTTGGATGATAGCTTTGCGAGAATTATCCCTGGACCGTCAGAAATTCATTTGCGTCTGAAAAGAGAACATCCTTGCCCGACGGTGCATATCTGTTATGTATATAGATACAGGCTAGAACTCAAGCTAAAACCTTCATTTCTGGAGGTAATTAATGTAATGGAAGCACCGTTTGGGCGTTTGATGGAGGGACTACCGAAGCACTCTTCCCATTTGAGCAGGTGTTCCGGGCCACGATTTCTCCTCCGTCGGATGTGCCACGCAACCAACGGACCCGCTGCCCAAGCTATCGCTCTGTATAATAAAACGCTTGCCGATTTCTCTCCATTCCCACCAGTAATTCTAATTTCTCCCCCGACAACCAGTTGTCGGTGCCTCATTCCGATGCCCAAATAGTCGTCTGAAAACCTAAAAAGTATTGACCGAGAACGCATTCGTATATTCGATATATATATATATATATATATATATATATATATTGTAAATAGGACCGCCGGAGTTTTCTTCCCTTTCCTAGCGAAAACACAATCATAAGATAATACTATAAACAACTAAGCGTTTTGATTTTGATTGATAGAAATTGGGGTTGTGGCCTGATTGTTGTCCCTCGCCATATCTACATATATATATATATATATATATATATATATATATATATATATATATATATATGTTTCAACGTTTTCAAGCAAGCCACTCAAACATTGGTGAATTCTGTGGTGGAAATCGAGGAGGCTTCAACAAGAAACTGTTCCTGCTGGAACTATTTATTTCGGCAAATTATCTGAAGTTGAGAGGATATGGAATTAGATCGGAAGTAGGTCCCTTAGTGGGGCAATTTGATAGGAATCATGAAACTAAGCTTTTGCTTGGAACGCTTATAAAATTTTCTGTTAAAAAAAATCGGTCCATTTTGAACTCCGGCAGATAAAATTCTGATTTGTGGTGTGGAGCAGAGGCGGTTGCTATTGCAGTTTAATCTAACGATCCGGGAATGGCCCAGGCAGCCCAACCAGCTTTAGATCCCAATGCTTATGGCAACGGAAGTATTCCCAGCGTGCTCACTCATGGAGGCCGGTTTGTGCAGTATAATATTTATGGCAACATGTTTGAAGTTACCACAAAATATGTCCCTCCCCTGTTTCCTATTGGACAAGGAGCATACGGTGTGGTCTGGTAATTTTGCTTGCGCTCTGAGTGTTACATAAGATAGCCGATTTCGGTGGCTCTTCCATCGAAGCTGCGAGGCCATGTGGCGCTATGTACTTTGTCCATGAGACCATAAGTAGAGCGCCTCTATATAGAACCTTCATGGACGTGTGGAGGGACGTGAAGTTTGCCCATTTTAATTTTTTCAAGGTTTATTTTTTTTGCCACCGAATAGGAGAGTGGGGACCTCTACAAGAATAGCTCCATAAATAATCATAATCACGAGAATGAATAAAGCGATGTTGAGGAGTTCGATCCTCAAACATATGAATAGCTCCATCCTCAGCTCCAATATTCAGCAAATGGCCATATAAACTGCATTCCAAACTGTTTTGTATACCCAAGTTGCAACCACACCCTTATATCCACCATACCTGATATGAAACGCTGAGGGAAAGTTTAGATTCACCTTCAATGCTCATAAAGTGATGGCCTCTCACAACCAATAACCGCATTCAATCTCCTTGCATAAATTAATGCCCATATCCAAGAGCCACTATAAATTCTGAAATTCAAGGCTCAGGCATGTAATGGGTCCAATATGTTGACAAAAGCATAACTTAATTCTCTGACTTGCAATTCCAATTTGTCTGTTGCAAGTTTCATATTCCACGTCAATTAAATGGTATGTTGTGAAGGCATGTAGCAGTACATTGGCCACTTAGAAACCTGGCTGCCACTCGATATTTTATCTATCAATCTAGAGTGTGTGTTGTGGCAAAAACCTGAAATGGCTTGCAAGGGGGTCCCCGGCTATAAATGGTTTTGATGGGGGGGGCTCTACAATCCATCAGTTGTTTCCACATCAAAATGTAGTTTCTATAAAACCTGAAATTGCAGATCCCCTGTCAGCGTTAAAATTCGAAAAACCTAGGGGTTGTGCATTTGAACTATAGCCATTGATCTTTGAATGATAAGATCCTTCGTTGAAAGTTGTAAGACATTTACCCAATGGGCTTCAACCGTTGGTTTCTGAATTCATTATAATCCTGACACCTGGTGTAATTGGTTTCCTTTGATTTAATTTATCTTGGGTTTTTCTTTTTATATTTTTTGGTCGTAGGGATTTATCCCACATTGACCAAGTAAAAAAAAGAAGAAGAAGCTATTGGCATTTATATTCACCAACCTTATCAGCGTAATTTGACGCGAAGGGTACACAATAGGAGTAGTCTACTGACATAACAAAATAGCTTGGATTGGGTTATTTTGCTGTCATATTTCCAAAATATGAAACTCTTTAATCATTAAAGGATTGGGTACTGTAAAGTACCACTTTTCATCTTGTCGTTTCTTGACAAGGAAAATGGTAGTAAGAATAAAATAATGAACAATACAATAATCGATGATAGTAAGTAAAATATATATATATATATATATATATATATATATATATATATATATATATATATTTTAAGGGTTTACTTGTTAGAATTGTATTATATATGGGCTGACACTTAGACTAAAGTGAAGACTCACACATATGAGCATTTGAGTTTAGAGACAATTATGTGCAGAATATTTTATTTTAGTGTATTGGGTACTTAATAATTTATATATATAGGTCACTAAGAAAAGTCCCTATAAAGGTACTTGGCTTTACCTAAGGCGTGCAAACATGTGGAAGTTGTTACTAGTTTAAGTACCATGATGTTCTTCAAACATATTGTGACTGGTATAACTTAGTACTGATTGATAGGTTAAGCTTTATTGTGATCTGCAAGTTATCTTTTAAATTCAATCTGTTTTGACTTAATCTGCATTTCTCATATGTATCGTTGTCCAAGAATTGAAAATCATACTTTAAAATATATATATATATATATATATACCTTAATGCATGTCCCACAAATAGCAAGGAGTTAAAGAATTTTGTGCTGGAGAAGTTTCGTGAGGGTGTATGGGGAAAAGAGTTGAGTAGAGAGAAGAATTATTATGTTCAGGAATTCAACCCCACTTGTGATCTTCAACAAAAAGAGTACATTGGAGCTAGCATTCCGTGGAGAGCAAAGATTCTTATTGCTCAGTTAAGAACTAACTCATATCAACTTTGGGAGAAGCAGGATGGTGGAAGAGACCTAAAGAAGCTTGGTAAGAAAGGGTATGTACTTTTTACACTTCTGAGGCAGGGGAATCAGAAAAACATTTCATTTGGAAGGTGATGCTTTGGAAACATGTTATAAGTTACATTATTCCCAATGTTTATTTTAACAGATGTAAAATGTAAAATTGACATAGATAAAGTGTTTATGATGTAAAATTGATATGAATAAACTCTATGTCCATATTATTATCCCAAAGAACTTGGAAAGCACCCTAAATATGCTATGTACCTTGGTGGCTTGGTAGTTGGGATATTGCCATATGGACATTTCATCCTTGTATTTACAATTTTTTTTTGTAGTAAAGAAGTCCTTACCGTCACATCTTATTAAGAACAAGTATAGTAGAAATACATGTTTTCATAAGAAAAGAGGCCCACACCTAGTAGACAAGGAAGGAATCTAGTGTAGGTACAACTTAGTATGGATGATTGCTCATATAGTTTGGAAAATTTTGAATATTGGGAATTATACCTTTAAGAGGGTCACGAGACACATGATGGGGCATTGCGAATACAACTCAACATGGATGGATGTTCAATAGCGAAGGAGATTCATATTTGAGGGTTCACGGAGGGTTAATCTAGGAAATTAAGAATATGGCTTAGGAGCTAAACCTTTACAAGAGTTATGAGGCAGATTAACAAAGCCCTACTCCGTGCAAGAATTGTTTGTCAAAAAGAAACATTCTAATAATGAGTTAGTTAATGTCTTTTGATTGTATGGTAAAACTTAAGAGATGGTATTGGAAGATAAGATTTACTTGATGAAATGAAGTCACATTCATACAAGTGACTTATTACCCACCAAAAGTTAGTAACCGTAGGGGAAGTTTTTCTTGTCTATAGACAACCAACAAGCCAGTAGCCCTATATGATGAGCACATAACATTGTGACACTATATAAGATGATTCATGGAAATTATTTAGGCGTATATAAAGATTAGTTGTCGGAGTTGCTCCAAAGGAGTTAACTCTTGAAAGAAGGAAGAATGGTAATGAAAGCATGACTAGGGACCTTATGACTAGACCGTTAGATGTAAAGTAAGATACAACCACATAGAAGGGTAAGATAGTTTGAGGTAAATTGAAGGATGAAAGAAGACACTAACTATTCAAGAAATGTTGAGAGAAATCGTGAGTAATCAAATTGAGAGTACAAGTATAGTTCACTAAAGTTACACATCAATCGAAGACAAAATGGATAAAACATATGTCAAAGATGGTAAGAAACCACCCTGTAAGGTAGTAAACACACTATTAGAACAAGACGATATAATTACCAAGAGAGTGCAACGAAAAATTTTAAAGTTCGATCTCCATTGTTACCATAATATAATCGATATAGTACCTAGGGAGGACGAGAAAAGAACGAAATGACAAACTTCTGATGAGATTTAGAATGTTGAGATCGACAGAATAACACCAAAGGTGAGTGAGCGAAAGTTTCACAAAGCAACATAAGAAGTCAATGACATTTGATTAAAGAGTGAATCTATCATAAAATTGATCAACTAGAGGATAATTTATGTGCATGGCAACATCTAGAATAGTTTCTCCCTATAATGGGAGAGTTGCATTATAAAATTTTCTTTAAGTGGCTAACTATATCCATGGATTATGGACATCCTGGAGAATGATTAGGAAATTCTATCTCGTGATGCCTTAAAACCTGAAATAATAAGTAGATTACATTTGATATCCGCGTTACTGAATTTATTTATAGGGTCTTACCCAAGTTGGGGAATAGTAACAACCTTTCCAAGTGTAATAATTTTATGCATTAAGAGAGAAGGAAAGAAAACCATGATGACTAGAGATGAGAAAACAAAGTCAATTTGATAATATGTTCTTTTTCAAATTGAAGTAGACATGGAATATTTGGGATATCTGGTATAAGAAAGTGAAGGGATGTTTTCTATCAAGAAGAATTGTCTTAAGGATATGAGCAACATGATTGGTAAGGGACAAAGCAATGACCTATAAGGAGTTGTGAACACTCCTAATTTGTTAAGAGTAGCAAGTGATAAACTGGGAAAATGGTTAAAGATAAATATTAAGGATAATAATTATACACTGTTAGAAAAGAAGATACATTTGGTGATAAGATGAGGCCTAAGGACTAATGAGAAAACAAATAATGTGAAGAATAAGGAGAGGGTATACCAGTAATGTGTTATGTGTTTGGATTAAATGAGTCAAGATAATTGTAAGGAAACAATGGTCTAAGGAATGATGGTAAAGCTAGCAATATCCTAGCTAGAGTTAAGACTCTAAATAGTGGAACTTGCAAGTAAAGAGACTATATCAAAACTGTAACATACTAATAATGTGACTATACATATTTTGTGAATTGTGAATTCTTATTGAAAGAGAAAATTATTATTTGTCAACAATTGACCTCTTATTGAAAACATGACACTCTTAGTAGACCAAGTATAATGCAAAGTGAATAATGCATTTTCAAGCAGTAACAAACTCCTTCAATGAAGATAAACCTCCCACTAAGGGATCTTTAGAGTATTCAATTAACTCTTCCTCCATCTCCAGCATAACCCTAATGATTAGCCCTGCAAGACCCTACTCCTTGGCTTCTAGATTTTAGGTTGAATATGAACTTAAATAACATGATAAAGAAGTTAATGTTATTATTATCTCTTAGGTTCTAGATTATAGATTAAATATAATTAGACTTAAAAGAAAAATAAATAACAAGAATTAAAAGATTGGTTGGATCCATTTGTAGTTTTGTGTTTCAGAGTTCTTAATCAACCTGTACCAAGAAATTAGATCATGCTTCGACTAAACAGTGAGTGTTTTGTGCTCTTGTTTCGATTCATTTCGTTTCTATATATGCAATCATAAAGGTTGGAGCATCTCTCCATTTAGATTTAGAACCTCAACCTATGACTTTTATAAGATTAATCGGTTAATATAGTATAGGGAATAGTGGCTACATCCTTATTTGTATATCCGTGTTCGATTATTCTATATGACAATTATAACTGTGGGTTATATTTATAAGCCTTTAAAACTTATTTTTGTATAATCTTACCTTGTTTTGGATGGATACTAAGACTGTCAGTTTGTACTATGACATGTGAGAATATGTTAAATTGCTTAAACATTGCTAGTACATGGATACCAATATGAAGAATGTTTTGCTTAAACATTGCTGAAACAGGGATACTAATATAAATTATGAATTATGTTATGGATATGGTATCTATAATTTTACATATCAACTTAAAATGATGAGGTTGAAATGAAAGAGTAATGGCACTTGACTATTCAGGGTGAAAATGAATTTACAGACCTATTTTAGAATGTGCAGAAATTGTTATATGGGTAACAATTTGTTTTGAACATATTGATACATTTGTGGACAAGTGTTTTAACCTAGTATGTTATATGAACTCAAGGATCAATATCACAGATAGCAACATATTTGGAATGTGTAGAAATTGTTATATGGGTAACAATTTGTTTTGAACATATTGATACATATGTGGACAAGTGTTTTAACCTAGTATGTTATATGAACTCAAGGATCAATATCACAGATAGCAACATATTTGCAATGTGTAGAAATTGTTATATGGGTAACAATTTGCTTTGAACATATTGATGCATATGTTATAATATAATTTGTGGACAAGTGTTTTAAATTGCAGATAATATTGTTACCAAACCAACCGCGTGATGACAAAACTCCAAGAACAATTGAGATGCACTGAGATTCCCTGATAGGGTGTTGACCCTGGTCCTACTAGGAGGGGTGGAGGTGTTGCCCACCGTTTATCCTCCAATATCTGGAGTCATGGGAGAACTGTGCGAGTCATGCTCCCCTAGATGTGTGATGATGACTACCGGATGCCTACAAAAATCATGTCGACGTAATCGACACTGCTACCTTCAAGGTCTATGGATGGATCAATAAAACTGATGCCATGGCATATTCCTGTAGAGGATGGATAGGATGGGAGCGGAAGAGATTAGGAAGGATAGGATGATTCTAGAATAGCTTGGGGACATTGTTGGGTCAAAACATAACTACTAAATTGGTAACCCAATAAATGATCAAAACATAAATGTTAAAAGTGTTCTCACACATTAAACGAAAATTCATCTATGATACACCAACCTTATATGATTATACTAAGCATTGATATAATTAATGATATACGACATAAAACTTAACTTCGGGATGAAGTTTTCTGAAGGAGGGGTGTATGTAACGACCCAACTCAAATCATTGAACATAGAAATATTAGCATGCATATGAGACCTGCATATGATAGCTACATATGCAGGTATCACGTGTACGACACTAGTACTTGCACTAAGCAATTATGAAAAGAAACTCGGTGTAGAGTAAGGAGTGAATTATTGAAGTATTGAGTAACTCCCTAACTCACCATAATATAATGAAAACTAACACTTTGTTCAAAGAAAATTAAAAGCATTGACTTATGCAAATAAATGATGATATTTTAATAAATCCAAGATATTTAATAAATAATAATATTTTAATAAATCTAAGATATTTAATAAATAATATTATTTTAATAAAACCAAGATATTTATTAAATAATAATATTTTAATAAATCTAAGATATTTATTAAAATATAATATTTTAAAGATATTTTTAAATATATTTATTAGAAAATCATATTCTAATAAATATCAGGAATGGAGTTTGTGTATAAAAGGAGAAGAGGGGTAAACTTGATGAGCATGGGTAGTGAGTGGGAACACTGACCCATATGCTATCAAAGGAGTTCTAACTGCATGGTTCATGAGTAGTGAGTTCGAGAGTTCTAACAGAGTTATGGAATGCTCTCGATTGTTATTGGAATTTTGGGCACGGGGGCCAGAAGACTTGTCTTCTGGATCTGGGGACCGGAGAGGTTGACCTCAGATAGGCTGGGAGGAAAACGGCGGTTTGGTAATGGAAGCTAGAGCTATGGCAGATCAGGAACATCTTCAAACACGGTTCCAGGTAAGTATCAATTAGTCAATCGATATATATTCTGTTAAAAAATCCCACTCTGAATGGTGTAGTATGAATTTTGTGAATGATTGTAAATTTTGAAAATTAAGGGCTTTACACTTATGTATTTTGTAGATGATGGTTAATTAGAAAGTTAAAGTTCTTACACCCAGAGTGTAGTAAATATCGTCTTCTCTCTGTCCTCTGGATCTACCATTATCTGATTATAACCAGAGAAGCCATCATACATGGAAAGTCTATTAGCACTCGAAACCCTTTGAAGTAATTGGTCCATCTTTGGTAATGGATAGTTATCTTTTAGAGATGATCTATTAAGGTTTTTGAAATCCACACAGAGTCTAATTTCACCATTCTTTTTTCTGACAAGAACTAAATTGGCTACCCAATCAGAATATCTTAATGGAACAATTATCTAGGCATCTAAAAGCTTCTTAAGTTCTTTTTCTATGGTAGGAAGCAGAACTGGATTAATCCTTAGTTTTTGCTGATAAGGTTTTGCTTCAGGTTTTAATGGGATTTTATGTTGTATCAGATATGTGTCATAAGTTTTCAGATGAGCATAAGACCAAGAAAAAAAATCTTTGTAATTCTTAAGAAGTTTGATGTATTTAGTTTTAACTTCAGGAGTTAAAGATGCACAAAGTCTAATATTTTTAATCTCTTCATCACTCCCAATGTTAGTTTCTTCAATATCATCTTCTGGAGAGGTAGAGAGTGGATTTCTAGGAACATCATTTTGATCAAATAGCTTTTCTAAAGGAACAAGTCCTTTGGGAATAAATTATTTGACAATTGTATAATATTATGATCAACTACTTTTGTAATTAGATCTGAATTTTCTTTTTCTTTAGTAGCTTCATTTATGTTTAATTTATCTTCTTCAATTTGTAAGATAGAAAATTCGTCAATAACTTGGAGAAAGGATTTCAATTGTTCATCATCTTCAAATATTTGTCAATACTTTAGATTATCTGGAATGGATGGCCTATATTTGACTTGAATTTGGTATTGTATCTGAATTTGGTCTGGCATCTTAAAAGAACTGGCAAAAACAGCTAAGGAATCTGCATGAATGTTTTCATTTCTAGGAATGAAAGTTATATTAAAAGAATTAAAGGAGTTTTCAATTGTATCTCAAACTTCATTTCTGTAAGACCTGAGCCTAAGATGCTTTGTTTGACAAAGATTCCTAACTTGTCTTACTATAAGTTCTGAATCAATAAAGACACTTAAATTTTTCACCTTTAAACTTTTAGCAAACTGTAATCCTAGAATAAAAGTTTCATATTCAGCAACGTTATTTGTGACCTCAAAATCTAACTTGCATGATTGAGTGATATTCTCTTTCTCAGGTGAAATTAAAAAAATACCTTCTCCAGCTCCATCTTTGGTACAAGATCCATCAAAGAAAAGTTTCCAAAAATCAATTTGAACAGATTTAGGAGTTTCAACTATATCCTCAATCTTAAGTTGAAAATTCTGTGAAGTATTTGAAGATAGTTGGAAGCAACTAAAGTCTTGGTCAACTGTATAAATGGGATGGTTTCTAGCTTGATCTGGTTTAGGACAGTGTTTAAGAATCTGACTTCTCTATATAACCTAAGGTTTTCTCCCCCATATACAGGAATAGTGGCAAAAGACATATCCATTTGAAGACTCCCTCTTAGTTTGGCACAACATGATCTTGATAAAAGCATTCCAAACTTAGGGGGAATATTAGTGACTACTATGTCTAATACAACACTTTTCACTGGTATTTGGTGCAAGGTTACCACTAGGTCTTTTATAAGTCCTAAACATTGCACTATTTTAGAGTCAAAGGTATATAAGTCATGATAAGTTCGAGTGATTTCCAAATTAATTTGCTCCATAATAACCTTTGGCATTAGATTGTGTGAAGCTCCAGAATCCAACATACAATTGTACAGTAAAGAGTCGTGTACTTTCAAAGTCACATAGAAAGGTGGTATGGATTCATTAATCATGTCTGAACTAGGACCAAAAGCTATTGTGGGTCTTTCATTTTGCAGACTAATAATATCCCCTTCAGCATCCACACTAGAGTTTTGGATCCATTTTGAAACTTGACTCTTATATCCAAGGTTTTTAGAAAGTTTTGAGAGTGGAATAGGAATTTTAACTCTTTCTAGCTTTTTTTTAACATTAAAAGTAGTCAATATAGTTTTATCAATTTGTGTAGTATCATTTGGCTTATTTAGAGGTTGAATAGAAGTAGTTTGAGTTTCAATAGTTTTCACTTGAGGCTCAATTATGATAGGATATTTAGGAGGTCTACCAGGACCAGCTCTAGGTCTTAAGTCATACATTCTGTTAAGTTCTGCAATCAAAAACTCAGAAAAGGCTTGATATCTAGAGACCTGAGAAGTCTCTTGGTCTTCTTGAGAAATTTGACTTTGAGGGACAAGGACAATGTTAGTCTAAATAGATGTATTGTCCATGTTATTAATACCTCCAGTGATTGATAAAGTATTATCATTAGGTTGTTGGTCATCAATCAACAACGGTGTAGGTACTTGTTGATCACTACTTGGTCTCTGAAGAATTTGTAATGGAGGAGCCTTTTTGAACTGACCTTGAATCTACGTTTGGGGTCTAGAAACAGTTTTTTGGACTGTTCTAGGTTCTGTTTCAATCTCATAAATCCTATTTGAAAGGTTTCTAAGAAGTGATGTGATTTCATCTATTTTTGAGTCTTCACTTTTAGATTTAGAGGAAGAAGAAGCTTCCTAATTTGATTTTAATTTTCTTTGGGCCTTTTCAGCTTTGGATTTTAGCTTCGCTGAGGCCCTATTTGCTTCAACCTCTATAGCATTTGTTTGCATGTTCTCTAAGGTGTGAGTTGTTCTCTCTCTTAACATGACAACAAAATCATCTTCAAAGGCTTTTGAAACTCTAACCTTGGTTGCTTGTAATATTCCGGATAGAAATAAACAGCAATATAAAGCACATAAACAAGAAACTACAGAAACTTAAGAGACATCACATGAACAAAACACAATATGGAGAACATTGAGCCATTTTTTAAATACTAAAAGGTAAAATGAGTACAAAGGTGATCAGAATGATGGCACCTTGGCTTGCACTAGGCAAGCGTAGGAATACTCTCAGAATAAATCATGGAATGGCTGCTCCCTCAATGACTGCGTAATCCCCAAGCTGTTGGTGCTGTTGCCATGTTGCTGCTACTGCTGGAATAAACTGAATCTTTGGGGCTGCTCCCCACCTCAGAAAATTATGAAGCTTTGGGAATGGTCTATCCACCCAATACCCAGAAAAGCCCAGAGAGCTTTTCGAAAATGGCTAACCTCCGAAAATGACCTTCCTTGAGGTACCACACTGTCACAATGATAAACGCTGGCCCTAAATAATATGCTGCCAAAAATGGCCTCCAACTCTACCAAAATGATGGAATAGGGAAGGGCTGACCCCTTTCCAACTCTCCCGGGTTGAATCCCCTGATAAACCCTCAATCCGAAATCTCCTCCTCCAAAGACTGCATCCTCCCTCTCATTGACTGCGCTGTCTTTGCAAGTGAACAATCCCAGCTGTGGCTGCTCCAACTCTCTCTGGAAAACAAGGATATAACTCCTCACCCGAGCAGACACTCAAAGTCCCCCGGGGCTGAGGTTGGGATCTCCGCATGGAGACACCCAGTGTGCTGAACAACACTTGCAGAATTTTCTCAATAGCAAAAGCGTGCTCAACGTCAAAAGACAAATAACATATATGCATAATCGAATGATCCCAATGAGGATCCTCTCTCCCTTTTTATGTTTGGAGAGCTTTTCTCTCTCCTAGGCCCCACCACCAACTACGCTGTCTCCTTGAGCCACGCTGTCCCTCTATCTCTGGCTGACTTGGGCCCACGCTGCCCACGCTGACATCTCCTCCACGCTGCCACTTCGTCCTCTAAGCCCCACGCTGCTAAATAATCATGTCTCCAAGTGACTTTAGGAAATGCTTTAATCCTAAGTGTGAGTTAAGTGTCCCTCTTCACCCACTTTATTTCTGACTTAACTTTAGTAAAGTGAAATAGTCAAAAATTAATATTTCCATTTAGCTATTGCTAATTGGAAATATTACACTACTTCTATAGGAGGTTTACAATCAGGAGGCATCTTGGGATAAAATTTATTAAATCTTTTTATAAAATCAGCTACTGGTTCACCATAATTTATTTTAAGTTCTTCAAACTCTATTAAGAAATAAACATGATCCTTTTTCACACCCCATTGATTTTTAAAGATAGTTGTCAATTCCTCCTAGGATCTAATAGAATGAGTTGGTAGCTGTCTAAACCAAATCCTAACATTTCCTTCTAGAGATTGCACAAACAATCTCATATAAACATTTTCATGTTCTATGTTCATGTTATCAGCAAAATCTAGAAATGCTGCTAGATGATCTTCAACTGACAAACTAGTTTCTCCATTAAATCTGGGGAGATGTTTTAGATAACCAGCAGGAAAACCATTGAGTATATTAGGGAGTAATAGGGCAGCATATCTTGCTTGTACAATGGGTCTAAAACCAGCCATACTTGAAGATGTAGATGAAGAACATTGAGTATTGGTGGTTGTAGAAGAAGAATTAGAATTTGATGATGAATATGGGGAAGGAGGTGAAGAAGGAGGTGATGAACGAGGTGGAGAACGAAATGGAATGGAAGACCTTCTTAGGGATTTTAAAGGAGTTCGAATGGCCAATTTTTGAACCTCTTCTTCTCCTTTTTTGTGCTAAAATAAAGGATTAGAATAAAGAGAAAAGAGATCTTATGTTTGTGCAGAGTATGTGACAGGGGAAATGAAATCAGTAGGTTTGAATCCAGGTAAATTTAGATCCAAATCCTGCTCTGATATAGGAGATTCAGAAGGTGCCTCAGGTGATTTATAGGATTCCAATGAATGAACTAACAAGGCAGATTGAAAATCCACTCCTTTGGATACTAATTCTTGTACTCTTAGTGGTATATCTTCTGATTCTAGAGGAATAGGTCCAGATCTGAAAGGATTAGGAATTGTTGTGGTCTCTTGTTGAGGGATAGAAAAAGGGGTTTGATGTCTTCTTCTGGAAGAAGCTTGTCTTACCAGTCTCTCTGAATCTGATAAAGGTAAGAAAATTTCAGAGTCAGTATGAGACTTGGTATGCTTTAAAGGATCTAGCTTGGGTTCAGTGAAGTCGCCAGGTGAAAATTTTTGACCTAACTAGACCTTTAATCACCTTTAAAGGAATAGGGTTTTATCGTTGTTTTGGGGAAAACAAATCAAATTTGATCCCCGACAACGATGCCAGATTGATGTTGTCCTTTGAGATAATTGGGGTCAATAATTATGCCAAAGCATTTATAATGTTTTGTTTTGTTTTGAAAATTTGGATGAGGAATGTATAAAATAGCTTTTGCAAACAGTTATTCTTAAATATTTCAGATAATATCAGAAAATAAGAGTAAGGGCTGCTTGTTTATCTCACACACTGATTTAATATTTTGTAAATGGTTAAGTAGACTTATGTAAGAAGATATGATAAATAAATATTCAGATTGAATGCTTTAATTAATCATAAGTTTGAAAACCTTTAAAAAATGTCTAAAAGTTCAACAGAATACATTTAACATTATCAAGATGCTGACAATTTATAGATGAAAGGGACTTACACAAACATATTGTTTAGTAGATCATTATTTATATAAATAAAAACTTCAGGAGGAATTATAAGATGACTGAGACTTAGTTAAACTCACTTGGTTATCTTGATAACAATTAAACATATGTGGAAACAGGGTGTAATGAAAACAAGAAAAACTCACAGAAGAAACAAAGTTGTGTGAGACATTCAAAATCCTTCTTCTATTATTGATGATCGAAAAACTTGTACAATTCTTCCTACAAAAATTTGTTTATCCAAGGGTGCAACCCTTAATAACTCGCAATGAGAGTTATTTATACTAATTTTTAAAACTGAGAAATATCATAAACTGATTATAATAATAGAATAGAATAGTAGGAAGATGGAAACATATGTATGATGTGTTTTTGTTTTGGTGGAAGTTGTTGATGATTGTACCCTTTTTGATGGAAGTTGTTGATGACTGGGCCCTTGAAAATTTGTTGTGCTAGCATGCTGTTAATATCAAAATTTTACTCAATAGTTTCACAAAATTTATCCCATTTTTCTTCACTTGGGATTTCTACATTCATTATCTTTCTAAAGATTTCATCCACCTCTGTGTATCTCTCGAAAGTAGGCTTGTGAATGAAAAAATGCTTGATTTGATGTTGAATGATCAAATTAAACTGCAAAGCCTCTAAAAATTCCTTCCCTGTAATCTATCTCTTGATACCTGCAAATTTAGAATTATCCATTGCAATAGTATATAGTTTCTTACAATAATCCTCTAATCTAATCAATTTGTCATCTAGACCTACCAATCCTGGTTGTTCTTTATGATTCAAAACATTAAACTTTGTATGAATCCGTTGGATAATAGTATCCAAAGCTTCACATTTTGTTTGTAGTTGATTGATTAAATTCCTCTTTTGTAAGACTTTCTTGATTTCTAAGATTGTTGCAGTTTTGTCAAGTATGTTTATCTCTTCCAATTCTTCTTTGTTCTTTGAGTTTAACACCTTGATCATATCAGTAGCTTCACTTGGTTTTTTCTTCTACAGTTACTTTGCACTTGGTAATGAGCTCTTGCTGTTCAAAAATGATTTGTATGGATGGATTTGTTGATGTCTTCCCAAATGTTTTCCTTGGCTTCAACCAATGTCTCTGCCATTAAAGATTCACTTTCCAATTCTTTAACCTTACGTCCCAACTTGTGGGACTTTTTCATCTCTTCCATATATAGAGTATCATTCCTGATTTTTAGTGATTCTAGAATCTGAAATCTCTGCTGCAACTTCTCATTTTCCTTTTTCTCAATGGCCAAATCCCGTGTTAAATTTTCTGTATCAGTTGCTTATCATTTGTTGTTGATGATGATGAAGGCTCTGTACCTGCAGAAGATATTTGAACTGCTGTGATTGGATCAATAGCCATGTGTGCTGATTGTTTCTCTTTTAACAACTCTTCAATCTGTTCCTCCATTTTCCTTATTTGTATATTTTGCTCAATGATTAACTTAAGCATTTCCTCCTTGCTATATTCATTTTCTGCAATTTCCTTTGTCTGTGGATCTTCAGTTGAAGGAAATTTCAGTTGTTTGTGCAGAGTAGAGATGTTTGCATTTTTATTCTTAATGATTTCTTCAACTCCTTTGCAATCCTTTGGATCATATCCAACCTTGACTACAAGATCCTCCAAAGATTTAATTCTGTTATCTTTGGCCAATGAAGATAACTTTTCAATCTTGGGCTGAGATTGAACGTTTAACTATGCAGTTTTGAGTTTGGAGAGTGACATAGTTGTAGTTATCATAGTTAAAAAGAGAATTTCTCCAGATTGCCTATGCATGTCCATCTGATCAATAGGATGGATCTGACTTGCATCGAATGAAAACACAGTCTTTTTATATTCTAAATGAGACTTAGGAAAAGGAACTGTTGCTTGCAAAAAGGCCATTTGCATTCTTCCTTTTTCATTGTCAAAGGTAGTAAGAAGCCTGTGCGGAGAAGTTGAAGTTTGCTTCCAAAATTGACTGTACACATTGGACTTTAAAGCTTCATTCTTATGTTTGATGTCAAGGAACCTAGAGAATATGTTTTGTTCATCAGAAGAACTGGCTTTTGAGTGTTGGATGATTTCCAGAGGTTCTCTAGCAGGTGATGATGATGGAGGAGTTACTGAAACATTTGCTGATGTAGAAACTTGAGTCTCTCCAAGATCAATTACCTTTGGTTGTCCTCCTTCTGTAAGTATAACTGAGCCAATCTTCGGCTTCTTCTGTTGCAAAATGAATTCCTTCATGATCTCTTTAGCAAGTGGAGGCTCTTCTCTCATCCTTTTCTGTTACTTTCTCTCAGAGACGGGTCTGCACATTAGAAGTTGAAAAAACCTGTTCATCTGCCTCTTGAAGTGTTCCCTCGACTGATTGCTCTTGATTCATAAATTTTTCTATTTCTGGTTTGGAGGTATGATTATATGAAGTTGTTTTTAGTTCAACTCTCAGAGCAGAAATGATACCATGTGGGTCATAAGACCAGGTGAAACTTGGTTGGAAACCTATTTTCTTCAAAAGTGCATCAGCTTCAATGCCAGCCGATCTGGTATTACAAATGAAAGATCCAATACTTTCTTTGAGCTTGAATTAGACTTTCCTTTACCCTTACACAAAGTGTAGGTCATCCATATTTATCATCTGTCAAATGTACTCTACAGAAAAGATTCTCATAGGAACATATCTGGGGAGCTTGTATGGTGGGAGTTCACATCCATATACTCTAATTTATGTATAATTTTGTTGTAAATACCAATCTCATGTTTTATCCTGCTCACTCAGATGTAGAATCCTCTTGATTTCTTCTCCAATTCTTGGTTTTGTCTCGCTGGTAAGCAACTTCTTTACTGGGTGTATGAAAGAATCAATAAACTCTAAAAATGTTGTTTTTTCTGATGTAGTCTTGACTAGTTCAGTCTAGTGAATCACTAATTGATTCACCTCTTGTTCATCTTTTTTGTTGAGCTGGATAGGCAGAAGATATCCCTCTTGAAAAAGAAGCATGTGTATAATTACAAAAGTGTTACTAAACACACATTGAGTTGTGAAATTCATGAATTGTTCATGTATATTTTCAGCCAAGAATTGGCTGTGATTATACATGAACAATGGTGATTGATCGTCGCTAAAAATAGATAGGAACCCCATGATAGCTTCATCAATTGTCTGGTCATCTAAGTATCCTAACAGGTAAGAGAGAAGGGAGATACAATGTTTAGAAGCTTCAGGAAAAATGGAGGATGAGTATGGTGGATTCTTTTTAGGAAATTTAACATCCTCAGGTAAGAAGATTTCAAAAATCTAGGCTCTTTGTGGGATAGTCAACTTATGGTAGAGATCCATAAGTGCAGCTGGTGAAAAATGAGTCAGAGAATCAGATTGAGGGATAAGAAGCATTTGATTAATGGTTTCCGGAGAGATGGTGATCAAAATGTTTCCATTCTGAGCCACCACTGCTCTCTTTACAGGATCATATTGGGCTTGGCACCAGGAGATGAGGTCAGGAAACGTATGGGTTTGTGGAAAAGCAAAAAGGGGTAACAGTGATTCCCAAAATCTGATGAGGTCATGTTTATCAATGTGCTTCTGTTTGAGCCATAAGTGTAATTCAAAAAAATCGAATTCACACTGGGCGTCCTTGATCTTGAAAAAGGCGTCTGCGAGAGAAATTAAGTCTAGGTTGAGCTGAGAAGTGGGAGCAGAGCTTTCCTCTGCAGCTTGGTTGGTGGACTTTGTCTCTTCTACAACCTGTTTCTTAGCTTTTTCCTCTTTGGTAACCTGCTTTTTGGATTTTTCTTTCGGGGCTATTTTAAACAGAAAGAAAGTATGAATGGTGAGAATATGATGGTTGAGCAACAGAAAAAGTGGTGACAGAATGGTCTGCTAATTAACAGTGAAAATGAGGTAAAACTGGTAAAAGGCAGGTTGCGATGTGTTTTATAGGTTATGAATTTGTTTAACGGTTGGATTATGACTGTAGTGGTTTAACGGCTTGTGAGCAAATTTTAATGAACAAGTGGAGTGGGTTGTAATATTCCTAATTTGCGATAGCAAATTGGAATATTCTATTTTGTTTATTTTTCCACGTATAGTTTGCAAATAAATAAAAAGTGAGTAAAGAGGGTCTAAACTCACTTAAATGAAATAAGACATCCACCTAGTAGCACAACGTTGCGACTTAAGTGGGAGTCAAGGGGGGACCCAACACCACGTGGAGGAGGGGGACTATTGACACTCTAGAAGTTTCTCCAAGCTTCTGCGTAGATAAGGATGAGAATGTGGATAAGGATGAGGATGTGGAGGAGAGAGAGAGGCTACATTTGGTTTTGGAGGGAAACCAACACTATAAAAGATGGAGGAGCCTCCTCATTTGAGGCATGCTTGGATGTTTGGTTGATTGATTATTGAGTGAGACATATTGTCTTCTCTTTGGCACGCTGGCTGTTTAGCCCGTCTGCTGCACTGCTTAGTGCACCGAGTGTCTCCGTGCGAAGATCTCACCCTTAGTCCCGGGGGACTTCGAGTGCCTGCTCGGGCGAGGTTATTTTCTTAGCATCATCCTCCAGGACAGCATTATTGCTGCAACAGCGTAATTCTGTGTTGTAGGGTGTTGCCGTGGTGATTTTACGACACCACCTCCTTCTCCTATTTTTCAGAGGGAGAGCCTTTCTTTCCTTTGGAGGATCAGATTGGGAGACATTGGAGCTTATTTTCAGATCTTGGCATCAGGCCAAAGTGTTCTTCATGGTATACTGCGCATTTCTTTCCCCAGATCTGCGTTATTGCTGAAGGAGCAACATTCCAGGGTTTTTGGCATCATTTTGGAGCTAGATTTCTGATTGAGGGTCATCCTTGGATTGGAAAACCAATCCAAGTATATTTCTGATCTGATACTGAAGTTTTGCTTCAGAAATTCTGAATCATTCTGCAGATCTGCTGCAGTAAAACTCAGATCTACTCCGGCATTTTCATGTATTGCTGAAATTCCCAAGGGGAAAGTAATAAAGAGCCCTTGGGCATTTTGTCTCATTATAGATCTCTGTTTTCATGTATTTATCAGTTGTAGATCTGTAACATAATAAATATAAGCTTCAGCCACCTGGAGAAAACGCTGAAGGGTTTCTGGATTATTTTCTTGTCTTGCGGCACCTCTATCTTGAGGGGTTTTCTATATAAAACTATTGTTTAACCTTGCTGAAAGCCTATGCCTTGTACTCAAACTCATTCTCTGATTATTCATAGTGCTTTACATCTCATACCTTCAGAAAATACGCTGCCCTTGCTTCAGTTAAATTCTGCATACTCAAAGTCTTGGGAAATCAGGGTTTCTATTGACTAGTCGGGAAGGAGGAACTGTTTAACTAAGAAAAATGTCTTTGTTTGAGCTTAAATTCGACATGGAAGTCTCTCTTAACCTATTCTAACATATTCCAGAACCTTGAGCCGTCATTTTACGCAGATTTGCTTATACACTCATTTTAGGGCCAAAATCCTCACTTTTCCCCACCTTTTTGCCCCTAAAAGTTGAGTAAAGGTTGCTGCTGTTATTTCTTTTGGTTGCTGAGCATTTTCAGACATATTCTATGATAGCTGAAGCCATCATACCTGAAGAATGCGTTTTCCAGGCATGATCTGCTGAAAATTCCATTTCCGGGATATTACAGTGGTATCAGAGCATAGTTCTGGCTTAGCCTGTGGAGCTGGCTATCTATGGAAAATATGAGGATCACAATGCCTACATTCTTACCTGAAGTACCGAGGCAACATGGTCGTATACCTCTTGAAGATTATTTCAGAGAATGGAAGTCCATGGGGGAAGACTTAAAAGCAATTTTGCCCTTCAAAGATTACCGTCAACTCAGAGAGGATGGAGTTTCTAGCATACAGAGTTCAGATTTGCAGCGTAATACTGGGAGATCACCTCTTCCCATGCATGAGGGATCCACTAGTCCCTGTGAGTCTAAGCCCAAGAGGACCGGAACGGTGAAAAAGGATAGTTATTTCTTTTTCAGATCTAGAAAAGATACATCCACCTTTGAGGAGGTCAAGAAGAATGAAGAAAAAGAAGAGGAAGTACTATGCGCTTCCAATTCTAATCGAGAAGAAGAGATCACATCACCTCTTGAGGAGGCTTGTGGAAACACTGTCACACTTGTGGAGGAGCAGCCACATGCATCGACAGTTGGGGCAGCCAACACTTTTGAGGATGGGACTCTTGTAGATCAAGGGTCAAATCTCATTGCTACTATAGAGCAGCCTGGTTGCACTGCGCTGTGCAACATGGAAACACTCAAGGAGGAATTGAACCATCATTCTCATGAGCCATTGTTGGATTGTACATTACATTGGAGGTTGGGGTTTGAAGCCTTGAAGATGGATGGTAGACATCTTGGAGTAAGAAATCCTTTCCCCCTTCAAGATGACACTTTCTCAATGAGCTCCTCTCAGCTCAAAGAGAAACTTCTACTTTCAGATCCAAGACCTCCTTGGTTTTGGAAGACTATGGATGAGAGGGAGGTCTCAAGGAGAGATCTCATTGGAGATGCACTTCACACCATGAAATGCAATGCTTTCATTCCCTTCTCACAAGAGCAGATAGAAGATGGAGGACATCTTAGGATGGATAACATCTCTCATGTTTGTGTTGGACATCCCTTGATCCATACACATCATGATGGGAGGTTTTTGCCTACCACCTATTTGATTCTTGACAGGGTCTCATTGATCCTTGAGAAGTTTATATTTCAAGATCCCATGAAGTGCAAAGTCAGAAACTTGATTTGGGAGGATGGTAGCCCTCATGGGAGGAATACCAGGATGAGGAGAAGAAGAAGGCATCCACAAGTGATTGAGTGGATGTGGTTGATGAGCAAGGAGCTAGGAGGCTACTTGCAAATCTATGACACCAGGCAGCAGGAGGCTTGGCTGCGCTGGTTACTCTTGAAAGAGTTTGGCCATCACTTGGCAAACACTCTTCCTAAGAGTAGGAGGATGGGGAAAAGATGGATGGATACTTGCATCATTGAGCAGCATAGAGTATGGATGCATGGTGTTGATGTGTTACTCATATCATTCATTGTGTCTTCATCACATGAGTTGTATGATGGAGGTATGGGGAGGCAACACAATGTCTTGTTGCTTGGTTTGTTCCTAGGAGAGCAAGGGAAGATTTTCTCTCACACTTTGTATGATGTTGCAAGAAGAGGGGATGGCACTATCTCCTTGATCTTTGATGATGGCTTGGAAGCACTTCCATCTTGGGAAGTATTCCACATTTGTTGCAGCATTATTGGAGGAGTCTTTGACAAGGAGCATGTCAAAGAATAGAGCTTTGTATTGACAGGAGCTTACTTGCATGAGCTCACAGCGCTGTCACTTGGGAGCAGAAACTTATGGATGAAGTGTGCCCAGCAGAGATATGGTGGATCTATAACCCATAGGTCCCAGGATCACTTCATATTTGTTGCACTTGATGGACAAAGAGGAGGTAATGATGATAGAGACATCTATGGCATATTCTTCTTAACTTGGGTTTCCAAGCATGAGGAGGATTATATTCTGGTAGCACATGGTTCATTCTTCTTCATAGCAAGCCAAAACACTATGGAGGACTCATGTATGGACCCATGTACCATCTTACTTCCAGCATATGGTGAGGGATTTGTTTATACATTCATTGATTTGCACACTCTTGCCATTCTTATGCAGTGCATTGCTTCACAAGAGGGCAAACTTGTCATATTGCTCCATGAGTTTTATTGGGCCAATCTACATGATGGAGGCAGCCATCTCTTTTGTGGCCTTGGGCGGATGTTTAATCACCACATGTATGTTCATTTGCTGCACTATATCATCTATCATATGAAGACATGCATGGTTAACATAAACATTTTTCCATGTACTTTCATCAAGCAGCAACCTGTAAAACTGCGCTGTACTTGTTTGGGAAGCTGTTGGTACCTTCTTGCACCACATGAGACCTTCAGCATTCTCTTCATATTATTGCTGATCATGTCTCCATTTGCTGATATAGATCAGATTTGTATGGGAGGCTTGACTATGAGGGAGACACATGAGCTGGATGTGTCTTTGAGTGGGAAGAATTCTCACAATTTCTGCACTACATGTTCTAATGGGAGCATGGGAGGAGTCATGGCCACCACTACTACATATGCATTCTCTTTTGAGGTGGGCCATGAGATTGATAGTCATCCATTGCACAACCATGGGCAAGTGTTTGGTCTTATGTTGTTGTCATATTCAGCCATTTACTATCCATTAGTAGATGTGATGGATCTTGTACATTGCTTGCCATATAATTTTCTGAAGTTGCAGTGGATGAGAATGCATTGTATCCTTGTGGGAGATTGCTTGCATCGTGTATCATCATGTAAAACCTTCAGAAAACCTCTCATTCAGATGTTCCATGATGACCATGTCCTAGTCTTCATGGATGGTTTGTTTTGGGCCAGCTTGTTCTTCATCGATGGAGGAACCTTCTTTGCAGAATTGTTCTTCATTTTGCCATTGGAGGGCAATGATTTTGCAGCCCAGGATCAGCATACACTCTACACTTGTCATGAGTGGAGAGAAGGACAGCATGAGGTAAGCTATGATGCTTGCCAAGTTCAGATTTTCAGCCCACCTTCATTACTGGAGCTGGAGGTGGAAGGAGATTTTGAGGAGTTGCCTTGTTGGGAGTTGGCTCATTTTGTTTGGATGATTGCATGGGATCCGGAAGGATTGGTGATTGGCTGGTACCGCGAGAGATCGGTTTGGGATCCTGGCATTGAGATATCCCTTCATATCAGGATGATGCAGACTACAGGGGAGATTCAGTGGCGCATCTGGGACCCAGGCATATTTTGCAGCATCAGTGGAGAGTTGTTCAGGTTGTTGCTTGAGGGCAAGCAACATTCTGCCCGGGGGGACTGTAATATTCCTAATTTGCGACAGCAAATTGGAATATTCTATTTTGTTTATTTTTCCACCTATAGTTTGCAAATAAATAAAAAGTGAGTAAAGAGGGTCTAAACTCACTTAAATGAAATAAGACATCCACCTAGTAGCACAACGTTGCGACTTAAGTGGGAGTCAAGGGGGGACCCAACACCACGTGGAGGAGGGGGACTATGGACACTCTAGAAGTTTCTCCAAGCTTCTGCACAGATAAGGATGAGAATGTGGATAAGGATGAGGATGTGGAGGAGAGAGAGAGGCTACATTTGGTTTTGGAGGGAAACCAACACTATAAAAGATAGAGGAGCCTCCTCATTTGGACATGTTTTGGATACTTGGATATTTGGATTATTGATTATTGAGTGAGACATATTGTCTTCTCTTTGGAACGCTGACTGTTTAGCCCGTCTGCTGCACTATTTAGTGCAACCGAGTGTCTCCGTGCGGAGATCTCACCCTTAGCCTCGAGGGAATTCGAGTGCCTGCTCGGGCAAGGTTATTTTCTTAGCATCATCCTCCAAGACAACATTATTGCTGCAGCAGGGTAATTCTGTGTTGTAGGGTGTTGCCGTGGTGATTTTACGACACCACCTCCTTCTCCTATTTTTCAGAGGGAGAGCCTTTCTTTCCTTTGGAGGATCAGATTGGGAGACATTGGAGCTTATTTTCAGATCTTGGCATCAGGCCAAAGTGTTCTTCATGGTATACTACGCAGTTCTTTCCCCAGATCTGCGTTATTGCTGAAGGAGCAACATTCCAGGGTTTTTGGCATCATTTTGGAGCTAGATTTCTGATTGAGGGTGATCCTTGGATTGGCCAACCAATCCAAGTATATTTCTGATCTCTGAACCAAGAAGTTTTGCTCGTAAATTTCAATCATTCTCGTACATCTCGTCGCAGTAAAATCCCGATCTACTCCCATTTTCATGTATTGTCAAATTCTAAGGGGAAAGTAATAAAGAGCCCTTGCGCTTTGTCTCATTATAGATCTCTCGTTTTCTGTATTTATCGCTTTATCTTCCTCGTAACATAATAAATATGTTTCAACACTGGAGAAAACGCTTCGAAGGGTTTCTCGATTGTTTTCTGTTCTGCGACACCTCACTCGAGGGGTTTTCTATATAAAATTGTTGTTTAACCTTGCTGAAAGCCTATGCCTTGTACTCAAACTCATTATCTGATTATTCATACTGTTATACATCATATTCCTTCAGAAAATACGCTGCCCTTGCTTCAGCAAATTTCTGCATACTCAAAGTCTTGGGAAATCAGGGTTTCTATTGACTAGTCGGGAAGGAGGAATTGTTTAACTAAGAAAAACACATTTTTTTGAGCTGAAATTCGACATGGAAGTCTCTCTTAACCTATTCTAACATATTCCAGAACCTTGAGCCGTCATTTTACGTAGATTTTCTTATACACTCATTTTAGGGCCAAAATCCTCACTTTTCCCCACCTTTTTGCTCCTAAAAGTTGAGTAAAGGTTGCTGCTGTTATTTATTTTGGTTGCTGAGCATTTTAAGACATATTCTATGATAGCTGAAGCCATCATACCTGAAGAATGCGTTTTCCAGGCATGATCTGCTGAAAAATCCATTTCCGGGATATTACATGGGTACAAACGGTTAGGGAGCAGATGCACAGGTGAAGAACGGTCATATGTCGCGGCAGGATTTAATTGGCTGAATGGACAATGGTTAAGGCACGAGAAAGAAGACCTGTTGCAAAAGATTATCGCCAGAGGATTTCGGAGGGGGTACCTAATGGTTTGTGGTTTTGAGCGGAGGGGGTGTGAAATCATATGCTGGCGACACGTATGAAGTGGCGATGGCCATTATTCCAAGTAGAAATAAACAGCAATATAAAGCACATTAACAAAGTCAAACAACAACTCGAGAGATATCACATGAACAATAACCAATATGGAGAACGCTGAGCCATTTTATTAATATTGAAAGATAGAAATGTTGAATTCTTAGTTAAACTGAGAGGGGGGGGGGGGGTGAATCAGTTTAACACATACATGAGCTTTTTAAATTTTTCATCAGCTTATTTACAGCTTACTTTTATAACCAACCTTAGTATATGAACAGTCTTAATATGTTGTAGCAAGTATTAAATTAATGTGACATCAAACTTATTATGAGAGCAACAAACATTAAGCAGATTTGGTAAATCATCTCAGCACACAGGCAACACAAATAGAGACAACAGATATAAGTGGAAACCCATAAAGGGAGAAAACCACATCTTATTATTGTTGTGATGCAAAGGCAAGCTCCAACTCCCTTCTCACCACTGTTTTTCTGCAGGCACCAACTTACAGGAGGCTCCAACCTCAATTCTGCAAGCTACAACTTGCAAGGAAGCTCCAACTCCCTTCAATTTTCTGTAGGCACCAACCCACAGGAGGCTCCAACCTCAGTCAGCTACAACTGACAGCTATCAAGCTTCAACTTGATAGGGAAGCTCCAACTTCCTCAATTTATCAAAAGAAATGTTTGCTGATTTACCTCAGATATCAGCTCTATTCTGTAGCATCTCTTTCTGCTCCTTTCTTCCTTATCTTTTCTGCCTCAATCTTCTATACTTTGCATTCTCTATCGTTACTCTCTCTAACCTCTCTTTTCATATCAAGATGATATTATTTATAAAGATTTTCTTGTGACTGTTAGCATTCCTCAATGAATTTGGAATGGACAGCCATGCCTCTTTGCTTTCTGCCTTCTCATTTCTTTCACTCGCTCATTCAGAAAAATATAACAACATGCATTAATTTCAATATTACAGTGGGAGCTTTGTTTTCCTCCGGAGACTTGCCAATGCATCACAACAATATAAATCAATTAAAAACATTTACATTCAATTACAATTAAAAACTCCAGCCCACTCATTCATTCTCTTGGTTCACTGCGCTTGTCTTTTTTGTAACTGTGTTTGTCTTTTCTGTGACTGTGTTTGTCCCTTTCGGCTTTGATTGATTTCCTGCTTACTGTCGCAGTGTAACTGCCATACATATGTAACTGCGCTTTTCATATATCACAATTTACCTCTTGGCATGATAAGAGTTGTTTTTAATCATATAAACTGTTGCGTTATTTAGTTCCGATACCTCTTGGCAATATAACAATAATGAATCATTTAGTACATAAAATGCCCTTACGGGCCCACTCGCCGAATTTCCCGATGCGACGTATCACTCCTTGACTACTTCCGATTGCGATCAAATGCCGATGCGATGAAACACTATTTACTGATTTACGATTCTCCGATGTTCCGAAGTTCCGATGCTCCGATGCTCCGATTCCGATGTTTAACTGTTATGACGGAACTCAAACATATATCACTCATGGTTTATAAACCCATCGGGTCCGGACTTTCATCGCAATCGCAATTCTTTGTTAACATGTTTTGCTGCGAACTTTCTCCGATGCGATTGGGTGAGGGTCCCACCATATGAAATGGGCGTTACATCCCATAACACAAACCTTCGGCTTTGTTTTAATTACCCAGACTTTATGAACTGTGAATCAATATAATGAAGTGCCCAAATTTTATATCCAAGGTTTATTCACGAGCGGAGACCTTTTCATATAGTATTATCATACCCTTTTGTCAACAACCCTCGACATTATATCTGTGCTACTCAACCTTATAGCTTATATTAAACCCCGCTTCATATGACACTCGGCTTTATTTTTTCATATCCAACCATAATATATACAGTAAGATATGATACGACCTTCGTTTAAATATTTGGAACATTATAGTAAAACCCACAACTTTGGATTTACAACCACACAATAACATATACAGCATCTTTGGGCCCACAGTACTTATCTCTCACATCTGACGGTTGAGAAGTTATCGCTTTGTTTTGGGATGCTCCGATGATAATTGCGAAACCAAACTGCACGTCGTTTAATTCTCCGAGTTCACGTGATGGAGCGGGTCCCAACGCTTAACTCCCCTTCTCATCCTATGGTTGTAGGCTTATCGTGCACTCATCCATTGATCCGACACCTTTAAACATATACATTATCTTCCGTGTTGATTGACGTGCGACCACCGTTGGATGGACCCGCCTCAGATCGGACGGCGTACGTCGATATCGCGCGGAGTCCACAATCGATAGTTAATGCGCGATGGCACGCGATGAGGGCGGTATCTCCAAACTGCTTAAGGCCACGTGTCAGCCGATGCCATTGATCGCGTTCGAATTGGGAATACTGCTTATCGAACAAAGGCGGTGCGATGAAAACCGTCTGGTGTTCCAAACCGTCGTTACTGTTCATTCCTTCGTGGTTCCGGTTACTCCCCACTCCAGGTTCCGTTTCATTCTTTATAACTTCGATTTCGATTTTTTTTCTACTGTGCCATGGCTATACTTACTCCATCGTTCTGCCACTGAAGTTCCGCCTTCTACACCATTGCTCTTGTTTATTCTTTCCTTGCATGGTTCCGTTGAGATGTAACAATCCCCCATGATCTCGATTTGGCTCTACAACGCTGGTCCATTACATGAATTGGCCACGCTATTCACTGTTCCATTGTATCGAACAGTTTCGAACCTCTGCCCTTCAATCTTGGGCTACCTATACCTATGTCATTCTACTCTTCAGTGCTTCGTCAAGGCATACATCTGAAATGTATTATTCCCGTTCTAACTTTTCCATTCACCCAAAATCCCGATTATACACAAATATCAAAAAGGCCCACAGTTTCATTAAACAGAGAGCAAACCCTCTCTTCATTCTTCTAACCGATTAATCAGCAAATACAATATCGACATTATTTAATATTGATTCCTCTCCTCAGAGCTTAGTCCAGAGCATAGTATGTACTTGTCGACCCAAGTATATTATTATAGAATTAAAGCAAACAGGGCACATCTCGCAGAACCACCATTTCAGTGTTTGACACCGGGTTCACAACTTAACCACAAAACTCAAATATTCCTTATATAAGCTTCAATCAAAGTCTTTACCACAGGGTTTTGCCCAACAAAATTCCATCCAGTTTCAGAGCATATTTTTTCATAAAAGTGTATTTACTTACAGAATCTCTGTCTCTGGCCTGACCTTTCCACAATCAAGTGTTTCATACCTCCCAGCATTCCACTTTACATGTTCAGGCGCTTTTAGACTTCAATCAAAATCTCTGTATTAAACTCCTTCAAGCTCTTTCAACTTCACTGCTCTGTCGCTAATTCCTCTGCTGCTTCTGCTTCAATTCCTCTGTTGTTTTAGGTGCTCCTCCTTTGCCATCAATGACAACATTTCCAACAAGAAAATGAGTACAAAGGTGATCAGAATGATGGCACCTTGGCTTGCCCTAGGCAAGCGTAGAAATACTCTCAGATTGTGACTCGAAATGGCTGCTAACTCAAGACTGCGTTATCTCCAAGTTGCTGGCACTGCTACTGTGCTGATGCTACTGTTGGAATGAACTGAATCTTTGGGGCTTCTCCCCACCTCGGAAAATTCTGAAACTTCGGGAATGGCCTCTACTCCCAATACCCAGAAAAGCCCAGAAAGCTTTTCAGAAATTGTCGACCCCCGAAAATGGCTCCCTTGAGGCACTATGTTATTCCTCAAGGAGGGACGCTGGCTATGAATGATCTGCTCCGAAAGATGGCCCCTAACTCCTCCAAGATGCTGGAATAGGGAAGGGCTGGCCCCTTACTCACTATCCCAGGTTGAATCCACCAACTAACCCCCAATCCGGAACTACCTCCTCACAAGATTGCATCCTCCCTCTCACTGACTACGTTATCTCTCTGAGTGGATGCTCCTCCTGTGGTAGCCGCAAATCCCTCCAGAAAAACAAGGATGAAATCCCTCACCCAAGCAGGCACTCGAAGTCCCCCGGGGCTGAGGTTGGGATCTCCGAACGGAGACACCCGATGTACTGAACAGTACGTACAGACTTTGCTGAACAACAAGCATGCTCAATGTCAGAAGACAAATCTCAAAGATGCATAATTAGAATGAATAAAAATGAGGAGACCCTTCCTCCTTTTATGCTTGGTGAGCCTTTCCCTCACCTAGGCCCCACCAATCTCTGCGCTGTCCCCCTTAACCCATGCTGGGCAACTCACTCTGCGCTGGCTGGGCCCCATGCTGCCACTTGACCACTAGGCCCCACGTTGCTAAATAGACATGTCTCTTAAGTGACTTTCGGAAATATTTTTATCCTAAGTGTCAGCTAAGTGTTCCTTCACCCACTTTATTTATATTTTAACTCTATGAAGGTAAAATAGTCAAAATTAATATTTCCAATTAGCTATTGCTAATTGGGAATATTACAGTCTCCCCCAACAAAACGTTGCTTGTCCTCAAGCAACTATAATGATGGATGCTGCAGAATCTTCTCACTCTCCCAGGTGACATCCTCATTCGGTAAATTCCTCCACCTCACTAGGTACTCTCTGATTGTCCTGCTCCGTAGCTGCCTCTCCCTAGTGTCAATAATGGCCTCCGGCTGTAGCACAAAGTGCCCCTCATCATCTGTGGGCGGAAGCTCCTCTGTCGCAGCCACCTGCTACCCCAGTGCCTTCTTCAGGCATGATACGTGAAAAGCGTTGTGAATCTTGCTACTATTGGGTAGCTCCAACTCATATGCAACCTGTCCTACTATACGTATCACCCTGTACGGTCCATAGAAACGAGGCTTGAGCTTTTCAGCCCCCTTTTGCTTCAGTGTGGGCTGCCGATATGGCTGCAAGCGTAGGTAGACCAAGTCACCTACCTCAAATTGCCTCTCAACTCGTCCCCTGTCGGCGTACAACTTTTGTTGGTTCTGCGCTGTAGCCATGTTATCCTTGAGAGCTCGGAGTATATCCTGACTCTCTTGGATCCAATCCTTGGCTCTAGGAGCCTTGCTAGTACCAAACATCATGTCAGCAAAAGACAAAGCATGATATCCATACAACGCATAAAATGGAGACATACCAATGGACATATGATGAGTGTTGTTGTAGCAGTACTCCCCCAAGTGCAACCATCTCAACCATGCCTTCTGCTGCCTGCTAACATAGTTACGCAAGTAGCCCTCCAGCCACTTGTTCACTATCTCGGTCTGTCCATCCGTCTGGGGGTGGTAACTAGTACTCAATGTCAAATCAGTGCACACCAAATGGAAAAGCTCTTGCCAAAATCCAACCATGAAGAGGTTGTCCCTGTCATTGACAATGGTCTTCGGGAGACCATGCAATCTGAAAACGTCCCTGAAGAAAAACTCTGCTACCTGTGTTGCAGTGTAATGTGTCGATATGGCGAAAAAATGAGCATATTTAGTCTGCCGATCAACGACTACAAATATGCAATCCTTGCCCTGTACCGTGGGCAACCCTGTAATGAAGCCTATCGAGATACTCTCCCATTTCCCCTCAGGTATGGGAAGAGGCTGCAATAATCCTTCCGGATGGTTCATCTCTCCTTTGTTATGCTGGCAAACCTCGCACTCCCTGACATGTTGGAGCACGTCCTCCTTGAGGCCCTTCCAAGAGAACCTCTCCCTGATGGCCCTATAGGTTTTGGTAAACCCCTGGTGGCCTGATAATGGAGAATCATGCGAGGCGTGCAATATCTTCTTCTTGAGCTGGGAGCCCTCAGTCAAGAAGATCTTGTCCCTGTAATATATCACCTTGTCCATCACTCTGTACCTTTCATCTTTCACCTGCCCATCCAAAATCTCACAAGCAAAACGGTCTTTGGAGTACTCTACCAACAGTTGAGCCCTCCAGTCTGTGTCCAAACTCATCAATGACAATGCTGTCGGTCTGCGGGAAAGTGCATCTGCCACAACGTTGTTCTTCCCCTTGACATACTCTATGTCAAAGTCATAAGCCTAGATCTTGTTGACCCACTTCTGCTGCCTCTCCTGCAACTGTTTCTACTCTAAAAAGAATCAGAGGCTGTTGTGATTTGTCCTCACCCTGAATCTGTTCCCTACCAGGTACTGTCGAAAGTTGGCCAATGCATGCATGATGGCCAACATCTCCTTGTCGTATATAGCATACAACCTCTCATGTGGCAATAGCTTCCGGCTCTCGAAAGCTATGGGGTGGCCTCCCTGCATCAAAACTACACCGATCCCCTCCCCTGATGCATCACACTCCAAGACAAAGGGCTGTGTAAAATCTGGCAATGCTAACACTGGATAGCTTCTCGTCACCTCCTTGAGCCTGTTAAAAGCCCTCTGTGCTGTACCCATCCAACTGAATGCCCCCTTCTTGGTGAGATCTGTAAGGGGTGCAGCAAGTTGGGAAAATCCCTTGACGAACTTTTGGTAGTAGGTGCAGATCTCCACAAATCCCCGAAGTTCCGTCACATTCTTCGGCTTCGGCCATTCCCTGATGGCCCTAATCTTTTCCTCGTGGACCTTTACTCCATCCACCCCGATGATGTGCCCCAAGTAGAGCATCTCGGTCAACCCAAACTCGCACTTGGAGAGCTTAGCATAAAACTGATGCTCTTCCAAAATGCGCAATATAGCCTCTATCTGTTGGAGGTGCTCCTCCCATGTCCTGCTGTAGATCAATATGTCGTCAAAAAACACTAACACACTTCCTCAAGTGACTGCGGAAGATGTAATTCATGCATGACTAAAAAGTGACCGAGGCATTGGTTAGCCCAAAAGGCATCACCAAAAACTCAAAATGGCCGTAATGACACTGGAAAGCGGTCTTGGGAATGTCTTGCTCCCTCACGCGAATCTGATGGTACCCGGATCTCAAATCAATCTTTGAGAAGAACTTGGCCCCCCTCAGCTCATCCATCAACTCATCAATCCGTGGGATGGGGTACCTGTTCTTTATGGTCTTCTTGTTCAGGGTCCTGCAATCAATGCACATCCTCAATATGCCGTCCTTCTTCTTCACCATCACTACTGAAGAAGCAAAGGGGCTGGTGCTAGGACGGATGTGTCCAAGAGCTAAGAGCTCATGGATAGCCCTCTCAATCTCATCCCGATAGGCTTTAGGGTGCCTATAGGGTGTAGTGATGACAACCTGGATACCCTGCTCCAACTCAATAGTGTGCTCAAACCCTCGATTTGGTGGCTGTCCTAGTGGTATCTCCCCAAATACTATAGCATACTTGTCAAGAATGGATTGTACATATGGGTGTACGGCTTGCCCTGTAGATCCTGCCTCCAACACACGCAACTCTACTGCCCACTCTATGTCCACCTTCCGGAAATCTACCTCCATCCGGTGTGCTGAAACTGTCTGTGGTGGATAGGTGTGCATCCCCCGAATCTTCTCATGCCTCCCAGTCTTCTTGTCCGTCCACTCCATCTCCAAGGTCTCCTAGTCAGTGCTGACCTTCCCCAATGTGATAAGCCACTGTACCCCTAGTATCACGTTGGTGTCCGGAATGTCCGCCACGAAGAAATGATCTGTCAGGGTGTACATCCCCATCGTCACTACCAAGGCTGGCACATAGCTGGCTCACTGCATAATCCGGTCCCCTGGAACCGGTACTGAAAATCCATCAAAAGTCTCCGTCTGTATGCCCCTCCGCTCTATCAGCTGAGCATCAATGAAATTGTGGGTAGCCCCACTGTCTACCAACACCGACACACGCTGCCCTCGTACTGTACCTCGGACACACAGTGTCAAGTACTTGGGAACTCCCCGCAAGGCTGCAAGGGCTCCCCCGGTAGGTGCAAAAGCTGCACCTCCTGCTCCGAGTGGTGGAGGTGGCAGATGATCCCCTCTCTGTGCTGTACTGCTGCCTCCAGCTTCCACATCCTCATACTCATCTTCTTCCCCGCTACTATCGGAGAAGACCTCGATGTAATGTGCCTTCCCCGCGGCACAATGATGCCCTGGTGCCCTAGTGCCCATGGCTGCTGGTACGTGAAGCATAACCTCCTCCGCTTCAGGTCTCTCCTGACCTCATCATCTCCAAACCCTCTACCTTGGTTCCCCTTGGCAGGTGGAACCCTCTCGTCCTTTCCCTTCGGTTGGAATGCCGATCTCTGGGGAAAAGGAGCTCTAGTCCTGGGAAGTGCATCCTGCAAATTCCGAGTCCTCTCAACTGCATCATGGAGTGTCGCGGGCCTCGTCGATCTGACTAATCCCCGTAGAGGCTCTGCCAATCCATCTATGCGGGCTGTGGATAGATCTGGTACCATCACAGAGAGTCTCAAAATTTTTGATATGTATGTGTCCAGCCTCTCGGTCTGCTTGAGCTTTGTTAGCTCAACAAAATGCTCCTCTGGATCCCTCCGGTCAAAACGCTCCACCAACCTCCGTGTAAACTCAGCATATGCTGTCACTCTTGAGTGCCCCAGCGTAACCATCCCGTGAAACCACCAATCCTGGGCCTCGCCCGCTAGGTGCAGCGTTGCCACTTTGATGGCCTCTAGCTTTGCCATCTTATTAAGCTGGAAATATATATCCAACTTCTCCACCCAAGCTTTTGCTGAACACTTGGATGACCCATTAAATGTCGGTAAATGGAATCTGCCCACCGTGCGCTGCAAGTCCCCATCATGTGAATGCTTGTTCCCCCTGTGATGGTTGCGGGGTTTGCTGTCCCACTTGAGCTGAACAAAATCGTGGAAAGTGAGGGCATCTCTGAACTCCTGACCGTATGACTAGTACTCAGCAAAATAATCTCGCATGTGTGCCGGCTCCTGCTCCTGTCGTGCTTCTGCCCCAATGTCTGGGCAAGAAATGTAGGCATCGTGGAACGAGGGGGTGTGTGTGATGCCATCTGCTGTGCTGTGAGGTGCTCCTGTAAATGATGAGATGTGCCTAAGCCCTCTCCAACATGGAAACCCCTTGGGGTCTCGCGTTGTCTAGACTCTACTGTGAATCTTTGCCCCATCTCCTCTACCGTCTCGACAAATCCTGTACTGATTTGAGGAGAAGTTCCTCGAACTCCTTATCGGCATTTCTTTCCTTCGCCATTGGTTCCTCTTCCTCTGCGTCCACCACTGGAATGCTGTCACCTTTCTCGAAGGTGAGCTCTAACCTCCACTCTTGGTCTTTATATTTTCTTCCCCGATAAGTGATGTATGGTTTTCCTGCTGGTGTCATAGACAATCCGCTCCACAGGTTGAGCCAAGTCTATGAGCTCCGATACCACTGTAATATTCCAAGTAGAAATAAACAGCAATGTAAAGCACATAAACACAGAAAAACAACAACTAGAGAGATATCACATGAACAATAACCAATATGGAGAACGCTGAGCCATTTTATTAATACTGAAAGATAGAAAATGAGTACAAAGGTGATCAGAATGATGGCACCTTGGCTTGCCCTAGGCAAGCGTAGAAATACTCTCAGATTGTGACTCGGAATGGCTGCTAACTCAAGACTGCATTATCTCCAAGCTGCTGGCACTGCTACTGTGCTGCTGCTACTGCTGGAATGAATTGAATCTTTGGGGCTGCTCCCCACCTCGGAAAATTTTGAAACTTCGGGAATGGCCTCTACTCCCAATACCCAGAAAAGCCCAGAAAGCTTTTCAGAAATGGCCGACCCCCGAAAATGGCTCCCTTGAGGCATTACGCTATTCCTCAAGGAGGGATGCTGGCTCTGAATGATTTGCTCCGAAAAATGGCCCCTAACTCCTCCAAGATGCTGGAATAGGGAAGGGCTGGCCCCGTAACCACTATCCCGGGCTGAATCCACCAACTAACCCCCAATCTGGAACTACCTCCTCACAAGACTGCGTCCTCCCTCTCACTGACTACGTTATCTCTCTGAGTGGATGCTCCTCCTATGGTAGCTGCAACTCCCTCAAGCAAAACAAGGATGAAATCCCTCACCCGAGTAGGCACTCAAAGTCCCCCGAGGCTGAGGTTGGGATCTCTGAACGGAGACACCCGATGCACTGAATAGTATGTGCAGACTTTGCTAAACAGCAAGCGTGCTCAATGTCAGAAGAGAAATCTCAAAGATGCATAATCAGAATGAATAAGAATGAGGAGACCCTTCCTCATTTTATGCTTGGTGAGCCTTTCCCTCACCTAGGCCCCACCAATCTCTGTGCTGTCCCCCTTGACCCACGCTGTCCAACTCACTCTGCGTTGGCTAGGCCCCACACTGCTCTCTTTCCTACACTGCCACTTGACCACTAGGCCCCACGTTGCTAAATAGACATGTCTCTTAAGTGACTTTAGGAAATATTTTTATCACAAGCGTAAGCTAAATGTTCCTTCACCCACTTTATTTATATTTTAACTCTATGAAGGTAAAATAGTCAAAATTAATATTTCCAATTAGCTATTGCTAATTGGGAATATTACACATTAAAACTGCTTTTCCGACCCCCCCCCCCGCTTGCGTTAATGAGAAACGGTTGGGGGGGGAGGGGTGCGAAGTCAAACTCCGCCGTTGATCTCGAGCCAGAGAAAAATCCACCGTTGCAACTTGCGGTCTATTTATTGAGCACAATAAGACCTTTTGTCTTTTTGCGACTTAGGTTAAAAAGAAAAATGCGGCATATGATTTTTGTCAAATAACTAATGAAAATTTAAACTCGTTTTTAAAGAATTTAATCACCATTAATTAATTCTTAATTTTTTTTGGAAAATGGCGAAAGAATTTAATCACCGTTAATTAATTCTCAAACTTCTTTGGAAAATGGCGCATTTAAACAGGCGACCATGAAATTTATTTTTCAAGACTAAAGCAGTTATATATTTTTTTTATTTGCTTCCCTAAAATTTTATTTTGTTTTCCTTCATTCTTTAGGGCAACTAACTCTAACATTTTATTTGAAATGGATGTATAAAATACATTATTGCCCTAGAATTTTTTTTATTTTCTTTTTTCATCCATATCCTAACTCAACATTTTATCTTTTATTTTTTAAACTAATTTGCTAACTTATCAAAAACCAAATAATGTTACAACACCCCCGACATACCCATTTTGCAGAGGCATGTTTCCAAGCATTCCCATTTTGGAAACTTGTACACATGTCCATGTTTTGTGCAACTTGGGGTAGATCAAAGAAGACTGGAAATTGTGTCCCTTACAAAACTTTCAATCTTCATATCATCTCATGCAGAGAAATTCTTCTTGCTTCTAGTTGTATGCTAATGTGAATTGTGATAGGTTTCCTAGTACATGAAGCTTAATGCCTATGTTGCTTGATATGTGTAGAGCCTTCGTTGAAATGAAACTTGTATTGATATTGTTTATTTTTGTGTCTGACATAGTTTTCATGTCTTCCTCTAAGAGCATTTGTAGAGAATGAGAAGAATCTATTCTCATAGAGATATTCATTGTTTTTCAGCCAATCAAGTGAAAATGACGCAGATCATAGTACCCCAAAAGATCAAGAGAGGTATAAGAAACCAGCTGGATGCATATACTAATTTTTTTTTGTTTTGAAAATTCAATTGTAACTATATATACATCAATTATTTCTGCAATTTAAGCTAGCTAGAATTGATTAATTTTAGAGAGAAAAACTAGGTTGCAATGCTAGGAACCATGCTAATTGTATTTTTCTTTTTTCTTGGTATGATGTTAACCAGTGTTCTATCTACTCAGTTGCCCCCGGAATACAAATCTGTTTTGCCTATTATAGATAGAATGCAGGTATTTAGCTGCTCAGTTTTATATTTGGTGTTTTCTTTTGTAGCTAGGTTTAATTTTTGATAATCATCTGATTCCATGACCTAATTCATGTAAATAAAAAGACACAATCAATTGTCAAATCATAAATTACAAAGGGTAATGTTTTGGAAGCTGAAAGCGAGTGCACCCTTGTGAGTCATATTCATGCATGCAATATTGGAACAGTTTGATCAGTCATATCAAGATAGTGTTAAAAAAAGCTAAATAGCTATTAGTTGAACCATTTTGATTTAAAATTTGCAATAATTCATAATATCTTATGCATTGTAGATAGTCAGTGTACTCTATATACCAATATATTTTAACTTTGAACTATACGAAAGTTATGGACTGTACTTGTTTTAACATGTACATAGCCTATAGGTCAAAGACAGATCAAATAATTTGTAAATTTGCTATAATTATAATAATATGAAATGGGTTATTCAACTCCACATCATAACAGATCTAAGTTGCAGAAAATGCCTTGGAGGGTCCTTGTTTCTAGCAAGCACTGAAATGTTTTGATACTTTGAAAAGTGTAATATCCCCAAATGGGATATTTTCCTAAATTTGCATAAATTAATCTAAACCCCAAATTATGCCATAAAATCAACATGCATTTTTAACAAAAGATTGCCATGTAAAATAAACATACAATTTCATGCAAATTCATAACTCCATAATGCGGAAAATAACTCAGCTTTATTATAATATACCGGGGTTACATGCTGAAATGAAAGATAGCTGAGAAAACTGATACAACTGGCCTCAAGAAAATCTGTTGCACTGCTACACTGTGATGACCTCCAAAACTGACTGCAACAGCGACCACTAAATCCACTGAAGCACCTGTTGAAGATCTGAATGATCCTCACTCCAATATCTCTGAAGCTCTGCGAAACTTCTGAATGAAGTCTCCTCAAAGAGAGTTGGGTTTCTGTCCAACACTCACAAATCACCCGAGGGTTTCCGTCCTGGGGCTACGGCTAAGTAGAGAACCTCGTCTCAAACCTCTCACACAAGAAAATGATATGATCCAAAGATATCTCTCAATGGCCTCCTCCCTTCCTTTTATAGATCTCTTGGAGCCTTCTAGAGTCTTATTTTACTATTATTTTATTCATGGAGCACTTTTCCCTCTTATTAGAATATTCCTTTTTAATGTAGAAAAGAGTAAATCAGCTACCACATCTCCTCTGGTTACTGAAACTCATGTCCAACCATCCCATCATGGAGGTATCCTCGTCCCGGTTCCAATGAGCTATTACACTAAGGTTTTCTGTCATGTATTCCTCCCGGAATGCCACCTTGAGCATAATTAGTTGAGTTAAGCTCATAAATAACTCAAATTTCTGAAAGTTGTCGGAATGCACTGGAACGAAAGCCAAACTGCTCGGATGATGTAATATATCAAGCGAATGCCACCCGAACGCATAGAAACTCCTCAAAACTCCTCCAAAAAGCCCCTAAGCCCGCTGATGACACCAACCTGTACCTGTGATCGGTCTGCTCCTAACTCTGGAAGTCCATCCTATCCCTCTCATCGGTGACACCAAAAAAGGGAATATTACAAACCTTCCGCCCCAAGATTGCTTGCCCTCAAGCAATCCAAATATGTGGGCCACTCTGTTGGCCCGCCCAACTGAGACCCAATGCTCGGATCCCATACAAACCCATGGGTGTTGCTATGCACCTGTGTCAAGCCACCCGGAATAGACCCCTCAATGTCGGGATCCCAAACTGACCTCTCACTGTACCTACCATCAAACAATTCTCCCAGATCCCAACGCCACCATGGCCAATCATTGCCCAAGTCCCATGGCTCGGACTGCGCACTGCCTCTGGCTATAACTGATGCTCTAAGAGGTGAAGACCACAACTCCTGATGCGTTGCATCTATAACTATGTAAGTTGCCCCACCAACTTCGTAACAACTCATTACCTTTCTCCAATCCAACCCCTGACTAAATCCAATGTTGATCCTGCTCTCCTGAAACCGAGATGGCATGCTGAAGAAATGACGACCTGTGCCCCACTGCCAGCTGGAATCTGTAACATTTGCTGTGTCTAAGGTGCACCATTTCCGTGCTCCCTACTGTGGGGAAAATCGTACCATCAAGAGGGTACTAGCTCATGATCTCCCGCCAATCTATCCTGGAAGAAGAAGCCAATGTAGTGTCAACCACGTATGGAACATGCCTAGAGAGTTGTTGCCAGATCATAATCAACTCACGCTGCTCTGTCCCATCTGCCGACGAAATCTGCCTGTAGAAGAAGGCCCCTCCCTCTATAATGGTCCAAAGGGGGCAAGATATACTGCAAGCCCCATCGATGTACTCCTGGAGAGTGCTACTCCCTGGAAGTACTGCAACTCTGTTGACTGCGTGTGCATCTATCTGTACCTCATCAGTGTGTCGGCCCAATGATGGATGCTCCACCATCTCCAACAGCTCATCCCTCTCCTGATCGTGAATGTAATGCTCCTACTGTCTAATAGCCCCATGCGGAACTATCCCATCAACCTCCAACATCTCCAGAGGATATGAACCTGCAACTGCTGTCACCGTACTCGGTGTCTGTGCATCTGACTACTCCTCAATGCTTGACCCCAAGGTTAGCCGCATATCCATCATAGACTCAATGTGAGCCTCCATCTGGGTCTCCCCCAAAGGACTATCATGCATGATGTGCATAGTATCGTCCTCTACTGACTCAGACTCCATCATATGCTGCTCTGGCTGAATCGTCACAAGTGACTCATCACCCAGAGTATCTCCCGTAGAGTCCCCTGACTGCTCACCCTGCACACTGGAAAGCAGCTTTGGCCTTCTGTCATCAACTCCACATCTGCTCTCGCTCCCCAAAAGCATCATCATCTGATCCCATGGACTCATCTGGAGAAGAGTCCTCAGCCTGGCATATAGAAGGAATGCCCTTTTGTTCTGCCTCCGCTGCATCATCTGCATCACTCAAGCATGAGTGATCGGGTCCCCAAGGTTCTTTGCAGATGAAGCAAAGTCCCTTCCTCCTCAGCTCATTCCTGCTACCAGATCCACCAAACTGGAGCAGCTCCTCCCTAGTCAATTGTCCCCTGAATAGCCCAATATTTTGCTCAACCAACCCTTGGGCTAGCTCATAAGTAGCAAGTGAGACCAACTGCTCTCTCCTCCAAATTATCAACAACCTGATTTGCAACTCTCGGCGAATGGTCTCATGGTCTCTCATACATGACGACAGGATGGATTGCATGTGTGCTATGGTTGTGTCAGAATGATGTCTCCTAATGCTGAAGAAGCATTGGAACATCTGCAGAATCAAGTCATCACACTCAAGGTCAAACATGATACATACATCTCGAATGTGGCCATACTCCATAGAATCTCAATCTTCTTCCCAAAGGTAGAGCCTGCACTATTGTCCAATTCCTAAAAAGTCTCTACTTTCAATCTCATAATCCTCCTTATAACATCATCATTGTATGGAGCTATAGGTGCGGTCAACTTCATGATGTTACTGAGGCATAATGTAACTGGAAGTGTGGCCCCCTCACACGGTTCCTCCAAGAATTTGGGTTGTATAAGAGCAAGCATAGCTGGTTTTAGAGCCCAAATCAGTTTCTGCCCTTCTTCTTGGCTTATTTTGGACAGAAGTTCATTAAGTTCAGCTAGTTTGGACAAAACTCTCCATGTCATCTTCATGTGTTTCAAATTTGTCCCAAGTGCAAAATTTTTGTAACCAATTCCCAATTCTCCCTACAAATCTTTTGGCTTCTCTTTTTGAAGGATGGCATAAATTCCTCTTGAAAAGGGTTTGTTGTCTGGTTTAGTTTCTGGGCGTGTATTAGAGTTCATTGGGGAGTTGTTGTGTTGGTTTATGATGCGTTTCAAATACTCCATTGTTTAATGACAAGATATAATGCATCAACAAAAACAATACATACCAATATGATGTTTCAACAATGCTGATAGAAAAAGTGAAACTAATATGCATAGTCAGTTCATAGCCTAGGCACTGGTATGCACAACAAATAATGAAAGTAGAGGAACCTGGTGATCACGCTGCCTTGGCATATATACTGTTTTTTTACAAGACTCCAACCCATATTCAGTGCCCATCATGTATATACCAGCTATCTCCGTCCAACAACTAAAATAAGGGAGTCCACTCAAAATATAGTGAGATGCTACTGATATTTAGCTGCTACAACAACACACATATTCCCAACACTAGCGTAAATAGCCCACTGTAACCGCTCCCAAAGATGATTAAGTATACGCACATCAATCAGGGATTAAAAATCTTGGGCTCTAAACTGAAAACAAGGGACTCTGCACTTCTAACCCCTACGTTGACTTTTCCCATAGGGAAAAAAAAAGTTTTCCACAGCTCCCACGTTCAATAAGAAAATATCTGCAAATTCCTTAGTTTGATGATAACCTCCAGCAATAGTAATCACATTGTACTCAGCCCTTCTTGGAAATTCATTCTTCAGAAATCGATTCACATGTAGGTGGAGCCCAGCTTCAAATTGCAGCCTAGATGCTGGAAATTCCGCCCCCTTTATCCCTCAGAAATTTGATATAATAACCCACTTGGATTTGCTGCTACGACACACAGCAGACCCACACTTTACTTGTCATAATATCCGGCATTGCCGAGACACCGCATGAGAGTTTGTTTCTAACTCCTGCTCAGCGCATAATGAAGCTCAAACCATGGTTGATAAATTATTGAGCCAGCCTTACAACCCCGTCTTTAGAGCGGAAATGATGCTCAATCAAGGAAGTCTGTCCTCAACCCGTCCAGGAATACAAGTCTCTCGGTCTCTTCCAATTTGACGTCGAGCTTGGATGTGTCCGATGCGGAAGTGATCACTGTCTCCCGCACAGTGATTACGGACAACCTTTCTGAATGTCGAGCTGATTCCACGAAAATCCGCTTCTACTCAGCCACACAGAGTTATGCGGCTCCTCCTCAATGCGATTTGTATGGGTCATCCTACGCAATTTCCCCTGAACTTGGCGGTCGATCACACTTGAAGAAAATACGAGGGCCGGTGTTAGCGTGTTGTGCTCACCTCTGCCCTGCGAGATGGTCCAAATTGACAACCGGATTACACCATTTTGTTGGTGGCCAAAAATGTCACGGTTTCTGCAAGTAATTGGCGGCTCTTGCTAATTGCTACGGTCTCCACACTATTCAATCCTTAAGCTTGGCTTACCAGACCTGGCATTCGCTCAAACTCCTAATTCGGGTCTCTAATTGGCTCAACCAATTTGCATTCTTTGTATGACAACGATCTCTGCATAGAAGGAATTGCCCAATCGCAGCGTCTCATTAAGCTTTACGCTAACGGGGTATCAAATTCTCCATAAAATTTGTAGATGCAAAATTTTCCTTTGGTTGAATCTTGTTTTGGCCCCACGATTCTTTTCGTTCCCTTCACTAAGATAATTTGGCCCTCATGACTTAATACGACCTTTACAAACAAGGTTGGCTTCCGTTTCATGACCTTCGAAAATATGTTCGGCCCTTCTCCAAAATTTATAATGTGATGGTCGCTAGTTTGATTTGATGGCTGTCACTTATAATTTTTTGGACAATACTTTTGGAGCAGAAATTTTGCTGAATTGGTTTTCTGTAGTGAAATTAGCTTCGGCGATTTTGGTATCTTGACAATAAAATCCTCCAGCAATCTACAATTAAAACCCTCCTTACTCGTAGGAAGAGTTCCCCATGGCTGAGCCAAGATTCGGCTCTGATACCACTGTAATATCCCCAAATGGGATATTTTCCTAAATTTGCATAAATTAATCTAAACCCCAAATTATGCCATAAAATCAACATGCATTTTTAACGGAAGATTGCCATGTAAAATAAACATAGAATTTCATGCAAATCCATGGTTCCATAATGCAAAAAATAACTCAGCTTTATTATAATATACTGGGGTTACATGCTGAAATGAAAGATAGCTGAGATAACTAAAATGCAATTGGCCTCAAGAAAATCTGTTGCACTGCTACACTGTAATGGCCTCCAAAACTGACTGCTGCATTGTCCCTCTGGAAACAGCTACCACTAAAGCCATTGAAGCACCTGTTGAAGATCTGAATGATCCTCACTCCAATATCTCTGAAGCTCTGCGAAACTTCTGGATGAAGTCTCCTCAAAGAGAGTTGGGTTTTCGTCCAACACTCACAAATCACCCGAGGGTTTCCGTCTTGGGGCTATGGCTGAAGTAGAGAACCACGTCTCAAACCTCTCGCACAAGAAAATGATATGATCCAAATATATCTCTCAATGGCCTCCCCCCTTCCTTTTATAATCTCTTGGAGCCTTCTAGAGTCTTATTTTATTATTATTTTATTCATGGAGCACTTTTCCTTCTTATTAAAATATTCCTTTTTAATGCAGAAAAGATTAAATCGGCTACCATGTCTCCTCCGATCACTGAAACTCATGTCCAACCATCCCATCAGAGAGGTCTCCTCGTCCCGGTTCCAATGAACTATTACACTAAGGTGTTATGTGATGTATTCCTCCTAGAATGCCACCTTGAGCGTAATTAGCTGAGTTAAGCCCATAAATAACTCAAATTTCTGAAAGTTGTCGGAATGCACCGGAACGAAAGCCAAACTGCTCGGATTATGTAATATATCAAGTGAATGCCACCCGACCGCATAGAAACTCCTCAAAACTCCTCCAAAAAGCCCCTGAGCCCACTGATGACACCAACTTGTACCTGTGACCGGTCTGCTCCTAACTCTGGAAGTCCATCCTAGCCCTGTCATCGGTGACACCAAAAAAGGGAATTTTACAAAAAGTGTGACTTTGAAATGCCATAAAATGTTTTGGATGGTGTTTCACAATTCTGAAATGTCATTTGAAATGTCAAGTGGTGTTTCAAAGGCCTATGTGAGTTATACACACACAAGCTTGGACAATAATACACATTAAAAAGAGGAAGAGTGGATTCATTCATATATTGTTAGATGATTTAAAGTCTCAATACATAGTAGGAGAAGAGTATGTTACGTGGCTTACAAATACCTAATAGTTAATGAATACAATAATACCTCCATTAAATACCTCATTATTAAATGACTTTTCTTTTTGTAAAATACATCTTATATTTACAGGAAAATATTTACAAAAAATTGTACAAAATTGGATGGAAGGTTATATAGAGGTGATCATACTCGCTTCTGCATAGCAATGGGCATTGAAGGAAAGTCTGAATACTTAGCTTCATCCAAATAGAGGGAATTTTTTAGCAATGTAGCTCCATTGGCTAGAAGCTAATGGTAAACTTCATCCTGCCACATAGAACAAAAGGATACTCACAAATACTTTCCCTAGGCAAGACTCAACAAGACTCCCAAGTATTGGCTGAGTCAAACTACATTGGTTGAGATGTGTCAAATTTTTGCATCTTCAATGTAGTTGGGACTTCCACCAAGGCTTGGATGTAATTATCAACTGTTCAGTGCATCAAAGCAATTCCAAATATCTTTAGGGTGTTTTCGACCTAGGTCTAAGTACTAAAAGTGCTTTGAACTAACCATTTGATCACAACATGGTTGAAAATGATTTTTGAAAACATTGATTATGGTTTTTGTCATTATGGAAACATCCTTGTTCTATAGTTCTCGCTTAAGCCTATTAAGGTTAGCACATTAATATTCCAACCATCATTCTCTCGTTGCATGTCACCTTCAATGCTCTAGTTTGTTGAAATTTTTCCATAAGTTATAAGGTTTAGTTTGAGGTGAGCATGATGAGTATGTGGTGATTCTTGGTGAGTATGTTGATTTTTCCATGATTTTGGCAAATGGCGAGTTTCAAGGGTGAGGCTTATATGTTAGTACTTACACTAGTCAAGATTGTGCAAGACTTGAAAATATTTGTGAGTCTTAGCCAAGTCAAACTACACTAAGTCTAATGTTTTGTTACGTTTGTTAGTTTTTGTAGTCTCGGAGGTGTTCTAGTCTTGAAACTTTGTGGACAGGCTAAAACGCATGAGATCTCCATAACCCAGAAATCATTTCTGGAAATTCCACCTAGAAGTGCCTCAATTAGATTATTTGCCTATTTTAAAATAGTTCCTAACTCTAAACTTAGATTAATCGAGATAAGGTGAGAATTCTCTAGAAACTCACACGGATTGGTTGGGAATTAATATGGGCCCTTGATTAAGTTCTAATCTTGGTCGTTGGTGCTCCAACAGAAGATTATAAGAAGTTGATGGGTAGATGGAGAATGCACCAGTTGTAGATACTTAGTGATCAAGGTAGTTCAATTTCCTAGTAGCAGGAGATTCATCAGTGAGATCGAGAGAGTGATTGAGTAGCAGGGGGCAGAGGGGTAGCATAGATATTTTCCAGAGGAGCTGCCAATTGCGGAGGAGTCAGAAGAGGAGGCCGAAATTATTTTCCAGGAGGCTACACAGAAGCTGCGCAATGCCTCAAGAGGGACAGTTCGATTTGGCTGAGGAGTAGGTTTTTTCAGGTGTTGGAGGCTGGGAAAATTTCCAGAAGGCCTGGCTAGAGACTTCCAACATCAGAAATAGGAAAGGCATTTGATTTACAGGGAGTTTCAGGCTGAGCGTACGAGAGATTGTGCAAAGGTGGGCGCAGATCATTTCGGGGGCCAGTTTTTGAGCCCAGACTAAGTCGTGATTACTTGGAGAGGAGGGTAAATTCCCTCAGATATTTTGGCTAGTATTTCTCTCAGATAGAAATGCATAATAATAATAATTTCTACTGCATAATAATAATAAAACCCTCATTTGCTGTACCAGTTTTCCCAAGTTGGGTTTTTCCGGGGATAATTGTCCAAAAATAACGGTGTCAATTTTTTTGTGTGTGTGCTAGAATATATCAGTTTCCAACTTTTTATTTTCCGCAGTATTTTTATGGTGAAAATTACAGTTGTGATTTTATTCAATGTTTGTCGTAGCAAATAATTTGTGCAATTAAATTTACAGTTAGGAGAATAATTTCTAGTTGTTGCAATAGATGACATTTTCACTTGGTATCAGAGCTTCAATGATCATCTAAGGAGCTCAGGAGTTTCGTTGTTCAGAGGGAGAAGCAGGCCGAAATTTTCTGGTGCTGCATAGTACCTAGACAGGCAAACCGAATTGTTGGGCAAGGGTTCGATTTTCAGTTGCAGGTTGGCAGAAAAGTTAGTTTTCCAATAATAGTGATTCCAACAGATAGAGGGAATAGCAACAACTCATATTTTCACTAAGCAGATTCCTTGTTTGGACGCAAAGGGTTTTGCAGTAGCGAAATCGATGTTGGGTGGAAGAGAAATAGCACACATAATTGTTTTTTCTACGACCATGGACAAATTGACATTCAGTGGGCTTCATATTTGTCTTCTAGGTTGGAGGATGAATTTGCTTGCTTATCGGGCTCAACTTCAGAGGGTGTCTGGTATATAGAAAGTGGAGCGTAATATCACATGATAGGGGTTAGATAATATTTCTATAGCTACAAGGAAGAGTAGATGGACTTCCAAATTATGATGGGAAACAGAACGGAGTGGACTCCAGTAGGGTGAGGTACCATCGATTTTCAGAGGGAGTCAAAAGCAACTATCAAGGCTACAGATATATTGCATATGCCAGGATTGGGTATGAACCTGATTTTAGTATCCCAGCTACAAGATAAGGGATATGATATCCACTTCATAGGGAAGAAAGTGTTTGTAAAACACTCAAGTTGGAAGTGTTGAGATTTTGGGGTAGCATCGGATGTGCTCTAGCTCTGAAATTTTGTGGAGTTGGAGTACATGAGATCTCCAAGACCCAGAAAGCTTTTGGAGAAATTCCATTTGGTTTGATAGATATTCAAATAATTAATCTTTTTGATTAAGGACCCTAATTCTAACTTAGGAAAATTAAAAGATTAAATTGAATTAAATTAAACATGTGATGAGAATGTTTTAAGTGACGTGGATCAAGCAATTTCTAATCTTAGACATTGATTGGAGATTAGATCACGGCCATTGGTTTCCCAACGAGAAAAGTATAAGAGAAGGGATTGGGGTCAGTTGGATAACACACACACATTGGCAGAGCGTTGAAGCTAAGCTGAAATTCTAGGGCGTGGTTTGCTAAGAATTTCAGGAAGAGTTTGCAGTGTAGCAAGGGGTACTATTGGCGAGGGATTCTAAATCCAAGGCCAAGAATACAATAGCAACAGAGAGGCATCATATCCAGCAAGGCAGAGGGCAACTAGTGCTACGCAGTCCAGCCAGAGCCTTGTCAGGGGTAGCGTAAAGGCAGCTGGAGCCATGCAGGGTTGACGCAGGCCCAGTCAGGGCAGTGCAGGGGCAGCGTAAGTATAGACAGGATGACACAGGCCCTTCCAGAGCATCGCAGAGGCTAACATAGGCCAGTAAGGCTGATGCAGAGGGCTAAGGAGCAGCGCTGGGTTTTCCGGTGGGCCAGAAAGGGCTTGAGTTCTGTAAATCTTATTTGAGGGTGTGAATCGGCCATATTTTCTGTCTCCGAGTGAAAGAGGTATTGTTGTGGTGATTTTATCTATAGGGCCAACCATGTCTGGTGCGCATAAATTTTTGTATTCAGATTCTGTGGAATAATAAAAACCTCCAGAGCTAGTTGCATCGGTTTTCCCGCATTGGGTTTTTCTGGGACATTTGTCCAAAAAATTTGTGTGTCCCTTTGTCATATGAGCATTATATTCAATAAATGATCTATATGTGTAGGCTGTTATTTGTGTTTACTTTGCTATTTTTCTGAATATTCAGATTAATAACGTGTATAAATAATCAAGTAGGAGAAGTAAATCATTGGTTAGCAGTAGGGTTTCTTAGATTAAGAAATTTTCACATGGTACCAGAGCGTTCCAGATCAAGATGAACCTCCAACAAAGTACCTGAAGAATTTGTTGCTGCAAAGAGGCAGCTGAAACAACAGAGATCCGGAGAGGGCCGCGCAGCACCAGGAGGATGCAGTCCTAGCAGAGGCCACGCAGGAGCTGATGCAGTCCCAGCTGGGTGATGCAGAGGCAGTGCAGAGCTTTCCAGAGGGACGCAGGAGCAGAGGCTGCACTGAGCCAGTCTACTCATGCAGAAGCCATCCAGAGGGATGCAGTCCAGTTTCAAGTTGTTGTTCACAATTGTCGTAGTCTAGAAGCAGAGCTTCAGATCTTTAGCAGTGGCTGGTGTGGTGGAGATTTTGTCAATTCAGAATTGTGCCTAGCTAAGTTGAAAAAGAGCGGGAAGGGAAACAAATGCTATGGAGAAGCAGTTGCTATGGATTTTATCGTTGGGCTGCCTCTTACACAACAAACGCATAATGCCATTTTGGTTGTGGTGGATAGATTAACAAAAAGCGCCCATTTCATCCCGGTAAGAGATACTTATGAAGTAGCTGATGTAGCTCGGGATTCATAAATGAAATTATCAGATTTCATGGAGTACCTAAGAAAATCATATCCGATAGAGATCCTCGGTTCACATCAAAGTTCTGGAATTGTATGCAGTCGGCCTTGGGAACTCAGTTAAATTTGAGTACAGCATATCATCCGGAGACTGATGGGCAGACAGAAAGGGTAAATCAAGTACTTGAGGATATGCTAAGGATGTATGTTATGGACCAACAGTCGTGCTGGGAAAAGTACTTACCTTTGGTAGAATTTGCTTACAATAATAATTATCACAGTTCAATCGGGATGCCGCCATTTGAAGCTCTATATGGGAGACCCTGCAAAACGCTGTTGAGTTGGGGCAGGTTAGAAGATCGAATAATCGTCGGACCAGAATTGATCCAAGAGATGGAGGATCAGGTAAAATTGATTAGGCAACGATTGAAAGAGGCTCAGGATAGACAGAAAAGTTATTCTGATGCTCACAGGACAGATAGAAGCTATGTAGTAGGAGATCAGGTTTTCATTCGCATCAGACCAAATAAGAGCACCATTCGGTTTGGGAGGGGGACAAAATTATCCCCCCGGTTTATAGGACCATTTGAAGTCCTGGAAAAAGTTGGACCTGTCGCTTATCGTCTTGCACTGCCACCCCACCTGCACAAAATTCATAATGTATTTCATGTATCTACCTTACGACATTATATTGCTGATAAATCTCATGACCTTCAATGGAAGGAACTGCAGGTATCGGACGAGGGAACCCTAACGGTCGAACCATTACGTATTCTGGAACGTAGGGTTCGACAGCTCAGGAACCGCCGGATAGACCAGGTTAAAGTCCAGTGGGACAAATATAGTCCTGGATCAGCAACTTGGGAGGATGCTGAGACTTTCTGCCAGAATTACCCCAACTTATGCTAATTTTTGAGAACTGAAAATTTTGACTACTCTATTTTGATACTTGAAACTTTATTTTGAATTATCACGTAAGAATGAATTTTACTTGCTGAACGGATGTTACTTAACTCTAGTGATACCGAATATATGCTATTGTTTGACTTTACTGGTGCAGGGATACCAACATGCCTTATGTCATTTAAATTATCATTGCAGGAATATGAAATATAGATCATAGCTCACATTATGAACGACATCATGTATCAATTCATTTTATTTACATGTCCATATGATTGAAGGAAAAGAAATAGAAGAGTAACTACATTTTAAATATCAAAATGAAACATATAGTTGAACATGGTTAAAACAAACGCATCATAGATAGAACATGTATGAATTAAACTAGGGCAGTATCTAAACGAAAATTGTATTGGACATATTGATACATATGTGGACTGTAAGTGTTTTAACCGAGTACGTATATAAGTTCTGGGATTAATAACATTGATAACAATATATTTGGAATGTGTAGAGAATGTTATATGGGTAACAATTTGTTATGAACAATGTAGATGCATATGCTGTAATGTGTGTACAAATGTTTACATTGATAACAATATATTTGGAATGTGTAGAGATTGTTATATGGGTAACAATTTGTTATAAACAATATAGATGCATATGCTGTAATGTGTGCACGAATGTTTACATTGGTAACAGTATATTTGGAATGTGTAGAGATTGTTATATGGGTAACAATTTGTTATGAACAATATGGATGCATGTGCTGTAATGTGCATACGAGTGTTTACATTGCAGATTGTGTACAAGTAATTGCTTTGCAGAATACAGATTTCAGAACCAAAATACGTGATGACAGAATCTCCAGAACAGTTGAGACTCCCGAGATTCCACGATAGGGTGTTGACCCTGGTCCTATTGGGAGGGGTGGAGGTGTTACCCACCGATTATCCTTTGATACCTGGAGTCATGGGAGGACTGTGCGAGTCACGCTCCCCTAGACGTGTGATGATGACTGCCGAATGCCTACAAGCTTATCAGGTCGACGTACTCGACGCTGATATCCTTAAGGTCTATGAATGGATCAGTAAAACTGATATCATGGCATATTCCTGTAGAGGATGGATAGGATGGGAGTGGAAGAGGTTAGGAAGGATAGGATGATTTTAAAATAGTTTGGAGATTTGGTTGAGATGGGAAGTAACAATTAAAATTGCAGATACATACTTATTCAAACAGAAAGTCAATCTTAAAAATTAGCCTTCTACAATCACCCTAATCTCTAAAATACAATCATTGATATGAGTATATGGAACCCTAACTTCGGGACGAAGTTTTCCGAAGGGAGGAAGTATGTAACAACCCACACCCTAAGTTCCTACTTCCTAATATTTAACTAATAGTTAAATATAATATACAAACATAAAGAAAAACTAACTTTAAAGAATAATTAGAATAATTAATTAAAGTTTCAAAGCACCATGATTAAATACATTCGAATTAATACAAACCTTATCATCTTACATTCGAATGACATCTCTTTAATACAACCTTATCATCTTACATTCGAATGACATCTCATTAATACAACCATATCCTCTTACATTCGAATGACATCTCTTTGAAAATATTCATTTCTACATTTATGGACGTCAAATCTTGATGGAGTTGTGGCGGTGGGATCTTAGCTTGATGGAGTTGTGGCGGTGGGGCAGATTGTTATTTAAACAAGAAGACATGAAGGAGGAAGGGGCTTTTGTTTTTGCATGAAATTGAGAAGGTTGCTGTGGTGGAATTTATCAATTGTGGAAAGGAGACTTACTGTTCTTGGGATTCTGGGCACGGGGGCAGAGGAGGCGTCCTCTGGATTTGGGATTCAATCCTAAATTGGTTGGGAGGAACATTTTGGTTCTGTAATCTGTCCGATCAGCTGGAGAGGAGGATCACGGTTCCAGCAGTTATCAGCTTGAACAATTCATCCAGCAATCATCGATTAAACGCAATCATCGATTAAACTCTGGTTTGCAGCTCACCGTTTCCAGGTATTTCTCTGAGCATCAGTTACTTATTGTGTCTCAGCATCAGCTGGTTATTGGGTTTTTGAACTTAGGAATATTTTGAAACCGTGAATCTGTCATTAGAATTTAAGTTTAAATCCTCTTGCAATTATTTTCTGCTTAAATATAAAGATCAGATAAGTGTTTTATTGTAAATATAGAACAGAGATCTTACACTTTGCAGACCTCATAATGCTTGACACTGAAATCAGGTACTCCAGTAGTGATCTCCCTCAGAACTCTCAAAGCCCCATGATGCATATGCGCCATCCTCCGGTGCCATAACTCACACAAGTCACTACTGCTGGTGGTACTAGTGTGAGTGCTACCAGATGTGCTACTCACCAATGATCCTGCTGACTTAAAACTGAACCTGTATATTTTCCCAAAGCGTACTCCAATCACTTTGGCTGAAGTGTGAAGTGTAAAAACTCTGGTAAAACTGATAAATATATATTATTAATGATGAAAAGATGAGATGGTTACAATGAGGGATCGCCTGGGCTTTAAATACAGCCTCAAGGTGTCCCTTGGTGAAGAGGCATGATCTTTGATCATGCCCTTTCAGTTAATAACCTAAGATAACTAATCTAACTAATAATTAATAAAATATTCATAACATTGCCCCTCTCTTAAGATGCTTTGTCCTCAAAGCATACGTAATGATGGACAATGTTGACGAATGTCTGGTTTCCTCAAGCGATGAGATTTTGCTTCCCACACTTTAAAAAGATCGTGAAGCATCTTCTCGAGCTCCATCTGTTGGTGATGTGGATAGTGAAAAGATCTGATATCGACAGAGTTGGATACTGTCTTGACTTCTATTGGACGTTTGATTTTCCTATTGGAAGACACTTTTATGGGTAGTTCTTGGAATACATTTTCATGTTTTCCAACTATCCCTTGTTCTTCTGGTGATTTTTTGTGATTCCTTTTTAGATTTAGAGGTAAGTTACCAACAATTATTGTCTGATGTAACTTCTCCTCATCATCACATGCTTCATTCTTAACAACCATATCTGCTTCATCACCGAAGGCCTCAACAGCTTCTGCCGTTATATCAGTGGCTTCGGACGTGTTTGTCGCTTCATATGTTTCGTCCAAGTCTGGGGATAGAACACTTTGTTGTTTACAAACATCTGTATCTTCATGGTGATATGGAAAATCAGTTTTTTCCTGATGCTCTTCCGAGTCCCCTGAATCTGCAGAATTGTTTTGTTGATTTTGTTCCCTGTTAGGAGATATTGGGGATTGTGTCGGACTTAACTTATCTATTTTATCATTTAGCTTACTGTAGAGTTCTGTCATATTGTTCATGATTGCATTAAATTTCTGCAATATTTTGTTCTCTTTGTCCTTAGTCTCCATTTGTTTAAGCGATATTTGTCTTTTTATCTGATCAATCGTCATCATTGATAAAGACATACTGATATTTTTCTGCCAAATGTCTTTTTTTTCTTTAAAATTAATTAATTAATATTTAATTAATTAATTTTTTTGAATTAATTAATTAATTAACTAATAATAATTTTTTTTTGAATTAATTAATTAATTAATAATATATATATATATATTTTTTAAAACTATATAATTATTATATATATATATTTTTTAATTAAAAATTATATAATATATATATAATTTAATTATATAATTGTTATATATATATAATTGTTAAATGAAAAATATATATATATAAATGAATTATATAATTATAATATATATGTATATGATTATCAATCAACTATATATTATATATTTTATATAGTTAAAAAAAATGTTCCGTCACAAATGTGCCCGTTCCGTTTGGACACACTGTTTGATAAACTTTTAACAATTCGATTTTTTAATATATATGCTCAGAATTATATCGATAGTCCACAAGACGTTAACCGTCCAGGTTTAACCACACCGTCCAGATTTACACAGCCGTCCAGATATATGCAGCCGTATATATCGAATCACCGGTCCTGTTGTTAAAAAACGAAACCGAGCAATGACACGACAGCAGCATGGACATGGAGGTTTTGTGACTTGTCCTTCGACCGAATTTATGGTTTATCGTTATGCTTTGTTTGTTTGTCGACCACAACAGCAGACCAACCGGTTGGCAGTTTGTAACTTGGCAACCGCAACGATAAAGGCAGTGAGCAGGTGAGCACGGAAAATGTGACGACAGCGGAATGAAAAGCATTGACGGTATGACAGTGTGTCGAGTTTGTCGAATTAAAGGCAGAGGCTATACCCTGGAACAACGAGGTAGACAGGAAGTCGATGATGTCATAGAAATTCGTTTTTGGGCTAATCCTTGTATATTACAGCACTGTATTCTCAAGCCTATGGTGACACGAAGAGGGCTCGGATTGTTTTGTTTCGATTCTTTTTGTTTTTTCCTTTTAGTATATTTTTATATAATTTTTTTTTTTTTTTTTTTAAATGGTCAAGGGTTTGTTTGATTTGAGAAGTGGACAGTAGAATTTGACAGCAAATGGTCAGTGCGGTGGAACGGTTGTTGGCAGAAGAAAAAGGGTAGAGAATAGCTGGACGGACAGTGAAATTATTTTTTAAACCAAGGTTGTTGCTCAAGCACTTGGTAAAAAAAATCTGCAATCTGGAATTCTTTGTAATTCCTTAATTCTGGGTGATCACACAGATCCCGAAGAGTGATGGCTCTGATACCAATGGAGTGTAAAAACTCTGGTAAACTTGATAAATATATATTATTAATGATGATAGATGAAAAAGATGATTTACATTGGGGAATCACCGAGGCTTAAATATAGCCTCATGGTGTCCCTTGGTGAAGAGGCATGATCTTTGATCATGCCCTTTCGATTAATAACCTAAGATAACTAATCTAACTAATAATTAATAAAACATTTAACATTAAAGTGATGGAAGCTCCCCTAGGATGCATCAATACCTGCCCTCTTGAGAAGGTGACGTCAAACCCCTTCTCCTTCATAGCAGACACTGAAATTAAGTTCTTCTTCATCCCCAGAACATACAAAACATCCATGACCTTCAATGGAGGCGAAGACTCCATCTCAAATTCCACAGTCCCCACACCAACAACTCTCATAGTGCGGTCATCTCCTAGTACAATCTCAATATCAAGTGCCCTCTTTGCAAGCTCTAAAAACAACTCTCGTGCACCTGTCATATGGCGGGAGGCCCCGCTGTCTATGTACCACACATCGGATGATGTACTCCTACTAGAGGTAGAAGTAATATATGCAAAATCCCTGTCAAACTATGAAGCAAACTGCTCCACCTCTGCTGAAGCTGGAGTACCCTTCTTCCCCTTGTTTTTCCTCTCATGACACGTAGCAGCACAGTGTCCCATCTTCTGACATGCCCAACGTTTGACTTTGGGCATATCCGTATCTTTCTTCTTCTTCTTCTCCTTTCCCTTAGCCCCATCTAATGAGGCCCCTTTGTTGGCCTTCCCTTTTTTCTTCCCTTTGGCTGTCAAGGCTACATCCTCCTCATCTGCTATCTTCACCCCACCACTGCCAGTCTTCCGTATCTCATGCTGCACACAATCATCCCATAATTTGTCCCAATGGGGAAGATTCTCCCTAGAGGTAACAGTATCTCCAAAGACCTCCCAAGACTTAGAAAGTCCCGCTACGGCTATCCTGACTAACTCTGTGGGTGCAACTACCTCACCAATAGCAATCAAGTCACCACATACCTGTTTGACCCTGCCAGGATAATGAACTACACTTTCAGCCTTTGTAATCATGATGTTCTTCAGTTGTTCTTTGAGTACTATCTTCCTGCTCTCATTGGTACTCTAATAGACAGTGGTTAGAGGTGTCCACATCTGATATGCATATGTGTTTCCTCTCACTTGAGGAACCATATGATCCTTCAGACTGTCCATCAAAATCATTTTTTCCTTTGCATTATGTTTTGTGAATTCAACAAGTTCATCTGCATCAGTAGGAGGTACAACCTCTTGCCGCACTATGTCCCAAACTGGTGCCTCCTCAAACACTGTCTGAATTTTGTCCTTCCAAACGGCATAGTTGGATATCCCATCCAGTCTGTCCTCTATCCTTAAGAACATGGCCATGACTGCTGTCCAAAATTTACAAAACCAAGAAAATGGAGAAATAAACTTTCCAGCACACCTTGTTGTCCCAAAAGTTCAGTCTGTGTGAAATTTCACCTTGTTGTCCCAAAATATCAGTTTGCTGTCCAAAAATTCAGTTTGTTGTCCAAACCCCCGTTTGTTGTCCCAAACTACTACTTGTTGTTCAAACTGCAATTTTCAGCCAGTAGCTCTGATACCATGTTGAAATTTGATGACTAAAAAATTTCCTGCAATCCCAACCCAGTTTTAATTTCACCTTATCACTCCCATTCAGTTAAATGCCTTTCTAATAAACTTACATTCAACATATAGAATTCTAGAAATGAAAATTTCAGATTAAAACACATGGGACTGTCAACACATGCTGAAAATAAATATGGACATAAACAAACCAGAAACACATAAAAAATACACAGATTTTTGGTCAACTTAGACCCAGGAAAAATCCCTTCAATCTTCTCCAGGGAAAACCTGTTAGAGAGCTCTTCAAATTTATTTTTTCAAGTTCAGTAAAAATACATTTGCAGACAAAAAAAAACAACAAGATACAACTTATATCTTCAGCGCAAAACTCTTGGAAAACCGTGCCCACTTTGCCTCGATTTCCGTGCCCACTTGAAGCTGAAATAGTACTATATGGACACAGACTATACTGTACGGATTTCTGTACTGCTATACGGACTGTACAGATTTTTTTTCCATTTTTTTTTGCTCAAAAATAGCCCTCGAACTGCATGCAGGTCACAACATTAAATGTTGTTCGAACTGTACCTTCTGTTGTCTTCTATGCCTAGCTTTGCCTATAAATCACTCCTTCAACTTGCTGCAACAAATTTCTCTTTCAGAACTTTTCTCCAACTCTCAATCTCCTTTCTCCAATCTGCTCATGAAGAATGAATGAATGCAGTTCTCTTTTCTTTTCCCTCTTTTGTTTCCCTAAATGACTTTTGGGCAACCCTAAGATGTAATGGCTCGAATTCATTTAGATCAAGAGGCTGAGTCATTTCCAGTGCAGGAGCGCGAGTGCAGAAATGGGTGATTGCAGGAATGCGCGAGTGCAAAAACATGAGTGTAGGCAACGCAAGTGCCGGGGTTTCTTAGGGAATATATTTTCCAGATTTTCTTGCTATGGATTGCTATTTTTCGGTATCCAGATTGTACTTAGAATTTCACTGTTGTACAATATTAAAAACCCTCAATTGTTGTACTGGTTTTCCCAAGTTGGGTTTTTCCGAGGAATTTTTTCCAAAAATAAGTGTCATTTTTATGTGTGTGCATGTGTGTGTGCTATATTTTCTTAGTTTCCAGGTCTATTTTTCTTCCGTAGTTTATTTGTGAGTGTGAAGTATTTGGTATTTTCCGTAGCAAATTGCAAATAAATTGTTAAATAAATTAACAATTTGGAAAATAATTTGAGTTGATGTGATAGATGAAATTTTCACATGTTATCAGAGCATAAGTGATGAGTCGGGAATCTCAGAAGCAGAAGAGAGAATTTTGCTTTTCAGAAGGAGTAGCAGGTCGAAATTCTTAGAGGCTACGCGATACCTAGACAGGTAGGCCAAATAGCTAGGGAAAGGTTTGATTTTCAGTTGCAGGGTTGCAAAAAAGTCGATTTACCCAGAGTAGTGATTCCAACAGGCAGAGGGAGCAACAACAACAACTTAGTTTTTCGCTAAGAAGATTCCTTGGTTGGATGTAGAGGGTTTTGTAGCAGTTTGCAGTTGTAGAATAAATGTCGGGTGGAAGAGAAAAGTGCACACATAGAAGGAGTTTTCCTCAGAGGGTTTCCAGTTTTAGTCTTGAAGGAAATATTTAATTTCCAATTTTTGGGTACAGTGGCAGCAAGCAGATCTATGCATTCCAAGAGGGAGTGAGAGTAGTAGTACTAGCAGTCAAGCAAGAAGAAGGAGATTCCAGTTTATTTTTCTAGTTTTTGAGTTTCGCAGATTTTAAAAATTTGCATAGATGGTGTACGAGATTGCTAGAGGAGGCTATGCAAGTTAGCCAGATTGCAAATCTAGTCAGCGACTTCCATTTTCTAAAGACAGGTTTCAGAGGAAGTATGAGTTGTCTAGTGCGAGTTGCAAAGTGAAGAAGTGTCCCAGAAAGGGATCAAGCTCAAAAGGAGATAGTGGGGCACCAGATTCAGGTGGAGGAGTATGAAACTCCAGTGTGCCAAATGGGCAGGATCCAGTGAAGAAGCAGCAAGGAGTTCAGTTAGATCAGTTCTAGTTGTTGTAGCAATATGATAACCTTTGCTACAGGTGGCCCACAGTATCTTAGTAGCAAGTTCAGTGTTAGAAGACATTGTTAACCACTGGAGTGGCACCTGATGAAAATGAGAAGACTCCATCCATGCCCAAGGATGAACCAGAAGACATTTCTACCATCAGATATCATCAGTTCAACAGAGTTTTTGAACTCTAATTCTATTTCTCATCATCTTTCTCTTGTACCCAGATTCCACGCCCTACGGGGAATTGTAATAAGTGATGCTAGTAATGATGAGTATTGAGTCTATTACATGCCTAGGTAGCTTGGGACCTTGCCAAAAAGTGAGTATTACTCTGGGAGGTTTTTTCACTTGGTTAATTATCATCTCCCTACTGGGAGTTAATAATTAATTGAATATTTTCCTCTAATTTTACCCCAAAGTCGGAGTACGGCTTGACGGTGAGGCCTTGGGTGAGTCCTATAGTGTCTAGAGTTAATGTATATTACCATACTAGATCACACAAAAAATTTCGTGGAGTTTGGTTAGGTCTAGGTAGTGATTTTTTAATTTTTTAGATTTCCCGCAGGTCAAAAATTGCAATAAATATTGTAATTGGATTGTAATAAGTGTTGTCTAGAGAAGTTGTATGGGGTATGAGTAATCAAAATTACACCTCTCACCTTCAAATTTCTACTATGACACACTTTGAGGGGTTAATAATAAGTTTTGGACCCTCAAAACCCACATTTCCTAAGTTTAGTGGAAATTGTGGCATTTAATCAAGCTAGAATTAAATAAAATAGAGAGAAATAAATTATTCCATGTGACAAAATGACGTGGAAATGACTTGGAAATTATTCTAAGGCAAATAGTTGAGTCAACGGACATGTGGAGGATGACTGAGCACACTGCATCATTAATTCATCATTTATTTATTTAAAATCAAATTTCCCAGAGATAAAGTAAGAGTTACACACAAAAAATCGAATTTATTGAAGGCAGTTGAGCATAAAAGGGATATTCTACAGAATTAGTTGACTGAAGACCAAGTGAGGACCTCTTCTCACGAGCTATCTAGAGTGAAACAACACTCAACACTTCACTTAGAGGATTTACGCTATTCCTTGAGCTTAGACTGCGCAGTCACTCAGAGGAAACACGTAGTTCTCGTTGGGGTCATCTACATCAGGGAAAATTTTAAGGATGGAAAATTATCTTTAACTTTAGAAACCTTGGCGAATCTTACGAGTCCCTAATATGCAGACTGTAAAATATTTGGTTATATTTTTTTTAATATATCAAAATTTATAATGACTCTATGTAGTCTCTATACAGATTTGGCGATTTTTAGGGTATAACAATTTTATACTGTAAAATTTGGGCGAATCACTTTTAGAAAAAAATGGAAATTTGCGAATCTTTTTTTTGGAAAAAACATGGAAAATTAGCCCACCTGCGAATATTAGCCCCTAAAATTTTCTATGATATTCTACATGTACGGTTTCAGTTGGTTCGAGTTTGCAATGGTGGACTTGGTGTAGCACAGGACTTGGTTTGGCTTATGGATGAGTTCACTAGATCATATGGGAATTCGATTTCCCTTGGTGTGCACAAAGAAATTTGATTTTTCTCTAGGTGCCCCAGTCTTCTCCATATGGAACTTGGTGTTATCACACTCAAAATTCTCAAAATTTGTTTTGATAAGGTCACCATAGGTTTCATGTTCTGTCATGTTGGGTCATGCATTTGATGAAGAATTTATAAAATCATGTTTATCATAAGTCAAAAAAAACATTATGAGTCATGTCATGTCAGTCAAATCCATTTTATATCATTTAGTTTTCACACCCATGCCTTAAAATCAAGAAATGAGCCACTTGTTTAGTTTTTTCACTGTTTCGTAGCGAATACAGTGGCATAATAGTGGATTTCGTTACGAAACTAGCTAAACTTTCTGTAGCAAATCTGCCAAAAGAAAATCGATGAGTTGTCATTTGCTATTGGTTTTGGGGAAAGGTGAGATCACCTAGTAGGTTATGACAGTTATCCAACATGTGAAATCATAAGTGCTTGTCATCATTCCACTTTCATCCCTCCGTTTGTCATTTTCCCTCTCATATTTGAATTTCATCTTTTTAAACAAATCACCCAAGCTCCTCTCTGTCATTAAACCTTCAGACTTTGCATGTATCAGTCATTTTTCACCTTAGAAGAGTTTAGCTTTGTAGCAAGCAGCTTGCTATCCAATTTGTTTCTTTACAGGTGTCACATTTTTAAGAAGGCGACTTGGTTATAAAGGGAGATGGTCATGAAGAAGAAAGCATACAAAGGAGGTTCTGTGCTTAGATAGGAGCCCATGGACCTTAAGCTATTCATGGAGGACCCTATGTTTGCTGAAGCATTCACCAATTCAGGTTTGCTTGAATTTCTGCTGGAGCTACAAGGGGATTTGCTGTGTTTTTTGGAATGTGTGAGCAGTCAACTTCAAGAGACGATTGTGGGTGAAAAGAGATGAATTCTGCAATACTGAGAGAGGTTATTGTCAAGCACAAAACAAGGAACAATAACCTCTTTCAATTTTCTCACAGGTGCTACCAATTTGGAGATTTGAAGATCTCTTTGGGACCGATTTTCAGAATTTAGAATTTTCCTATTTTATACATGTTTTTCTAATGCAGATTCTGGATAGTTGAAATGGTTTTAAAAAAACCAAGAGAAGTTTTTCTTCAGAGCATTCAGATTTATAAAAAATCCTCCATTTTTTCAAAATATATCAAGGATTCGGAGATATGAGCTGATTTCTAAGCCTTATTTTTCAAAAAAAACTGGAAAAATTTGCACTTTTAGCCAAGTCAGGCAGTTTTGTAGCGAGATCCAGGCTTGAGGGCCAAAATTCGCTACGAAATTTAGTTGGATGTCTTTTACCTCATAAATCAGTTTTGATGGAAATCAAAGGAGGGAAAATGATTGTATTTAGCCCATATGGCCTAACAAACATGTCTTGATCTGAAAAAGAATAAAAAAAGGAGTTTGAATGGCTAAAACAAGAATGCTACTAAACTACGGTACGATGCCTAAAGGTACTCTGTTTTTGCAGCGAAGTATTTTTAATAGTTTTTGGAGGTTTGAAAAATGTTTTGAAGAACAACCAGCCACCTGGAGACATCCAAGCTGATAGTGGGCCATCCCAATATCCATTACTTGGCAGATGTGTCACTTATCCAAATCAGCATGAAGACAAAGTTTTAAATAGTGTTTATCTTTTCCTAAAAAATAGGATTGTTGTTTTTTAAATCTTGGGTTACATTCATGTCTTAGTGATGGAGAATACCACTCGAGCATCTCATCCTTATCCCTGTAATTGTCCCACTACTAAAGAAGTGGATGAAATAAAGGTAAAGTAGAGTCCTATTAGAAGAGTAAGTCTTTAGAGTCTAGGTGTATTTTTTTGTTCCATAAATGTAGTTTTTATTTATGATTAGGTGTCAAAGTCATGGTTCGATCATCTAGCCAGCCGAGCAAATCCTATGTAAGCAAAAGAGGTCTATTTATAAACAGGAAATTGAATGAGAAAGGGTTGGAAGATGTGATTCTAGACTACTACGATTGTAATCTTTTGCTGATCAACAATATATAGTGGTTGTGAGCTTTCTTCTTTCACCTGAGATTCATATGTTGTTTTTATGAGTATTGTCCTATGTATTTTGCTATTTTTCTTTCAGTATCTTAATGTTGAATTACTCAGAATTCATGTACACCATGCTCTGACTTCCTTTAAGCATTAAGTTATTGTATATCTGTGTGTTTTGTCCTTTTCATCAAAACATCTACATGCCTTAGCTTCCACAAGGAGAACCATGTCACTGAGTTTCTTAGCACTGACTCCATAAGCCCAATGGTAGTAAACCCTATACATTTTTCACCTACTTACAAACACATTCAAGACACTATTACAGAGTTAGACATCTGACTACATTTCATTTGAATAAATCATATTTACCTTTGAGAGAGCCCTCTTCGGTTGAAGAGGCTAATTTTCAATCAGAAGTTGGTTTGAAGGAGTTACTCTAAGTTGTCTGGTGGAGCAACCCATCAGTACCAATTTAGAGATAACATTTTGGCACCGTTGCCGGGTAACGAAGGTGTAAATTTTCTCTGGGAAGAATGACAAAGTTCAGATTTGATTTTTGATGGTGAATAGAAGTCAAACACAAGAAGGTTGTACCATTCACCTGGTGACTCCATTGTTCAAGATCCGAGCTTCAAAGTTTAGAGCGACTTCACTGCCAAAGAATCTAGATTTCAGAACATTGATGGTGATCCAAGATGACAGGGTATGTGGCAAACCCTTTATATGATGAAATGTTACAAAGTGTAAGGGACGAGTTAGTAGAATTTCAGATAGATGAACATTTCTCAACAATAGTATTCCTTTGTTTGAAATCCAGTCGACTCACACCTGAAAATAAAATTTGTTTTCTTGGTTTAGTTGCTGAAAGATTAGAAAATGAAATTGAACTATTGGATGTTCAAATTGAATCATATGATTTCCAAGATCCTAAACAGTTCTTGGAAATTCTTCCTCCAAAAAAAGAGGAAATTGTTATACCATTTGACTTGTAGATAGAGGAAGAATATGGTTATGAACTTGATATTGTAGAGTTGAAATCAAGGTTCAGCCTTGATGAAGAAAATGAAAAGGATATCTAGGATCAATTTGTCATTGAGAGCTTAAAAGGGATATCAATAAATTATGTCTTCTATGATCCCATAGCTGATTACATGGAAGAGTTCTATAGTCCAACTTTTCAATTATTTTTTCACTATGAAAAACAAACCTATTTTATGTTACCTTTATCATTTCATAATACAATTCGCTTTTGGTTTAAGCACAATCAAGGAGTTTAGGTATGAGATCAACTCATTGACTGGCTTTATTGGAGGTTTCATGTCGCTTGAATCAAACATGAAGATTGTAGCTATTAGGGTAGGTAGGAGTGTGTGTGAATAAGATCAAGTAGTTTGAGCATCTTTTCAACATGTACAGATTTGGTTTTTCAACAATTATCATCAAGCTTGAGCCGAAGGAGAAGGCCATAAAAGTTTGAAAAAGTCTTCATCAATTTTAGGAAGTTTTGTTTTTTTTTACGGAAGGCACTGGAACTACATGTTATTTGTTGTACCACAGGGGTACACCATATCCAGTGGAGCCACTGTTATCTTAATTAAAATTTTCAAAATTTGTTTTGATAAGGTCACCATAGGTTTCATGTTTTGTCGTGTTGGGTCATGCATTTGATGAAGAATTTATAAAATCATGTTTATCCTAAGTCAAAAAACCATTATGAGTAATTTCATGTTAGTCAAATCCATTTTATATCATTTAGTTTTCACACCCATGCCTTAAAATCAAGAAATGAGCCACTTGTCTAGTTTTTCACAGTGTCGTAGCGAATACAGTGGCAGAATAGTGGATTTTGCTACGAAACTACCTAAACTTTCCATAGCAAATCTGCCAGAAGAAAATCGATGAGTTGTCATTTTCTATTGGCTTTGGTGAAAGGTGAGATCACCTAGTAGGTTATGACAATTATCCAACATGTGAAATCATAAGTGCTTGTCATCATTCCACTTTCATACCTCCATTTGTCATTTCCCTCTCATATTCGAATTTCATTTTTTTAAACAAATCACCCAAGATCCTCACTGTCATTAACCCTTCAGCCTTTGCATGTATAATTCATTTGTCACCTTAGAAGAGTTTAGCTTTGTGGCAAGCAACTTGCTATCCAATTTGTTTCTTTACAGGTGTCACATTTTTAAGAAGGCAGCTTGGTTATAAAGGGAGATGGCCATGAAGAAGAAAGCATACAAAGGAGGCTTTATGCTTAGATAGGAGCCCATGGACCTTAAGATATTCATGGAGGACCCTATCTTTGCTGAAGCATTCACCAATTCAGGTTTTCTTGAATTTTTGTTGGAGCCATAAGGGGATTTGCTACCTTTTTTGGAATGTGTGAGAAGTCAACTTCAAGAGAATATTATGGGTGAACAAAATGAATTCTGCAATACTAAGAGAGGTTATTATCAAGCACAAAACAAGGAACAATAACTTCTTTCACTTTTCTCATAGGTGCTACCAATTTGGATATTCGAAAATCTCTTTGGGACCAATTTTTAGAATTCAGAATTTTCCTGTTTTATATATGTTTTTCTAATGCAGATTTTGAGCATTTGGAGATAGTTTTCGAAAAACTAAGAGAGTTTTTTTTCCAGAACATTCTGATTTACAAAAACCTCCTCTAGTTTTGCAAAATATATCAAGGATTCGGAGATATGATCTCATTTCTAAGCCTTATTTTTCAGAAAAAAAAAAGGAAAAATCTGCACTTTCAGCCAAGTCAGGTAGTTTCGTAGCGAGGTCTAGGCTTGAGGGTTGAAATTCGCTATGAAATTCCTGTAGGATTCTTTTACCTCATAAATTAGTTTTGATGGAAATCAAACGAGATAAAATGATTATATTTAGCCCATATGGCCTAACAAACATGTCTTGATCTGAAAAAGAATCAAAAAAGGAATTTGGATGGTTGAAACAAGAATGCTACTAAACTATGCTACGAAACTACCTAAGGGTACTCTGTTTTTGCAGCGAAGTATTTTTAATAGTTTTTGGAGGTTTGAAAGATGTTTTGAAGAACAGCCAGCCACCTAGAGACAGCCAAGCTGACAGTGGGCCATCCTAGCAGAGATCCATTACTTGGCAGATGTGTTGCTTATTCAAATCAGCTTGAAGACAAAGTTTTTAATAGTGTTTGTCTTTTCCTAAAAAATAGGACTGTTGTTTTTTAAATCTTAGTGTACATTCATGTCTTAGCAATGGAGAATGTCACTCGAGCATCTCATCCTTATCCTTGTAATTGTCCCACTACTAGAGAAGTGGATGAAATAAATGTAAAGTAGAGTCCTATTAGAAGAGTAAGTCTTTAGAGACTAGGTGTCTTTTTCTGTTCCAGAAATGTAGTTTTTAGTTATGATTAGGTGTCAAAGTCATGGTTCGATGATCTAGCCAGCTAGGTAGATCCTATGTAAGCAAAAGAGGTCTATTTATAAACAGGAAATCGAATGAGAAGGGGTTGGAAGATGTGATTCTAGACTACTACGATTGTAATATTTTGTTGATTAGTAATATACAGTGGCTGTGAGCTTTCTTCTTTCACCTAAGATTCATATGATGTTTTTATGAGTATTGTCCTATGTATTTTGCTATTTTTCTTTCAGAATCTTAATGTTTAATTACTCAGAATTCATATACAGCATGCTTTGACTTCCTTTAAGCCTTAAGTTATTGTATATCTGTGTGTCTTGTCCTTTTCATCAAAACATCTACATGCCTCAGCTTCCACAAGAAGAACCATGTCACTGAGTTTCTTAGCACTGAATCCATATGCCCAATGGTAGTAAACCCTATACATTTTTCACCTGCTTACAAACATATTCAAAACACTATTACAGAGGTAGCCATCTGACTGCATTTCATTTGAATAAATCATATTTACCTTTGAGAGAGCCCTCTCAGGCTGAAAAGGCTAATTTTCAGTCAGAAGTTGGTTTCAAAGAGTTACTCTAAGTTGTCTGGTGGAGCATCCCATCAGTACCAATTTAGAGATAACACTTGGCTTACCTTTACTTGGGATTTGCTCCAGGTTCACTTCTCACATGCATTCCTCCTTGGAAATTGCTTCCGAATATATAACAAAGCCATGGGCTATTGTATTGGATCAAGTTATAAGCTATTGGTCTTGAGGAAACTCTGCCATTTTTGCATATCTGTAAAATCAAGACTTTAGGGCTATTTAGCGGATGTTCTCTTGCGTTATGAGGTGATTTCTTTCCATACTATTGTTATTGTGTTTGAATTTAATTACATGTTTGATCATTATTAGTTTATATTTTCCATCTAGCTTGGATTGATACATGCAAGCTATCTTGCATGTATCATTGATTTAGACTAGTATTCTAGAAATAAGCTTGCCAAGTCATTTTCGGAGGAATGTTTGGTTTATCTTATTTATTATGATGATCTAATCCTTTTTCAAACTGATATTTTTTCAAGTGTGTAGGGAAGATCTATTTGTATTGTGTGTAGGAAATCCATTCGGGTTTGGGAGAAGTCTCACATAGACCAACTCACTCCTAGATTCAAAGTGATCCAAGACTCAACTATTTTCAACCCTATGTCTTCATCATAGGAAGACCAAGAGGGAGTTTTCTCCTTCTCTAGCTACTTGATTATCTACTTCAAATTTTAAAATCTAAAAATTTCCCTTTGTAGAGCGTTTTAAAGTCATATTTGCTAATTCAAGAGCGTTTTCTAGAATAGACAAGAATGGTGGTTCGCTCCCATTTCTTGGGCTAGTACATTTGTATATTAATTTGTACTTAGATCTTGTTTATTTCGATCTAACGTTTGATTTTCTTTCGCAGCCCATAAGCTTGAGCGTGAACAATGAGGAGCTTGAGGAAAATATGGCGAAAAACTATTGATCCTCCTTGCATGCAAACCTTCCATTACCTCAAAATCGAATTTTAGGGAGGCCGTGAACACCTTTAGGACAGCAGCAACATGATTTTTTCCGTGGACCTTTGAGGCTTGTAAAATTTATGTTTTGAAGGTTTTCCCCATGAGTTTTTTTTGTCATCTTTTTTTAAATGAGAACTTATTTCATTCCACTTTCCATTTAATGCTACAACACACATAAGTCTATTTATCTCTCAAAGTTTGGTTTGTTAAGTAAGTGTTATCTCATTTCTTGTGGAACACTGCATATATCATTTTATTGGGATTAATCAACATCGATTCATACAAACACTCATTAAAACTTTACCTCCAACATAAGTTGGTTGTATATACCTTTAGGGATCCTCTACTCCCCTATTGACTCCTCATTATGAGATCCACATGATTTGGGCGAGGGTGAGGTCTGGGGATTGAAAAGTTGATTTGAAATATTTGTTGTAGAGATAGTTAACTAAAATTAACCAAGAGCACTCTTCATCACCTGTTGTTCCAAGACCAAATATCTGACTAATCTATACCCTCAAACGAGATTTACAAGACTCAGCCCGGATCTGGCCCTAGAAACCCCAGCACTTCCCCTGAAGCCCTAGCGTCAGCCCTGATAAGCTCTGTGTGCCACTGCGCTGCCTAGAGAGGGACTGCGTAACTCTAGAGAGGGTGACACGGGCCTTACGCTGGCCCTGGAGACCCTCTGCGTAATTCTCAAACCCTCTGGAGCTGTAGCGCTGCCCTTTCCTTGGCCTGCGTACCACCTGCGTAGCGGTTGCATAGCTGCTGCTGTTGCTCTCTATTCCTTTCCGCTGTCCTCGTTTGTTTCTCCTCTGCCTCTTACTGACTCTTGGCTCCGGGATCAGATCATCTCCTCAGCCAATACTACCCCTCACTGTAGAAAATTCCTCTGGAAATTCTTAGCAAACCTTGCCCTAGAATTCTGGATCAGTCCCTCACTTTTGCAACTGTGTCTGTCTCCAACTGACCCTCAAGCCTTTCTCTTATACTTTTTTGAAGATCTCATCAACGGCCGAGATTAAAACATTCATCAACAGTTGAGGTTAAAAGACTGTTTGATCCGTGCCTTTTAGAACATTTCAACGCATGTGTTAATTAATTCAGTTTTATTATTTAATTTTCCTAATTTAGACTTAGGAAATCCATATAAATAATTAATTATTTGAATAACTTGAACAACAACTGAAATTTCTCAAAACACTTTATGGGTTTTGGAGTATAAGTGTGTCTTAGCCCCTCCACAAAGTTTCAGGGCTAGAGAACACTTGATGCTACACCAACTATACAAAATCTCAAAACTCCCTCTTAGCACGGAGTGTGCTCTAGCAATGCATCCACACCATGCACTACAAGATCTTGAAGTTAGATTCTCTGTTCCTAATGCTTGGCCTGCTGCCCTCCATCCACTGTACTGCTGCTTTCTGTACTGCTGCCCATGCCACTGCCACTAACACTGTCACATCTGTACTGCAGCTCCCTCTCAAATTGCTACATCATGCTTTCCATAGCACTTCCATTGTTAACTGTTGCACTGCAACTTAGTTGCCAAAAAGTAAGCAACTGAAGGACTCCTACGCAATCGTTAACAGACAAGTCAGGCTGCCTCTCATCACTGAAGCTCCCTTGGTTGTCGATTTCGTTGTCCTCCTGAAGCTACTGTTATGCTACTACACTGCACTGCGTGAGCACAACCTCTCTACGCTGTTGAAGTCCCATCATCCCCTCTGCTCTGTTGCCTCCACGCTGCTGCTGCCTTTGCATTACACTGCTCCTTCTCCAAATCCTCATCACTGCCCTTTGCTTCAATATGACCTTCTACAACCATCTCCTGACTCATTCTGCTATCGTCTTAAGGCTCCTGTAGCTCGTATGTGATCCAAGAGTAGCGCTGACACAAGGATCTTGCCATACTGTTTGTAGATGCTCTACAGATCCATGTCACCCCACCTCTTATCTCGAGGCACATGAGCACTCATGGCTACATCATCATTAGAACCATTATCCTTTGCTGCTGCAGCCTTGGAATCAGAAGATCCTTTGTCCTTCTTAGGACAAGTGTTGGCGAAGTGTCCAAGATCGCCACAGTTAAAGCACCGGACCTTGGTGATCCTCTTGATCTCCTCTTGGTGGAGGATAGCCCACATGTTTTCCCATGATGGAAACATTTCCCTTCCCAGAATGCTCTGGACAAACATTTCCCAATCTTTCGAGACTGAATTTAGGGTTGTCCTCACTAGGAGCCCTTCATCTGAATTTGCACCCATGGCAATCAGCTAATTCCGAATAGTCTGAAGTCTGAAGAGGAATGGATCAGAAGCATCCTTCGTTGGACAGAGCCTCCTTGATACTGTGAAATTTTTTGAATGTTACTAATGCAGAAATCTATTGTTAGATCTGGTTATGCTCCTCTTACTTAATTAAGTTATTAACTGAAGAATTCAGATTAATATTGAAGCAAAATGCATAACAGACTTTCACCAATTCAGATCTAGAAAAAGTACATGCACACAGACAAAGTGACACGGTGATTTTCTAGGCAAATAGTCCCCGGGAAAACCCAATGTAGGAAAACCGGTATGCTGGCTGATGGAGGATTTTATTATTAAGAGTATTTTTTAATACAACAAATCTGGGTTCCAGATCTAGAAAACCCGAGAGAGAAAATATAGATCTGGAACTCACCGGTTGTTCTGAAGCCAAAATATTAATTGATCCACACCCTCAAACGGGATTTACAGGACTCAGCCAAAATTAGGCCCTAGAAACCCTAGCGCTGCCCTTGAATTCCCTGCGTTAGCCTCTGCAGCCTCTGCGCCCCTCAGCACTGGCCTGGAAAGGGCTGTGTAACCCTAGACTGGGTGACGCAGTCCCTATGCTGCCCCTAAGGGTCTCTGCATAACCTCTGAGGATTTCTAGCTGCCTTACGTTGCCCTGGGAGTGATTGCGCAGCACCTGCGTAGCTGAAGCTGCCCCTGTGCTGCGCAGCTGTTGCCCTCTATCTGCTGATGCTCTTGCTTCTCTGCGCTACCTTTCTGAAGCTGCTCTCTGTCTCTTGCTGATTCTAGACAATGGGATCAGATCATCCCCTTTGTCTAAACTCCCCTCTCTGCAGCTGAAACACTTCTGAGAATTCTTAGCAAAGCCTGCCCTGGAATCTCAACTTAGCTTCAGTTTGCTGCCTCTATGTGTGTTTACAAATGAGCCCAAGCCTTTCTTTTATACTTTTCTCGTTGTAAAACCAATGCCCATGATCAAATCTTGAATCAATGGCTAAGATTAAAATAAAGCTTGATCCGTGTGACTACAATTCATCACATGTTTAATTTAATTAACTTTAATTATTTAATTTTCCTAAGTTTAGACTTAGGAAATACATTAAAATAATTAATTAATTGATTAAATATCTCCCAAACTAGATGAAATTTCCCAAATCCCTTTCTAGGTCTTGTAGATCATGTGTACTCTAGTCCCTCCACAAATTTTGGGAACTAGAGCACATCCGATGCTACCCCCAATACACAAAATCTCAACACTCCCTCTTAGCATAGAGTGCGCTTTAGCAATACATCACACCATGCATTGCAAGATTTTGGGCATTGGTTTCTATGTTGTTGATGCTTGGCCCGCTGCCACTCAATTCTGCACTGCTGCTACCATTATGTACCGCTGCCTATGATGCTATCACAGCCACTGCCACATATGTACTGCAGCTCCCTCTCAAATTGTTGCATCCATGCTGCCCATAGCACTGCCACTGCTAATCTACTGCACTACAACTTCAGTTGCTGAGAGAAACAACCGAATTTCCTGCCCAATCTTTGACAGACAAGTCAGTTGGGCTACAACCTCATCACTGAAGCTCCATCGGCTGCTGATCTGTGCTGACATCTGGAGAATGATGCACATCTACAACTCTGCACTGCTTAAGTAGACTCCCTCTGCACTACTGAAGTCACATCAAATCTCTCAGCTGCTGCATTGCACTGTCATCTTGAAGCCCCCACACAGTTGCAGCTCTGGTCTGCGCTGCTGAAGTCACATCAGCCCCTACGTTGCTGTTGCCTCTACGCTACTCCTTCTAGCCTTGAGATCTGCCTCTGCTTCATCTGTGATCTATGCACCCACTGCTCCACTTGTCCTACTACTTTCTTAAGGCTCTCGTAGCTCGGATGTGATCCAAGAGATGAGTTGCTCAAGGATCCCGCTCTTTTTCTGTAGTTGCTCTACAGATCCATGTCGTGCCACTTTTGTGGTTCATGAGTGCTCATGGTTGCATCATCTTCTGACCCATCATCCGCCACAGTAGCCTTGGAAGAAGAAGCTTCCTTGTCCTTTTTCTTTTGAGGACAATTGTTGGCAAAATGTCCTAGTTCGCCACACTGGAAGCACTTGATCTTTGATAGATCCTTCTTCTTCTTTCCCTGTTGCCTCTTTGATGCCAAGGCTGCATCTTCTTCATATTCCTTCTTCACTTTGCTCGAGTTGTACTGCTTCTTGGTGATTCTGCAGAGTTCTTCTTGATGCATGATTCCCACAAGCTGTCCCAGTCTGGGAGGTTCGCTTTGCCAAAGATACTTTGGACAAAGGTTTCCCACTCATCTGTGACTGCATTCAGAGCAATCTTGACCATCACATCATCTTCCACCTTAGCACCCGTGGCAATCAACTTGTCTCTGATCGACTTTCATCTGAAGAGGAAATGTTCCATGTCTTCCCCCTTGGTTGTCATCAATGTTTGCATCTGAGTCTCCAACAACATCTTCCTTTGGATGGATTTTCCCTCATATAGGGATGTTAAGGCCTTCCACATTTCATTAGCTTTTTTCTTCTCAGCTATATGTGGGACAATATGGTCCTTAATTCCATCCATTATCAGCGTCTTGGCATATCCAACAGCTTCATTATGCTTCCTTAGGAGATCTGCATCGGTCGACGTGGCCAGAACCTGTTCTGCATGGTCTCTTAGATGATATGCCTCTAGGACTATGAAGATCCTAGCCTTCCAAATTGAAAAGTTGGAAAGGCCATCCAATCTGTCCTGACCATGCGGTCCATGAGGATCCATCTGCTCAGAAATTTGTTGGAGCTCCCTTTCTCTTTGCTAGAGATCTGGATCTAAGGTCCTTGGCGAAATAGGCACCTTCTACTCCCTCTGACAACTGATTCCCCTTCTTGGAATCCGCCAAATCAACAATGATTCAGCTCTTTTCGATCCTCTAATCGATTTGCAAGTTTCTTTAGCTATAAACTCTCTGAGAAGCTTATCACTTCCCACTCTTTGTCACTAGTGCTTAGACTAAAAATCTGAAAACTTCAGAAATTTAACCCCACCAGCACCTTTTGAAGTTCTGCAGCTCTGCTTCAAGCACTTTTGGGTTTGACAGCTTCAGATTTGCGTCACCTTGGTTGGCTTAAGAAAATCCCATGCCTCTGCGCAATAAGTGCGTGGGCCTGCTAGGAGACAGCGTAAGACTGCGTCACCCTGCCCTCTACGTGAGTCTGCTCCCTCTGAAACTACGTTGTCCCTTCAGATCTGGCCTTCTGCTATTGTTGCAGCTCTTCCTGCTGCTTTCTATAGCAAGATCCTTCAGTCTTCTACTGGTGACCCTCCTAGATTTGCAATTGCTCTAATACCATGTGAAAATTTATGAATGTTACTAATGCAGAAATCTACTGTTAGATCTGGTTATGCTCCTCCTACTTAATTAAGTTAATAACTAAGGAATTCAGATTAATATCGAAGCAAAACACATAACAGACTTTCACCAATTCAGATCTAGAAAAACTACATGCACACATAGACAAAGTGACAGTGATTTTCTAGACAAATAGTCCCCGAAAAAACCCAATGCGGGAAACCGGTCTATTGGCTGCTCGAGGGTTTTATTATTAAGAGTATTTCTGAATACAACAAATCTAGGTTCCAGATCTGGAAAACCCGACAGAGAAAATATAGATATGCAACTCGTTGGCTGTTTTGAAGCCAAAATATTAACTGATCCACACCCTCAAACGAGATTTATAGGACTTAGCCTAAATTAGGCCCTAGAAACCCCAACGCTGCCCCTGAAGCTGCTGTGTCAACCTCTGCATCCCTCAGCGCAGGCCTAGAAAGGGTTGCGTAACCGCAGACTGGGTGACGCAGTCCCTACGCTGCCCCTAAGGGTCTCTGTGTAACCTCTGAGGGTTTCCAGTTGCCTTATGTTGCCCTGGGAGTGATTATGCAGCACCTGCATAGCTGAAGCTGCCCCTGTGTTGCACAGCTGCTGGCCTCTATCTGCTGATGCTCTTGCTTCTCTGAGCTTCCTTTCTAAAGCTGCTCTTTGTCTCTTGCTGATTCTAGACACTGGGAACATATCATCCCCTTTGTCTAAACTCCCCTCTTTGCAGCTGAAACACTTCTGAGAATTCTTAGTAAACCCTGTACTAGAATCTCAACTTAGCTTCAGTGCTCTACCTCTGTGTGTGTTTACAAATGACCCGAAGCCTTTCCTTTATACTTATCTCGTTCGGAAAGCAACAATCATGATCAGATCTTGAATCATTGGCTAATATTAAAACAAAGATTGATCCATGTGACTTAAGACAATTTCATCCCATGTTTAATTTAATTAACTTTAATTGTTTAATTTTCTTAAGTTTAGACTTAGGAAATACATTAAAATAATTAATTAATTAAATATATCTCAAACCAGATGAAATTTCCCAAATCCCTTTCTGGGTCCTGTAGATCATGTGTACTCTAGTCCCTCTACAAATTTTGGGAGTTAGATCACATATGATGCTACCCCCAATACACAAAATCTCAACAGATACATCGTTTCCAAGGCTACCCACATCTCATTTGTCATAGTCTTTCCGGAAATATGAGGTATGACGTGGTCTTTGACTCCGTCCATGATCAAATGCTTAGTTCGCACTTGATTTTCTTCATACTTCTATAGAGGATTTGCATCGGTTGGTATAGCTAGAACTTTTTCTGCATGATCTTTGAGACCATACTCATCCAGAACTGATAGGATTCTGGCCCTCCAAATAACAAAGTTGGACATGCCGTCCAACCTATCCTAATCTCTCAATCCATATCTTGCCATCTTGCTCAGATTTTTCAAAACATATACTCCTCTCCCTCTTTCTGTTGCAACACTCAACAAAAAATGTTGGATTTGGGTTTCTTGGTGATTAGAAACCCTTTATAGTAGTTGCTCCTTCTGACCACTGACTTCCCTCCTAGAAATATTTCACCTAAACACAATCGGACAATACTCTCCGATCAACCTCCTGAGATCTGTTTGGCTCAGATCTGCAGAGTAGCTGTCTTCCTCCCACCTTTGTTGACTTAGCTAGTTACAATTCTGCAATGGCAGAATCTCCACCACACTAGCACTGCAAAAGATCTGAAGCACTGCCTTCGGATCTTGGCAAGGCTTTCTGCAACAGAAGGAATACTGGACTGCGTCTCACTGATTGGCCCAGCGTAGCCTCAACGCTGCTTAGAAGTGCACTGCGTAACCCCGGACTAGGTGATGCAGTCCTTACGCTAGCCTAGGAAGGATCTGTGTAAGCTTGATGGCCTTCTGAATCTGCAATGCTGTCCCTTCCTGGATTTGCGTCCTCCTGCTGTCAAGCTGCCCCTTTCGGATCTCTGCTGCTTCTGCTGCTATCCTGCAGAAAAAATATTCTTCAGCTGATTGCTGGAGATTTAGCTTGATCTGCTATCGCTCTGATACCACGTGAAAATTCTATTGCAGTATCATGGTTTACTTCTCCTACTTGCTTGAAATTATACAAGTTATCTTCATAAATTAGATTAAAAAAATATCGACGTAAACACAACTAACAGTCTACACATGCAGATCATTTACTGAATGCCACGCTCATTCAGTCAAAGTGACACATGGATTTTTGGACATAAGTCCCCGGAAAAACCCAAAGTGGAAAAACCAGTGCAGCCGATATGAGGTTTTATTTTATTAAGTAGATTATGAGTACAGTAAATCTAGGTTCCAGATCTGGAAAACCCGACAGAGAATAAAAGAAATCTGCAGCTAACCTGTTGTTCCAAGACCAAATATCTGACTGATCCACACCCTCAAACGGGACTTACAAGACTCAGCCCAGATCTGGCCCTAAAACCCCCAACGCTACCCCTAAAGCCCCAGCGTCAGCCTTGCTAGGCTCTGTGTGCCATTGCGCTGCCTAGAGAGAGATTGCGTAACCCCAGAGAGGGTGACACAGGCCTTATGCTGGCCCTGGAGACCCTTTGTGTAATTCTGAAACCCTCTGCAGCTGCAGCATTGCCCTTTTCTTGGTCTGCGTAGCGGTTGCGCAGCTGTTGTTGCTGGTCTCTGCTCCTTTGTGTTGTCCTTGTTTGTTGCACCTCTTCCTTTTACTGACTCTTGGCTCCGAGATCAGATCATCCCCTCAGCTAATACTACCCCTCACTGCAGAAAACTCCTCTGGAAATTCTTAGCAAACCTTGCCCTAGAATTCTAGATCAGTCTCTCAGTTCTACATCTGTGTGTCTGTCTCCAACTGACCCTCAAGCCTTTCTCTTATACTTTTTCGAAAATCTTATCACTGGCCGAGATTAAAACATTCATCAACGACTGAGATTAAAAAACTTCTTGATCTGTGTCTTTTAGAACATTTCAGCACATGTTAATTAATTCACTTTAATTATTTAATTTTCCTAAGTTTAGACTTAGGAAATCCATTAAAATAATTAATTATTTGAATACCTTTAACACCAACTGAAATTTCTCAAAACATTTTATGGGTTTTGGAGTTCAAGTATGTCTTAGCCCCTCCACAAAGTTTCAGGGCTAGAGCACACCCAATGCTACAACAACTATACAAAATCTCAACAACCTCCTCTTATAATCCTCTATTGGAGCACCAACGGCCAAGATTAAAACATAATTGATGGTTATGATCATCTTGGAGTCGATCCGTCTGAGTTTTTAGACTATTCTCGCCTGATCACAATTAATATTGATTAATTAACCATATTCCCTAAGTTTAGACTTAGGAAATATTTAAAAATTGGTTAATAATCTAATTGAGACACTTCTAGGTGGAGTTTCCAGAAATGATTTTTGGGTTCTAGAGATCTCATGTGTTCTAGCCTCTCCACAAAGTTTTGTGGCTAGAACACATTCAATGCTATAAAAATTAACACTGTCTCCAAACATCATGTCAGTGAAAGTCAATGCATCATAACCGTAAAAAATCTCGGAATGGGGACATACCTATGGTCATGTGGTGCGTTGTGTTGTAGCAGTATTTGCCCAAATGAAACCACTGTATCCATGCACGTTGTTTTCTGTCACATAGTTCCATAAATAGCCCTGTCACTACATTTATGGACAGAATTCAAAAGCTACATGGAAGCCCAAGGGTTATTGTGAGTGACAGAGATTCCATTTTTACTGGAAATTTTTGGACGGAGTTATTTTCTTATTTGGGTACTCAATTAGCTCATAGCTCATCTTATCATCCTCAATCTGATGGTCAAATTGAGATAGTAAATAAATGTTTGGAATGATATCTTTGTTGTTTTGTATCTGATAAACAAACACAATGGGTCAAGTGGTTACCTCTCGCTGAATGGTGGTATAACACTTCCTTCCATACTGCAGCAAAAATGACCCCATTTATGGCACTTTATGGATATCATCCACCATCGATCACATCATCTTTAAGGGAAAATTTGAAGGTTCAAGCATTGGAAGATCACATCGAGCATCAGCAAGAAGTTCTCCAACTCTTAAAGGATAACCTGAATTTGGCACAAAATCGAATGAAACAACAGGCAGATCAACATCGCAGCGAGAGAAGTTTTTATGTAGGAGATTGGGTATTTTTACGGCTACAACCATATAAACAAATGTCCCTCAAGCAAGCTAAGAAGGATAATAAATTATCGCCAAAGTACTATGGTCCTTACAAGGTGTTGCAAAGATTGGTACTATGGCATACAAATTGGAGCTTCCTGCTTCTTCGTGAGTACATCCAGTTTTCCATGTTTCGTGCTTAAAGAAGGTTATAGGTGAAAACCTTCCAGTTCAAACAATATTGCCAGAACTTGATGAGGAAGGAAAAATCATATTGGAACCAGAAGCAGTCACGGAAACAAGAACTCGACGACTACGGAATCGATCAATTTCAGAGTATCTCATCAAGTGGAAGAACTTACCCACTGAAGATTCTACATGGGAGGATGAGAATTTTATACAAAAGCACCCAGAGCTACTCAAGCGTTGAGGACAACACTTTTTGAAGGAGAGGGGCATGTTAGGTCCCTATATTACTAGTATAGTCCCTTATTGTTGTTAGTGTAACCCCCTTATTGTTATTATTGTACCCTTGTAACCCCCATTTTGTTATTATTGTGCCCTTGAATTATTATTGTTAGGTCGGCTAGGATTACATTGTGGCCCACTAGGATTACATTATGGCCCCATGGACTCCTATATATAGAAAGGAGGTTTTGTAAATTGTATCATCCAAGAATTGTTCATTCATGTAATGTATTGGAGGTTGCCCCCTCGAAGTGGCTTATTTCTAAGGCGTTGATATCTCTTTTCCTCTCTTTTTGGAGCTGGTTTCACAACAAACGGCCTAGGATCAGTTGCCGCCTCCACCTCCAGGGACAGGAGGTGCAACTTTTGCACCCACAGGAGGGACCCTTGCAGCCTTGCGAGGAGTTCCTAAGTATTTGACGCTGCGCGTACAAGGGACAGTATGTGGCCAGCAAGTATCAGTCTTGGTCTAAGTTACCAGGTTACGGATACGGATACGGATCTGGATCCGGATCTGGATCCGGATCCGTTGGATTTTTGAAAAGCCAGGATCCGGATACGGCGAGGATACGGCAGGTAGAAAAATATATAATAATATTTTTAAAATTTTAGAAAACATATTTGATGTTAAAAATCAAAACCATTCATGAATTACAACAATAAAACTAAAAATATTAGATAATTTATGAATTTGAACACTGAAATGATGCAATCTTGCCTCATACAAAAACGATAGTAGTAAATACAAAATGAGTGTTTCATCAATGATCACTTTATTAATGAAAATATAAAGTAAGTTTGTCTACAAATCTTGAAATGGGTCTACATCATCATCGTCATGAATAGACGATGGTGGGCCAGGAATGTCAAATGTTGTCGTAGAAGTAGCAATTGATTGTGTAGCATCCTCAAGTAGATTAACGTGAGTCATGGCATTCAATGTCATGTTTAAGTCAGATATCTCAGGTTCCACATCTCACATCCTACTTGGACCCTTCTTATACTTTGAACTAGAATGTGATAGGAGGCGAAGGTTGGAATGAACATATACAAGATCCTCAACCTTCGCTGCTCCTAATCTATTTCGCTTCACTGAATGGATGAAGCCATATGTACTCCAGTTCCTCTCAGCTGATGAAGAACTGGCAACTTGCGATAACAACCTTGTGGCTAGAGATGAGAGATAAGTGTTGTCCCCACCATGGAAGCCCCACCAAGTAATAGGATCCATATGTCCTCGATCATCCATGGCTAGTGGATCTGAAAATATCCCAGTGGATTGTACAAATGCTCCAAATTCCTCACGTACTTCCTTTGCAATTCCCACCTCCCTATAGATTTTCTTCAACGCTTTCTTATATCCCTGTACCACTTCAGAGTCTCTGTTTGGAGCTGCTCTACCTGGTAAAGACAATATTTTGGAATGATAATACTTGGCGTGTAGTGCATATGCCAAAAGGTGTAATGGCGTGGTCATTTTGTTCCACCTTTTTGTAACTATGTCTTTCACTTCATTGTAAAATACTTCAAAGGGGTCACGCTCACTTGCCTTGATAATTTCATGTATCCTCTCCAACATACTATCTATGTTTTCGTAGACTTCCCCCAAGCAAGGCATATCTGTGTCAAATACCCTGATCATGGTTAGGATTGGTTCTGTGAACTTCAAAAGGTATTGGACCTTGTCCCACCATGCATCGTCAAGAATGATAGACTTTATTCTTTGTCCTCTATCAGAAGTTGAAGTCCTCCATGATTCCCAAAGAGGGTCAATGACCATTGCCTGTAATGCTTGTCTGACCTCCACAAGCCTCTTTATGACTAAAGTGTGGGAAGCAAAACGAGTTTCAACAACCTACATGTGTTGTCATGAGTCAAATTTCAAATTAGAAATAAAATAAAAAATAGTCAAAATTAAGAATTCATAAATTATAATGCATAACATTGCTTAAAAATTGAGTACCTTTAGTAGCTCCAACTTCGCAAACTTTCGATATATGGCTTGGGACATCAAATGATTGGTGATAAACATTTGGATCTCCTTTGATGCTACATATATTTCATTGATCCACTGAATCTCACCAATCTTGGCAAGCATAAGGTTTAACGAATGCACTGCACATGGAGTCCAAAAGATGTGATCGTATTGACCCTCCACAATCAGGCCCGCAGCTCTACAAACCTTTGCATTGTCCGTGATAACTTGGACAACATTTTTTGACCCCACACTTTCTATTGCATCAATAAGAATTGTGGAGATGAACGTTGCATCTTTTTCCACTCCACTGCAATCAATTGCCTTCAAAAACATTGCTCCTTGGGGGCATATTGCTATAACATTAATTAAAGGACGATTTCTTTGGTCTTTCCATCCATCAGAAACGATGGACACCCCTGTTTCCGCCGATGTATCACGGATTGATTATAATTGTCTATCCACAAATTGGCGTTCTAATGTTAACAAAGTGGTGCGTACCTTTTCATAGCCAGGGCTTTTGTATCCTTTTGGTGCTTCATTAACTGCTTTAATCATTTGTTGCCAATAAGGAGAACGCACCAAATTGAATGCTAGCCCATTTGCATAGATGCAACGAGCAACATACTGATCTGCAACCTCTCTACCTTGGTTATTGAACGTTGTTTCCAGAGGTCCTAAAGAAGGTCTTTTATTAATTGTGACAGCTGGTGTAGAGGGCAATGAAGACTTGGTTGTGGAGACTTGCACATGTTGTTTTCCCTTGGTGAATCTCCTATCAGCAACATCTTGCAAAGATGCATAAAACTTAAGTTTTGCAGGATTTAAACCTGTCCCAGGTTGGCCATTTGGACCATTTGGACCTGTGCATACCAACACACCCGTGTTAGTTTGGCCAGTCAAATGGGCCTTCACTCTAGTATATGACCCATTTCGAATGTTATTACATTCACTACATCTCCATTTGTACGAACCACCCCCAGGATTTTTGCCAAGAATTTCGACATACTGCCATAAAGGAGATTTTGGATCTCTATTGACATTTGTCCCTTCAATCGTTTCATGTTGTGACGGTTCCATGTTTATCAATCTGCATTTATATTAAAAAAATTTAATTAATAAAATTATAAAATTTTAACTACCAAGCCAAAAGTATAAATTGTTATTTTATAATTAATATATGTCTAAAAAAAAATCTAATATTCTAATTACAATAGACAATTAGAATTAGAATTTGTCCGAAATCTTCATTTCATGTCAATATTCTAATTTGTTTGTTTAAAATTTTTAAAAACATTAGAATTTTTAATTTAATTCACACACATATACATGATTTTAGAATTCGGACATTAAATTAAAAATTCTAATTCTTTAAAAAAGATTTCGGTAATTAAATCTGAAATAATATTCTAAGTTTATTTTTATTTTACAACTAAATAAAATTGAAATTAAACTGAAGTTTAAAACTAAATTTTAAAAAATATATATATAAAATTGAATTAAAGTTTAAAATTAAATTAAAAAATATATATAAAATTTAAATTAAATTAAAGTTTAAAATAAAATTTAAAAAATTAAAGTTAAAAATTAAATTTAAAAAAAAAACTACGATTAAATTAAATTAAAACAAAACTACATTTAAAATTTATGATTTAACCAAAAAAATTAAAGTTAAAAATTAAATTTAAAAAAAAACTACGATTAAATTAAATTAAAAGTATGAATTAAAGTTTAAAATAAAATTTAAAAAATTAAAGTTAAAAATAAAATTTAGAAAAAAAAAAACTACGATTAAATTAAATTAAAACAAAACTACATTTAAAAGTTAAAACTTACGATTTAACCAAAAAATTAAAGTTAAAAGTTAAATTAAAAAAAAACTACGATTAAATTAAATTAAAAGTTTTAATTTAATTTAAAACAAACTTACGATTTAATTTAAAATAAACCTACGACTTAATTTAAAACAAATTAAATTAAATTAAAAGTTAAAAATTATTAAAAAATTAAATTATAAATTAAATTTAAAAAAAAAAACTGCGATTAAAATAAATTAAAACTATTAATTTTATTTAAAAGTTAAAACAAACCTACGATTAAATTAAAAGTTAAAAACTAAATTAAAAATAAGATTTAACAATTTAATAATTTATAAAACAATTGTTAAAACTGATTAAAAAAAAAACCAGAGAACACTTACCTGTTCGTGCGCTGCTGGAACTGCTGACAGAGATCCCACAGATCGACCCGCTCCAAAAATTGCAGAGGTTTGACGTCGCCTGGGCTACCTGCAGAGCACCTCCACGCAGACGCAGAGGGAGGGTAACGACGCAGAGGGAGGGTAACGCTGCCCAGAGCACTTCGACCACGATGATCACACCAACACTCACAGAGGGAGGGTAACGCTGCCCAGAGCACTTCGACCACGATGATCACACCAACACTCAGCGATAGATTACAATTATAACCCCTACCGTCAAGTTTTATAATGCAGAGAAAATTTTATAATTAGAAGCCACGCCAAGTTAACTGGTAATTGAGGGCAGTGGAACTGTTAATTAAATTAAAAACAACGCATAAATTAAGCATCTTGCTTGTTTGATTGAAATTTTTTGGCCGGATCCCGCTCCAAAACTTCCGGAACCCGCTTGTTGCTTGTTTGATTAGCGCTGTAGCGGATCCAACCGGATCGGTATCCGTATCCGTTTCAGATACGGGGATCCGTGTTTCCGCCACTTGACCCCCGCAGATCCGGTAACACAGGTCTTGGTTGACAGTGGGGCGACCCACAACTTCATTGATACACAGATGGTCGAGAGGAGGGGTATACCGATCGAGAGCTTTGATGGATTTTCAGTCTTGGTCTTAGGAGCCCAGACGATGCAGTGTGCCTGGTATGTTCCAGAGTTGGCAGTGATGATGGGTACCTACACCGTGACTGATCACTTTTTCGTGGTCAACATACCAGATACCAATGTGGTATTGGGTGTTAAGTGGCTGATTACTCTGGGAAAGGTCACCACGGATTGGGAGGCCTTAGAGATGGAGTGGGATGACAAGAAGACCGAGAAGCATGAGAAGATCCGCGGGATGCACACCTACCCACCTCAGACCGTTTCAGCACACCGGATGGAGGCAGACTTCCGAAAGGGAGACATAGAGTGGGCGGTTGAGTTGTGGGCATCAGAGGTAGAGACCACCGGTTGAGCAGTTCATCCGGATATACAGGCCATTCTTGACAGGCACGATGTAGTATTTGGGGATATACCACCATGTCGGCCACCGGACTGAGGGTTTGAGCACACCATTGAGCTTGAGCAGGGTATTCAGGGGGTGATCACTACCCCCTATAGGCATCCCAAAGCCTATCGGGATGAGATTGAGCGGGCCATCCAAGAGTTGCTGGCTCTTGGGCACATCAGACCGAGCACGAGTCCGTTTGCTTCTTCCGTAGTGTTGGTGAAGAAGAAGGACAGCACCTTGAGGATGTGCATTGATTACAGGGCCCTGACCAAGAAGACCCTGAAAAACAAGTATCCTATACCTAGGATCGATGAGTTGATGGATGAGCTGAGAGGAGCTAAGTTCTTCTCGAAGATTGATTTGAGATCAGGGTACCATCAGATTCGCGTGAGGGAATAGGACATTCCCAAGACCGCCTTCAGGTGTCATTATCGGCACTTTGAGTTCTTGGTTATGCCTTTTGGGCTGACCAATGCACCAGCCACCTTTCAGTCTTGCATGAACCATATCTTTTGTAGTCATTTGAGGAAGTTTGTATTGGTCTTCTTCGATGACATACTCATATATAGCAGGACTTGGGAGGAGCATCTCCAGCATATAGAGGCAGTACTACGCATCTTGGAAGAGCAACAGTTCCTTGCTAAGCTCTCCAAGTGTGAGTTTGGGATGACGGAGATGTTGTATTTGGGTCACATCATTGGAGTGGACGGAGTGAGGGTCCATGAGGAGAAGATTAGAGCCATCAGAGATTGCCAGAGCCAAAGAACGTGACGGAACTTCGAGGGTTCATTGGGATATGTACCTATTACAGGGAATTCGTCAGAGGTTTCTCACAGCTTGCTGCACCCCTTACAGATTTGACGAAGAAGGGGGCATTTAGTTGGTTAGATACAGCACAACGAGCCTTTGATAGGCTCAAGGAGGTGATGAATAGCTACCCAGTGCTTGCATTGCCGGATTTTACGCAGCCATTTTTCTTGGAGTGTGATGCGTCGGGAGAGGGGATCGGCGCAGTATTGATGCAGGGAGGACACCTTCCGCACGAGAGGTTGTATTCTATATACGACAAGGAGATGTTGGCCATCATGCATGCCTTGGCCAAATTCTGGCAGTATTTGGTAGGGAACAGGTTCAGGGTGAGGACTGATCACAACAGCCTCAGGTTCTTTTTGGAGCAAAAGCAGCTACAGGAGAGGTAGCAGAAGTGGATCAGTAAGATCCAAGCATATGACTTTGACATTGAGTATGTGAAGGGTAAGAATAACGTGGTAGCAGATGCCTTTTCATGTACACCAGCCACGTTATCTCTTATGAGCTTGGATACAGATTGGGGGGCTCGACTTTTAGTGGAGTACTCCAAGGACAGATTTGCATGTGAGGCGCTGGATGGACAGGTGGCGGATGACAGGTACAGGGTGGTTGATGAGATCATCTACTACAGGGACAGGATCTTCTTGACTGAGGGATCTTAGCTTAAGAAGAAGATGCTCCAGGCATCACACGATTCTCCATTGGCAGGCCATCAGGGGTTTACCAAAACCTATAGGGCGATTAGAGAGAGGTTCTCATGGAAGGGCCTCAAGGAGGACGTACTCCAGCACATCAGCGAGTGCGATGTTTGTTAGAGGAACAAGGGGGAGATGAGCCATCCCGCAGGATTGTTGCAGCCTCTTCCCATTCCGGAGGGGAAATGGGAGAGCATATCGATGGACTTCATCACAGGGTTGCCCATGGTGCAGGGCAAGGATTGTATCTTTGTCGTCGTTGATCGGCTGACAAAGTATGCGCACTTCTTCGCCATATCCGCGCATTACACATCAACATAGGTGGCCGAGCTGTTCTTCAGAGAGGTTTTCAGGCTGCATGGTCTTCCTAAGACCATCATCAGTGACAGGGACAACCACTTCATGGGCGGATTTTGGCAGGAGCTTTTCCGGCTAGTGGGGACGGAGTTGACACCGAGTACCAGTTATCACCCACAGACGGATGGACAGACGGAGATAGTTAACAAGTGGCTGGAGGGCTACTTGCGTAACTATGTTAGTGGGCAGTAGTGAGCATGGTTGAGATGGTTGCATTTGGGGGAGTACTGCTACAACACGACACATCACATGTCCATTGTTATGTCATCGTTTTATGCTTTGTATGGGTACCATTCCTTATCTTTTGCTGATGTGATGTTCGGTGCTAGCAAGGCTCCTAGAGCCAAGACTTGGATCCAAGAGAGTCAGGACATCCTCCGAGTTCTCAAGGACAATATGGCTACAGCACAAAACCAGCAGAAGCTGTATGCCGACAGAGGTCGGGTGGAGAGACAATTTGAGGTAGGGGACTTGGTCTACCTACGATTACAGCCATACCGATAGTCATCGCTGAAGCAAAAGGGAGCTGAGAAGCTCAAGCCTCGCTTTTACGGGCCATACAGGGTGATACGCAGGATTGGGCATGTTGCGTATGAGTTGGAGCTACCCCAAGGCAGCAAGATCCACAACATTTTCCATGTATCATGCCTGAAGAAGGCGCTAGGGCAGCAGGTGATAGTGACAGAGGAGCTACCACCTACGGATGATGAGGGGCACTTGGTGTTGCAGCCAGAGGCCATTATTGATACTAGGGAGAGGCAGTTACGGAGCAGGATAGTCCGGGAATTCTTGGTGAGGTGGAAGAATTTGCCGGAGGAGGATGCCACTTGGGAGAGTGAGAAGATTTTGCAGCATCCATCACTTCAGTGGCTTGAGGAAAAGCAACATTCTGCCGGGGGAGACTGTAATATTCCTAATTAGCGACAGCTAATTGGAATATTCGATTTTGTTTAGTTTTGCCATCTATAGTTTGTAAATAAATAAAAAGTGAGTGGAGAGGGTCTAACTCACTTAAGTGAAATAAAACATCCACCTAGTAGCACAACGTTGTGACTTAAGGGAGCCAAGGGGGCCAAACACCACGTAGAGGAGGGGGGCCTACGTACACTCTAGAAGCGTCTGCGCAGATGAGGATGAGCACGTGGAGGAGAGAGAGGCTACGTTGGGGTCTTGGAGGGAAACCAACATTATAAAAGATGGAGGAGCATCCTCATTTCATTCATTCTGCTGTTGATGATATTGAGCTAGACGTTTGTCTTCTTGAGCACGCTGGCTGTTTAGCCTGTCTGCAGCACTGTTTAGTGCATTGAGTGTTTCCGGTTGGAGATCTCGCCCTTAGTCCGGGGGGACTTCGAGTGCCTGCTCGGATAAGGTTATTTCTTCAGTATTTTGTGAGTGGTTTGTTGTTTGGGTTTGTTGTGGAGCTGGGCTATCATAGAGACTGTGCAGTCACTGGGAGAGAGGACGTAGTCCATTTTGGAGGTGTTTCGGATTGGTATTTCTGCAGGAGATTCAGCCGTGATTTTGAGCAGAGGGTCAACCTTTTCCCACAGGAGGATTTTTGAGGAGTTTGAGGCGGTGTTTCAGCTATTTTCATTTAGCCTCTGCGCAGAGCCTTGGAGGCCAGCGTAATTCATTGAGGAGGTATTTTCTGGTGGTTTTTGGGGGTCGACTATTTTTGATATGGTTTCTGGGTTTTGACGGGATTGGTGATTAGAGGAGGATTGCAGATTTTCAGCTCATTCCGGTAAGGGGATCAGCCCCTAGTCTTCAGTTCATTCCAGCAGTAGTAGCTACACAGCAGTTTTCTAGCCGCTGGGACGCAGTTCATAGAGCAGCCATTTCTTGTATTTTCTGAGAGTGTTTCTTCACTTGCCTTGAGCAAGATTAGGTGCCATCACTCTGATCACCTATTGTACTTCATTATATTTCTCAGATTAATAAAATGGCTTAGCATTTCCTCTCTATGTTTCTGGACGAGTTGCCATATTTTCTTTCTCTGTTATTATATGTCTGCTGCACTATTATTTATTCTTGAGCATTCTAGTTCTATACCACTTGGTGTGTTTATCTTTCACTCTTAGACAGAGTCTGGAAAGCGCCAGGTAGCCTCCAGATCTCGTCCTCTTTTCAGAGGCGGAATATCCGGTAAATGCCCTCCCAGTCTATCTCTGGTTGGAGTTTGCCGTGTTTTTGAGATATCCCTGAAACGGGATATTACACCCATCCTCAACCCTGGGGAACATCGAGTGCCTGCTCGGGTGAGGAGTTCTATCCTTGTTTTTCCGGAGAGAGTTGGAGCAGCCATAGCTGGGATTGTTCACTTGCAGAGACAACGCAGTCAGTGAGAGGGAGGACACAGTCTTTGGATGAGGAGATTTCAGATTGAGGATTTATCAGGGGATTCAGCCCGGGAGAGTTGGAAAGGGGTCAGCCCTTCCCTATTCCATCATTTTGGTAGAGTTGGAGGCCATCTTTTGCAGCAGATTATTCAAGACCAACGTTTATCATTGTGACATCATGGTACCTCAAGGGAGGTCATTTTCGGAGGTCAGCCATTTTCGAAAAGCTATCTAGGATTTTCTAGGTATTGGGTGCAGAGGCCATTCCCAAAGTTTCATAATTTTCTAAGGTGGGAAGCAGCCACAAAGATTCAGTTTATTCCAGCAGTAGCAGCAGCACGGCAGCAACACCAACAGCTTGGGGATTACGCAGTCATTGAGGGAGCAACCATTCCATGATTTATTCTGAGAGTATTCCTACGCTTGCCTAGTGCAAGCCAAGGTGCCATTATTCTGATCACCTTTGTACTCATTTTACATTTCAGTATTTAATAAAATGGCTCAACGTTCTCCATATTGTGTTTTGTTCATGTGATGTCTCTCTAGTTGCTGTAATTTCTTGTTTATGTGCTTTATATTGCTGTTTATTTATATCCAGAATATTGCAGTGGTATCAGAGCTCATAGACTTGGCTCAGCCTGTGGAGCAGATTGTCTATGACACCAGCAGGAAAACCATACCTCTGTTACCGAGGAAGGAAGTATAGAGACCAAGAGCGGAGGTTAGAGATCACTTTCAGGGAAGGTGACTGCGTTCCAGTAGTGGGTGCAGAAGAGGAGGAACCAATGGCAGAGGAAAGAGATGTCGGGAAGGAGTTCGGGGAACTTCTCCTCAAATCAGTGCAGGATTTGTCGAGGCGGATATAAGAGATGGGGAAAAGGTTCACTGCAGAATCTAGAAAACATGAAACCCCAAGAGGTTTCCTTACCAGAGAGGGATCGGGCACATCCCATCATTTGCAGGAGCACCTCACAGCGCAACAGATGGCATCACATACACCTCCACGTTCCACGATGCCCACATTTCTTGCCGCAGACACTGGGGCAGGAGCACAGCAGGAGCAGGAATCGGCTTACGTGGGAGATTACTTTGCCGAGTATCAGTCCTATGGGCAGTAGTTCAGAGATCCCCTCACATTCCATGACTTCGTAGAGCTCAAGAGGGACAGCAGACCCCGCAACCATCACAGGGGGAACAGGCATTCACAGGATGGGGATGTATAGCGCACGATAGGCAGATTTTATCTACTGACATTTGATGGGTCATCCAAGTGTTCGGCAAAGGCTTGGGTGGAGAAGTTGGATATATATTTCCAGCTTAACCAGATGGCAGAGACAGAGGCCATCAAGGTGGCAACGCTGCACCTGGAGGGCGAGGCCCATGACTGGTGGTTTCACGGGATGGCTACGCTGGGGCACTCAGGGGTGACAGCATATGCTGAGTTTACATGGAGGCTGATAGAGAGATTTTATCGGAGGGATCCAAAGGAGCACTTTTTTGAGCTGACTAAGCTCAAGCAGACTGGGAGTTCAGACACATACATTTCAGAGTTTTTGAGACTTTCTGTAATGGTGCCTGACTTATCCTCAGCCAAGACGATCTACATGTTCATCAATGGTTAGTCAAATCGACGAGGCCAGCTACACTCCATGACGCAGTTGGGAGGATTCGGGACTTGCAAGATGCACTACCCCGGACTAGAGCTCCTTTCCCCCAAAGACCGGCATTTCAGTCGAAGGGGAAGGACATGAGGGTTCCGCCTCCAAAGGGGGAACCAGAGCAGATGGCCTTTGGATGACGAGACTAGGAGAGATCTGAGGCGGAAGATGATATGTTTCACATGCTAGGAGCCATGGGCACCAGGACACCATTGTGCCGCGGGGAAGGCACATTACATCGAGGTGTTCTCCGACAGTAGCAGGGAAGAGGAGCAGTATGAGGAGATAGAGGCAAGAAGTAGCAGTACAGCGCAGAGAGGAGATCATCTGCCACCTCCACCACCAGGAGCGGGAGGTGCGGCATTTGCACCTACCGAGGGAACCCTTGCTTCTTTGCGAGGGGTTCCCAAATACTTGACACTGCATGTCCGAGGTACTGTGCAGGGACAACGTGTTTCAGTATTAGTGGACAGTGGGGCCACCCACAATTTTATTGATGCCCAGTTGGTAGAGTGGAGGAGCATACCAACAGAGAGCTTTGATGGGTTTTTAGTATTGGTTCCAGGTGACAGGACCATGCAGTGTGCTAGGTATGTGCCAGCCATGGCAATGACTATGGGGACTTACACCCTGACAGATCACTTCTTGGTGGTGGACATTCTAGACACCAACGTGATACTGGGGGTGCAGTGGTTGATCACGCTGGGGAAGGTCACCACAGATTGGGAGACCTTAGAGATGGAGTGGACGGACAAGAAGACAGGGAGGCACGAGAAGATTCGGGGTATGCACACCTACCCACCACAAACAGTTTCAACACACCGGATGGAGGCAAATTTCCGGAAGGGAGACAGAGTGGGCAGTGGAGCTGCGTGTTTCAGAGGCAGGGTCTACAGGGCAGGCCATACACCCAGATGTACAGTCCATTTTAGATAGATATGCTACGGTTTTTGGAGATATACCACCAGGGCAGCCACCAGATCGGGGATTTGAGCACATGATCGAGCTGGAGCAGGGCATCCAGGCTGTGATCACTACACCCTATAGGCATCCTAAGGCCTACAGAGATGAGATTGAGAGGGCCATTCATGAGCTCTTAGCTCTTGGGCACATTTGTCCTAGCACTAACCCCTTCGCTTCTTCAGTCGTATTGGTGAAAAAGAAGGATGGCACACTGAGGATGTGCATTGACTACCGGGCTCTCAACAATTAGACCATGAAGAACCGGTACCCCATTCCACGGATAGATGAGTTGATGGATGAGCTGAGGGGATCGAAGTTCTTCTCGAAGATTGACTTGAGATCCAGGTACCTCCAGATTCGCATGAGGGATCAGGATGTTCCCAAGACCGCTTTCAGATTTCATTACGGTCACTTTGAGTTCTTGGTGATGCTCTTCGGGCTGACCAATGCTCCAGCCACTTTTCAGTCATGCATGAATCACATCTTCCGCGGTCACTTGAGGAAGTTTGTGTTAGTGTTTTTCAATGACATCTTGATTTACAGCAGGACATGGGAGGAGCACCTACAGCATATTGAGGCTGTATTGCACATATTGGAGGAGCAGCAATTTTATGCTAAGCTCTCCAAATGCGAGTTTGGGCTGACAGAGATGCTCTACTTGGGGCACATCATTGGGGTGGATGGAGTGAGGGTCCATGAGGAGAAGATAAGGGCCATTAGGGTTTGGCCAGAGCCGAAGAATGTGATGGAGCTTCGGGGGTTTGTAGGTATCTGCACCTACTACCGGAAGTTTGTCAAGGGATTTTCCCAACTTGTTGCACCCCTTATAGACCTTACAAAAAGTGGGCATTCATTTGGACTGACATAGCATAGGGGGCTTTCGACAGGCTCAAGGAGGTGATGAGCAACTGTCCAGTGTTGGTATTGGCAGATTTCACACAGTCCTTTGTCCTAGAGTGCGATGCATTAGGGGAGGGGATAGGCGCAGTTTTGATGCAGGGAGGCCACCCCGTAGCTTTCAAGAGTTGGAAGCTATTGCCACATGAGAGGTTGTATGCTATATACGACAAGGAGATGTTGGCCATCATGCATGCATTGGCCAACTTTCGGCAGTACCTGGTGGGGAACAGGTTCAGAGTGACTAACTACAACAGCCTCCGATTCTTTCTAGAGCAGAAGCAATTGCAGGAGAGGCAGCAGAAGTGGGTCAGCAAGATCCAGGCATATGATTTTGACATCGAGTATGTCAAGGGGAAGAACAATGTGGTGGTCGATGCACTTTCGCGTACACTGGAAGCGTTGTCTTTGATGAGTTTAGATACGAACTGGAGGGCTCAGCTGTTGGTAGAGTACTCCAAGGACCGATTTGCCTGTGAGGTGTTGGACGGAAAGGTTACAGATGACAGGTACAGGGTGATGGATGAGGTGATCTACTTCAGGGACAAGATCTTCTTGACCGAGGGCTCCAAGCTCAAGGAGAAGATATTGCACGCCTCACATGATTCGCCACTATCAGGCCACCAGGGGTTCACCAAGACCTATAGGGCCATTGGAGATAGGTTCTCATGGAAGGGCCTCAAGGAGGACGTACTTTGACATGTTAGGGAGTGCGAAGTTTGCCAACGCAATAAGGGGGAGATGAACCATCTGGCGGGTTTACTGTAGCCTCTTCCCATACCTGAGGGAAAATGGGAGAGTATTTCGATGCATTTCATCACAGGGTTGCCCACTATATAGGGCAAGGATTGCATATTTGTAGTCGTTGATCGGCTGGCAAAGTATGCACACTTCTTCGCTATATCAGCACGATACACTGCAGCACAGGTAGTGGAGTTGTTCTTCAAAGATGTTTTCAGATTGCATGGTCTCCCAAAGACCATTGTCAGTGAGAGGGATAGCCGCTTCATGGACAGGTTTTGGCAGGAGCTTTTCTGTTTGGTGGGCACCGAGTTGACCCCGAGCACTAGTTATCATCGACAAAGAGATGGAGAGACAGAGATAGTGAACAAGTGGCTGGAAGGCTACTTGCAAAACTATGTCAACGGGCAACAAAAGTCATGGTTACGATGGTTACACTTGGGGGAGTACTGTTATAACACCACTCACCATATGTCTATCGGTATGTCTCCATTCTATGATTTATATGGGTACCATGCTTTATCTTTTGTTGACGTGATGTTTGGTGCTAGCAAGGCCCCTAGGGCCAAGGATTGGATCCAAGAGAGTCAAGATATACTCCAGGCTCTTAAGGATAACATAGCTACAACACAAAATCAGCAAAAGTTGTATGTCGACAGGGGACGGGTTGAGAGGCAATTTGAGGTAGGGGACTTGGTCTACCTACGATTGCAACCATATCGGAAATCCACGCTGAAGCAGAAGGGGGCTACGAAGCTCAAGCCCCGCTTTTATGGACCATACAGGGTGACACACAAGATTGGGGAGGTTGCATATGAGTTGGAGCTGCCCACTGGTAGCAGGATTCATAATGAGGAGAGGCTCCTCATTTGGATCATTCAATTATGCATCTATGTTATTTGTCTTTTGACATTTTAGCACGCTTTTGCTGTTGAGCAAAGTCTGCAAGTGTTGTTCAGCACACCGGGTGTCTCTGTGCGGAGATCCCAACCTCAGCCCCGGGGGTCTTCGAGTGCCTGCTCGGGTGAGGAGTTCTATCCTTGTTATGCCAGAGAGAGTTGGAGCAGCCACAACTGGGATTGTTCACTTGCAGAGACAACGCAGTCAGTGAGAGGGAGGACGTAGTCTTTGGAGGAGGAGATTTTGGATTGAGGGTTTATCAGGGGATTCAACCCGAGAGAGTTGGAAAGGGGTCAGCCCTTCCCTATTCCATCATTTTGAGTTGGAGGCCATATTTTGCAGCATATTATTCAGGGCCAGCGTTTATCATCGTGACAGCGTGGTACCTCAAGGGAGGTCATTTTCGAAGGTCAGCCATTTTCAAAAATCTCTTTGGGCTTTTCTGGGTATTGGGTGGAGAGGCCATTCTCAAAGTTTCATAATTTTCTGAGGTGGGGAGCAGCCCCAAAGATTCATTTTGTTCCAGCAGTAGCAGCAGCACGGCAGCAACACCAGCAGCTTGGGGATTACGCAGTCATTGAGGGAGCAGCCATTCCATGATTTATTTTAAGAGTATTCCTACGCTTGCCTAGTGCAAGCCAAGGTGCCATCATTTTGATCACCTTTGTACTCATTTTACCTTTTTGTATTTAATAAAATGGCTCAACGATCTCCATATTGTGTTTTGTTTGTGTGATGTCTCTCTAGTTTCTGTAGTTTCTTGTTTATGTGCTTTATATTGTTTTTTATTTCTATTCGGAATATTACAGGAACCGATTGATAGACCAAGGTAAAGTCCAGTGGGACAAATATAATCCTGGATCGGCGACTTGGGAAGATGCTGAGACCTTATGCCAAAAATACCCCAACTTATGCTAAATTTTGAGAAACTGGAAACCTTATATGTATATGACTACTCTATTTTGATACTTGAGACCCTATTTTGAAATATCACGTAAAGATGAGTTTTACTTTGCTGGTACATGGATACCCATAAAGATATGATGTTACTTAACTCTATTGATACAAGATATATGCGATTTTCTTAACTTTACTAGTGCATGGATACCAATATGCAATATGTCATTTAAATTAACATTGCGGGAATATGAAATGTAGATCGTAGATTATATTATAAATAAGGATATCTAACAATTCGTTTCAATTCTGCATCTCATTATGATTGAAGGAATAGAAATAGAAGAGTAACTACATTTTTAAATATGAAAGCTAAACATATTAGTATATAGACTGAAAATGGCTAAATACATTGTATCATAGATGGCAACATGTATGAACTATACAGAAGGTGTTATCTAGTGAGAAATTGTATTGAATATATGGATGCATATGTTGTAATGTATGTACAAGTGTTTACATTGCAGATTGTGTACAAGTGTTTACCTTGCAGAACATATCAGTACCGAATCAATCTCGTGATGACAGAATTCCAAGAACAGTTGAGACTCCATGAGATTCCATGATAGGGTGTTGACCCTGGTCCTACTAAGAGGGGTGGAGGTGTTGCCCACCGCTTATCCTCCAAAACCTGGAGTCATGGGAGGATTGTGCGAGTCACGCTACCCTAGACGTGTGATGATGAGTTCCGGATGCCTACTGGTAAATCAGGTCGACGTAATCGATGCTGACACCCTTAAGGTCTATGAATGGTTGGATTAGTAAAATTGATGCCATGGCATATTCCTGTAGAGGACGGATAGGATGGGAGCAAAAGAGATTAGGGAGGATAGGATGATTCTAGAATAGCTTGGAGACTCGGTTGAGATGGAAAGTAACAATTAAATTACAAATACATACATATTTAAGCATAAAAAAAATACATAGATATTCAAACAGAAAGTCAATCTTAAAGTACAAGCCTTACACAATCACCCTAATCTCTAACACAATTATTGATATGATTATATAAAATCCTAACTTCGGGACGAAGTTTTTCGAAGGGAGGAAGTATGTAGTGACCCATTCCAAGTTATAAGCAAAATAATATTAGCGTATATACAACGTATGCATATGATATCTACACATGCATATATTGCATACACCGCACTAGTATACATACCTGCTAAGTATTGAGAATATCTAAGTTAGGGTAACAAATTGAATATCATAATGCATTTTATCTCGTCGAGATATAATGAAATATCAAGCTAGGTACTTAACATGTATACCGCTCTTATATATGTATGCGTGCTAGAGCATTGATTAAAAATATATATATATATAATTTAGTACAAATTATATTTGAGTGGACAAATAAAATAATAATATAATTTGATTAAAATTATAAAGTTAATTTAACTAAGTTAAAAACAAAATATAATAAAATTAATCTTAAAAATAATTAATTAAAACAATATCTACATAAATGATTATAATATCTCCATAAATGACTTAGTCAATATCTACATAAATGACTATAATATCTCCATAAATGACTTAGTCAATATCTACATAAATGACTATAATATCTACATAAATGAGAGGAGGTGAATGAAAGTTATAAAAGGGGGAGGAATATGAAGGAGAAGGGGAGGCTTTTCTTTGCTAATTCTGCACTATTGTCTACGGAAATAGTGAGGGTACTGTTCTGAAGGGAAAACTCACTGTTCTTGGAATTCTGGGCAGGGGGGCAGAAGAGGTATCTTCTGGGTCTAGGATTGTTTCCTAGATTGGCTGGAAGGAAAAGGTTGATTCGGTAACCTATCTGCTGCATCCACGAGGAGAGCCACAACCCAATAAGTCACCAAATTCGTTCCAGGTATTTTTCTATGCATAAAATAGTTACTTATGTAAGTTAAATTTTATTGTCGGTTTCAATTCGTTGGGATTTATGCTTAAATCTATAAGTAGGAAAAGTTTAGAATAAAATTGATGATTTAGGGGCTTTACAGTGGAAGTTTTGCCGATCCGGTGAATACAGAGAAGAGGAGGCAGAGTGAGATCTAGAGATGTAGCGTAGAGCCACGCTAATGCGGTGCAAAGCCAGAGAGGAGATCCATAGTTTTGCTGAGGAGCAATCCAGATCTAGTGTTGAGTGCCAGGGTGTGAGACCGAAGGGTCAGAGATCTGAGCATCCAGCCAACAAATCGATCAGCCAAAGGAGTGACATAGTCCCTACGAGTTGTGACGCAGAGGTAGCGCAATGACTGCGCAAATGCAGTGTAGTGACTGCACAGATGCAACTTGGGACTAGCCATTCAAAGGCTGGGTCAGTGTTGGATCGCCAATGATAGTGTGAGGTTTATTCTCACTTCATTTTTGCCAGTTATATTCTCTATATCGGATAGCCAGTAAGGCATCCAAATATTTGTATTCAAAAACTACTACATAATAATACAAACCCTCAACTCATGCACTAGTTTTCCCGCATTGGGTTTTTTCGGGGACATTTCTCCAAAAATAACAGTGCCAATTGTGTGTTTATTTCTTTCCTATGTTGTATTTTGTTTCCGCAACATTTTTATATTTGTGTAGGTTGTCGTGTGATGTATTCAGTGTTTTCTGTAGATAAATGCAAATAAACTGTTAAGTAAAGATTAAAAATTAGGTGAATATTTTCCAGTTGCTGCAATAGGATTCTAGTTATGGGAATTTTCACACATATGCTCACGAAGCCCCTCAACTCAGTGACATTATGTGGTACGGGCCAATCCCGAATGGCCCTAATCTCCTCCTCATGCACCCTCACACCATCCTCCCCAATAATATGCCCCAAATAGAGCATCTCTGTCAACCGAAACTCGCACTTGGACAACTTGGTGTAGAACTGCTCCTCTAAAATGCACAACACCACCTCCAAGTGTTGTAAATGCCCTTCCCAGGTCCTGCTATAGATCAGAATGTCGTCGAAGAATACCAATACAAATCTTTACAACTTCCCACTGAACACATGGTTCATGTAGGACTAGAAAGTGGTAGGTGCTTTGGTTAACCTGAAAGGCATAACCAAGAACTCAAAATTTCCATAGTGACATATGAAAGTCGTCTTGGGGATGTCTTGGTCCCTCACTCTGATTTGTTGGTACACTGAATGCAAGTTTATCTTATAGAAATATTTGGCTCCTCTAAGCTCATCCATCGGTTTTTTAGGGTCTTTTTATAGAGTGCCCAGTAATCTATATGCACATGCGTAATGTCCCATCCTTCTTCTTCACTAGAACAATTGATGAAGTGAAGGGGCTGGCCTAATATGCCCCAATGCCAACAACTCCTGGATGGCCCGCCCAATCTCATCCCCGTAGACCTTGGGATGTATGTAATGGGTTGTAATGACTGCCTGCACCCTTGGCTCTGGCTCAATTGTGTGCTCAAACCCTTTGTTAGGCGCTGTCTTGGTGGGATGTCTCCAAACATTGTTGGGTACCTATCCAAGATAGTTTGAATGTCTAGATGGGGTGGCTTAGGATGATCCCTAGCCTCTGAAATCCTACACTCTACTTCCCACTTGAAGTCCCATGTCTCAAATCGACTTCCATCTGGTTGGTTGAGACGGTCTGTGGTGTGTATGAGTGTATGCCCCGAAGAACAACTAACTTGCCATTTGGCCCCATAAACTCCATCTCCAACTTCCTCCAATCCGTAGTGACCCATCCAAGAGAATATAGCCATTAGACACCCATCACCACATTGGTGTTCGGTACATCCACCATGAACAAATGATCCGTCACTAACTATTTCCCCGTGGTCACTGTTAAAGCGGGGACATATTGTGTACACTACATGGTCCTATCCCTTGGCACAAAGATTGAGAACCCCTCAAACTCCTCAGTAGTGATAACCTGACTCGAAACCATCTATGCGTTGATGAAATTGTGGGTGGCCCCACTGTCTACCAAAACTGAGACACATTGCCCCTGCATTGTGCCTCTGATCCTCAAAGTCAAAAAATTTGGGAATCCCACGTAAGGACGCAAGGACCCCTCCTATTGGTGTGAAAGGTGCTCCCCTTCATGGTGGTGGTGGAGGTGGTCCCCTCCACATGTGTCTCGTTGTCACCTATGCCTATCTTCAACTCTACGTCATCATCCTGATCACTATCAGAGAAAAGCTCAATGTAATGGGCCTTGCCTGCTGCGAATCTATGTCATGGTGCTGAAATTTCCTCTTAGGTGAAGCATAGCTTCCTCCTCGAGAGGTCTCTGCTGGCCTCCTCATCCAATTGTCCATGCCCTCGGTTAGCTCTCGGTGGTGGGGCCCTAGTATCTCTTCCCCTCTGCTGTAACATCGGTCTGGGTGGTATCTGCATTTTGGTTCTGGGTAGAGCATACTGCAAGTTATGGCTGTACTGACTGCGTCCTGCAAAGTGGTGGGCTTATTGGACCTCACCAAACCCCTCAGCAGCTCTGCTAACCCTTCCAAGAACATGAAGACCCTCTTGGCCTCTGATAAATCGGGCACCATCACTGATAATTTTGGAAATTTCAAGATATAGGCTTCAAAGCTCCCAGTCTGCTTGAGTCATATTAGCTCTCCAAAGTGTTCCTCTGGAAGTAGACATCTAACTTCTCAACCCATGCCTTGGCTGAGCTCTTAGGTGAGCCATCAAAAGTTAGGAGGAATAAGCTCCCCATAATGTGTTGTAAATCGGTGCCATGTGTGTAGCCTCCTCCACTATGTCCCTTACTCCTATTGTTTCCCTTTAGCTGGCAAAAGTCCTTGAAGGTGATGGCCTCTCTAAAGTCTGACCCATAGGACTGATACTCCACAAAATAGTACCCCATGGGAATCTCCTCCGACCCTTGTGGCCCTCCAACACCATATACTAGAAATATGGGGATTGTGAATCTGGGTTGTGTATTAGAAACAAGTTGTACGTTGGGTGTATTCGCTGCATGGTGGTGTGAAGTACGAGAGCCTTCACCCAAATAAATTTCTCCCTAAATCCCCTTGCCTTTGTTGCTACATTTTCGCTGCCTCAACTCATCAGTTCCCTTAGAAAAAATTGTTTATGGCCTTCAAAAGATGTTGGGAAAACTCCTCTTCTTTACTCATCTTGTCTCCCCCATTATCCCCCATGTCCAGCGTCTCAACCTTCGGTTCAATGGTTACTGGGTCAAGAGTAATTTGTAGTTTCCTTTCTCTGCTTCTATACATGTGCCTCTTGTAACTGACGTTCTGCTTATCCTCTGGTGTCATAGACTAAAGCTACTTCCACAGGCTAAGCCAAGATTATGCGCTCTGATCAAGGTTACTTGGGAGCGGGGAGCGACAATTTCAAAAGCTCCCTCTTTGGGAGCGAATTTTTATATAATATATATTTTTGTGTATTTAGATGCATATAAGTCAACAAAAGCATGTAGAATGATGAATTAGTTAAGAAAGCATAAAAACATGGATTAAACCATATAACATCAATCATCTAGTAGTTACAATCTTCATCAACCATAGGTCCACAAGTTACAAGTTTTGATTTATATAGAGCATGTAAAGGTGCACATAACCAAAATTGCATAGAGTGCAATCCATCTCTGAACTGGAAATACATCAACAAACAGGATCTAGATGGCCTCTGGCATCCAAACAAATCATGCTTCAAAAATATCTACATATCATCAAAATCATTACCAATCTTGGGATCTTTGTCATTAATATCACTCTCTAAGCATTAACATAAGTTAGAAAAAACATAGCATGTCAAATCAAGATTTTGTTTGAGTGATGGGTACATTTTTAGTAGGGTCATAATAGAGGATTTTGACAACCAATGTCACTAACATCAAGGTACATAGAGGGATTGATGCTCTTGATTAAATACGAGTTCCATACCCTAGTACATGACAAAATCCAATGGAAACATTGCGATCCTTCCAATCTTGAAATCCTGAAAAGTGATGTCTGATGGATTTTGAGTGAGATCTAAAATTTTACTGGATAAGTCTGCTGGATTAGGAAGCGTGCTCCCAAAATTCTCCCTGCTGGAGAGCGCGCTTGGGTAGTAGGTTTGAGGGGGGGAGTCGCTTCCCCATAACCCTAGCTCTGATCAGTGATACCACTGTAATATTCCTTCTTATGAAATACAGTGATAAACAAAGAAAAAACTGACATATACACACAAATTCGGAAATATAAGTAGACACCCAGAAAATCTCCAAAAACACCATACAACTGAGCCATTTTATTATTGATATGGAGCAATAGTGCAATGGGTTATGAAAGGAGTGCACCTGGTCTTGCCACAATGGCAAGCTAGACAAGCCCTAGGTAGGAAATTACAATGCCCAGATGTGGGAATGAGCTGCCCCAAATATGCCTTGCGCTGCCCTGGAGAAACTACTCTGCCTGCTAGAAAGAAACTGCTGAAAGACCCTCCTCTGGTTCTCAGAAAATTCTGCAAAACTAGCCCCGGGCTCCTCTCAATAAACCCACCAAAACCCATAAAGGGTTTGGTCTAATCCTAACCCCCAAAATTGACCCCCAAATACCACTTCCTCCTCAACTAGCTGGAAAAAACAGGCTTTCTAGAAAATCAAGGTAGCAGCCCTCCAATCACGCCGAAATGTTGGGCTTTACTCCCCCGGATGTCTCCCTCAATTCCATTGCTCAACCCATCTCCTCAAGCTCACTCTCCAACTCCCATGTGTGCCTAGGATTTGCCCACTGCGCATGCCCACGCAGTCACCATAATGCCACAGTGTCACAACAAGGATTCCCTCCAAGATTTACACTGTTCCTTCCCAAATCTCCATCAAATAGCAATGCAAATACACCCCGGAAACGTCAGCCAAACTCCTGATCTTCGCTGTCCCCAATTAGCAAGTCGTACTTCCCCAACTGCGTCCTGGAAGCTGCTCAAAAACCCCACGAAATGCCCGAACTGATGCTGGAAATGCTCACAAGGGACAATCAATTACCCTCCTTGGGCTAGCACTCATAGTCCACCGAAGCAAAGGGCGAGAAACTCGCTCGAGGATCTCAAGTGCATACTTGGCTAAAGAACTCAAGCGTACTAGATGCAAGAGAATATCAATTTGTCAAAAGCCCCAAAATGAAGTGAGTTCCTTCTATTTATTTTGTCTACCTCCTCATGTGGGTCCCATCATCGAACTCCCTTCCTTCCCAAGTAGCTCGAATTGCCTATGTGGATTGTATTTCCCTGTTGTTGGCCCCCACATTCCACTAAGAGTTTTTTGCTTTTCTTCTTGTAGTGTGAATGCCTCCTGTTAGTGTCAGTATTTGGATCCTGCCATCAAGTGATCAAAACTCCTCTTTTCATATCTATTTAAGGGGCCCCACTCAGAATTTTTTTATCATTACATTAGGTCATGCAAAAAATTAGTCATTGATGGTAGTCCTAGTCCAAAAACATCACTCTTCCTCAAAATTTGGTTACTTGCTGACATACTTTCATACCTTGTTGACTATACATAATCCATAAAGTCAATTTTTTTATACCATTTGTATTAGTCATGAGGTCATCATGCCATGTTGAAAATTCAGTCCTTCAAGGTCTCATTAGGTCTTTTAGGGTTTTTCAAGGTCCCATTAAGGTCCATTAGGGTTTCCAAGGTCTCAATAAAAACTCCATTCCATTGCATAAGGTCAGCAAGTGAAAGAGTGAACAAAATAAACATCTCTTTACTATGTAAAGAGATGATTTGCAACGATGTAATTATCATTTCAAAGTTGTGGTTTTTATCCCGACTTGTAATTCTTATTCCAAAAAGATGTAATTTTTAATTTTCATTTTGTAATTTTATGTCATTTATATGTAATAAATACAAAGTTCCCACTAACATAGTGTTCCAATCATGCCAAAACACCAAGAAATCAAATCCTAGAGTTCTCAAAGCATATCAAATGATCAATTTTTCAAAAAGAAAGAGTCAAGTGAAAGGACAGTGTTTCAAAAGATTAAGTGAGTGATAGAGGAAGAAAGTGCGTCCCAAGGCTCAAATCATCAATGCACCAAGTATAAAAGCCCTCAAGACATTAAATTCATCTTCATTTCTCCCTTGCAGCATTGATTCACCACCTCCATAGCACGAAATTCTAGTTTGAAGGGAAAAAAATTGATTTTTTTTGTGTGGTGCTGCGCACTTGGACATCAAGAGGGTGCACCTGTAGCTCGTGCTACGCACTGCCTTTAGGCGCTGTGCACCTGGCAAAGGGAGGGTGCACCTACCCAAAAATGCTCTCCAAATCAATTGGCATCGCTTTCAAACTTCAACAAATCATTGCCCACGCTCTCCAGCAAGCAAGTAAGCCACAATTACACCATTCCTCTTCTCCTCAAATCAATTTGTGTGGTTTTTAATGTTGTATGCAAGATTTGGTGTTTTCTTGAGCTTAAAACCCTAGTATCACTATCAAATGTAAGGTCTCTGTTCATGTTATAAATCAAAACCCTTATCTGATTCCCTAAGGTTAAGCAGGATTTAATTTGCAAGAGAATTTAAACATGATTCCAAGTTAATTCTAAGTAACATCACAGTAACCAGCAAATGCTAAAACACAGTGACTAGCTGATGCTGAAACATAATACTAACTGATGTTAAGAGGAGGAATACCTGAAAACGGTGAGATCCAAACTAGAATACCTGGAACCGTGATCCTCCTCTCCAGCTGATCGGACAGATTACAGAACACAAAATGTTCCTCCCAGCCAATTTAGGATTTAATCCTAAACCCAGAGGACGCCTCCTCTGCCCCCGTGCCCAGAATCCCGAGAACAGTGAGTCTCCTTTCCACTCTTGATAAATTTTACCACAGCAACCTTCTCAATTTCATCACAACAACCTTCCTCAAATTCATCACAACAACCTTCCTCCCCTTTTCTTCCCAGAAAAAAAAGGACCCCTTCCTCCTTCATATCTTCTTGTTTAAATAGCAATTTGCCCCACCGCCACAACACCATCCAGCTAAGACCTCCATAAATGTAAAAATGAATGTGTTGAAAGAGATGTCATTCGAATGATAGATGATAAGGTTGTATTTAAAGAGCTGATGTTCAAATGTAAGAGGATAAGGTTTGTATTAATGAGATGGGATTCGAAATGTAAGATGATAAGGTGGTGTTAAAGAGCCGTCATTTCAAATGTCAGAGGATATGGTTGTATTAATGAGATGAAATTCAATTCGAATGGATTTAATCATGGTGCTTTGAATCTTTTAAAAATTTTCTAGTTTATTCTTTAAAGTTTGTTTTCTTTATGTTTGTATATTATATTTAAACCATGAGTTAAATATTTAGGAAGTAGGAACTTAGGGTGTGGGTTGTTACATACTTCCTCCCTTCGGAAAACTTCGTCCCGAAGTTAGGGTTCCATGTACTCATATCAATGATTGCATCTTTAGAGATTAGGGTGATTGTAGATGGCTGATTTTAAGATTGAATTTCTGTTTGAATAAGCATGTATTTGCAATTTAATTGTTACTTCCCATCTCCACCAAATCTTCAAACTACTCTAAAATCATCCTATCCTTCATAATCTCTTCCACTACCATCCTATCCGTCCTCTACAGGAATATGCCATGGCATCAGTTTTACTGATCCATTCATAGACCTTAAGGATATCAGCGTCGATTACGTCGACCCGATACGCTTGTAGGCATCCGGCAGTCATCATCACACGTCTAGGGGAGCGTGACTCGCACAGTCCTCCCATGACTCCAGGTATCGGAGGATAACCGGTGGGCAACACCTCCACCCCTCCCAAATAGGACTAGGGTCAACACCCTATTGTGGAATCTCAGGAGTCTCAACTGTTCTGGCGATTCTGTCATCACGTATTTTGTGTTCTGTAATCTGTCTATCTGCAAAGCAACTACTTGTACACCATCTGCAATGTAAACACTCGTACGCATATTACAGCACATGCATTTATATTGTTCATAACAAATTGTTACCCATATAACAATCTCTACACATTCCAAATATACTTTTATCAATGTAAACACTTGTACACACATTACAGCATATGCATCTATATTGTTCATATTCTTGCAATGATAATTTAAATGACATCAGGCATGATGGTATCCCTGTACTTAGTAAAGTCAACAATAGCATATATTCGGTATCACAAGAGTTAAGTAACATCCGTTCTTTATGGTTACCTACGTACCAGCAAGTAAAATTCATTCTTAAGAGATAATTCAAAATAAAGTTTTACAAATTCATGGATAGGCTATGACCACTCTCTATACATGACCAATAAGCTGTGTGTTTGTGATTACAAAGTTGTAAGTTAGGCTAGTATTTGATTATGTCACACTCTTCATAGTTAATAAAATCAATGGGAATCAGTGAAGATAGTGGTAAAAGAATATTGAACCTTTACCCTTAGCTCCATATTAGTACAATACTATCATGTTTATTATGTAACATGATGAGAGATAAACCTCTATACAAAAGAGCTTTTATTACCGTTATAAAAGGTTAACCATGTGAATTTATTGGATAGCATAGCTTATATAATACTGATCTTACGAATATGTGGACTACTAGAATCTTATAACAAGCCTAAGTATCACTACTGGTCAAGTATGGCTATTTCCCTAATAAGTATACCATGTGAAATACCATGTGTAAGGTCTCTCTTATATACGAGTAGAAGTAATAGAAGATAGGATTCCACCTTTATCAAGCCTACGATTGCTATTACATCTATTCTTATTCATACTTAACTAGTGAATGGTACAGGTTTATTACGGAATCACTTAGAGCACTCGAAACCAAGCTTTTATTTGTAAGCTCTAGTCCAACTAGATATGGTATTACACTCAGTAAGCTATGAAGAGCATATGGTTCACTGTCATTCAAATATTGCACTTACTCTGATTATGGTTATACACTCCTTGTTATTACCCAATATATGTGTTACTTAAGCTCTTTGATCAGTATTTATTATGGATACTTATTAATTATAACCATTGTTATACTCACAACTGTGATTAACAGAGTCAAGTAGATCACAGTTGTTGCACTAGTAATAAGCAGATACGTAGGTTATTAGAATACTTGTATTTTTAGATAATGAGTGCCATTTGTGAGTATCCATCCTATCGCTCCCTTTTTGTTCCCATAGATATGGAACACGGTAAATCTCATAATGGTACTGAACAAATGGGCAGATAGTATAACCACCAAGTAATGGAAATGATTATGTTATCCTAATCTTATTACTTATATATATCTGTAGCAGTAAACCTATTACACTGTTATGATAAGCTCCATTATGAGAAAATTCCATGAAATCATAATTACTATGCACTTAGTATCTATACATGCCTAATTACTCCTATATGAGCATAGTGAATGTTCCTTTACTTCACCAATATGCATAGAGTCGTACAGTCAATCTATGATATGGAACTCGGTCACTGGTAGAGATAGGTAGTACTAAGGTCCTTAAGAGGATAGAGTCACCATTCTTCCATGAACCTGAGCTTGCATCTTTACTATAAGAGATGGTGGTACCCATTCAGATCACAGCTTAGAGAATAGGTAAATGAGAAAACCCATTCTACTAATAATATGTTTACAAGCTTATACTACTAATCAAATGGGAATACCGTAATCAAGCATTCTAATAAAAGTACTAGTTAAGTAATATCCATGATGTTGAACATGTTGGTAACTTATTTAAGCATGGTGAATCAATACGGATAGTAAGCACAGTGTTGTTTGGGCTAAAATTAGTCTAAATTCAAGTAATGTGATATATAGGACAAACAAGGTCATCAATACAGCTTATACGAGCTTAGATCAGCTAAACTAGATAGAAAGAGTGATATCTCAATAGTAAGCATTTACCTAATTAACTTTATTCGAGCAGATTAGTATGAGTAAGTTACGCAATAAACTTGAAATCACCTATACCCCTTAGACATGGCACTCTAACCTATTCACTTGTGCCACTTGTACCAACCTGAGTTCAATATTATTACATAAAGCATGTAAAATATAAGACATATAGGGAATATACTGGATATAACATATGTTGGTCGATGTGAAAATACACGTGTCGTATTTATAATTTTATACTACAAGGCCTGTAGGAACACATCCCTATGTAAGGATAATATCATCTGTTGTTTGTATATAGCATATATTATTTATAATATAGGGTATATCACATTTTTAGCATCCACAAATGGTCTATGGTGAGTTTTTGATAGGTAGCAGAGTTTTTGTTCGATGCCAAGTTTATTTTACTTTTTCAGTCATTGCCAACACAGTGACTCTGCACCAGATTCTTGAATTCAAAAGGAAACATCTGAGGATCATTCATATCTATAGTTATGATTGCCATTTTTCACATGTGATTGCCAACATCCAAAAATTGCTCCAATAGTCATACTTCTCATAGTTTCTATTAATGTTGATATAATTATGATAGTCAATAGATTTGCTTATATGTGTTCAATCTATAACCAAGATGTGGACATACGAAAAAGCCGCTCTATATTTAACAATTTGATATAGGTCCTATATACACCAAAGTCAACCAAACGTTTATATACATAGCAATTGCTATTAATTCCATGAAATACCAGAAACTCAGATTAGCCAATTTAGTTTCTTGATGCAACAAGGCCTGCAAGGTAGCACAACCTCTGCTAAGAATACAGACTGATGCTAAGGCTCCCAGTTGTGTTTAAACACAAATGGTTTAGCAAAATACAGGATTTAGCAGTTTTGGTCTTATAGATGTTTTATGACTAACAAGGTACCTAAAATTTAATATAATACTCAGAAGAAAAATGCTGGACCACCAAACAGCATGCTAATTCAGGATAAATGTTTAATATACTAGTTACAGCCTTGGCATTTTACTCCACAGATTGGAAGTATGAGACATTTTGGAGTGCAGCTGAGGGTTCCATGATATGTCAGCAGGGAATTTCAAGCAGCAATGGGCAAGTGGATATGTCCACTGTCCTCATTTCACAAAATCATAACTCAGTAATAAAGGGTGGCTAGAAAAGGTCCCGCTCCATTTTGTATTTTCTGTTTGCATTTCCACCTATAGTTAGCAGCAATTCGTTATCTATGCAATACATTTTGATTTTGTTGACTTGATCAGAAAGCTACAGAAAACTACAACTTATGGATCTAATTTTCTTGTCTGTTTTCATACTGTCATCATCGATGTGGTACTAGTTATATGATCGAATTGGAATGTATTATAAATGCAAGGACATTAGACCACACACCCTGTTATGCAAGACCTGCAAATGATAGATAGAGGTTCACCCAGTAAGAGTCTAATAGTTTTAACTCTATAACTTTCTCTAAGCACTGTAGTTTTCAGTTTTGGATCTTATCTGTACATGGTATTTCTCCACATTTTGATATCTTTGAGCACAAGCATTCCTGTTAATTTCATTTACTAACTAATATGGGAACCATCCCAAGCACATAACCATGGATGCATTAATCCTTCAACTAGTTTAATTGAATTGGTAACACAAAAAAAAATCTTTCTTTGACATGATAGTGCTCCACAGCTTTTCATAAAGCAAAGCAGCTGTAAATATCATTAATATTCCTACAACAATATAACCTCACAAAAGTTAATGGGAGCCTTACTGAATAAAGGTTCAGGGGAGATTCAATTGAAAGAGAGAGTCACCCTATGATCCCTTGGATTGTAGCATATACAAGGAGTCTTGAACCTCATCTTGGAAGCCCACGAAAAGAATGGGGAATTGCAAGAAGGAACAAGTTCTATCCTAGCAGAATTTATCGATAAAATTCCTTGATTGATGTGGAGCCAAAGAATGGGAACTCCATATGGAATTTAAAAATGAAAAAAAGTAAGGGCTTTTGTTATGGAATGCTTACACAGATTCTTGCTCATTAATGAATGGTTTGAGAAAGGCTTTGAAGTTGAATCTTTCATTCTTAAAGGGCTCTTTCAGATCACTGCCCTATATGTCTGGATATATCAAAATGGTGAAAAAGCCAAAACGTTCCCTTCAGGTTTAAAGGCGTGTAGCATGATCATCCAGATTTGGAAAATAGAATCGCAAAAGTGATGGAATATGGTAAGATGTTTATTTTACCCAGGAAACTGCAACACTTAGAAAGAGGTTCGAGGCCAGAAATATCAGAGAAGATAAGATATGATGAGATAAATTAATTAATCATATCATATTTTACTCATACATTTATATATTATTATTTTATCCTGATGAATATCTCTATATTCTAAGTATTTTGGATATTTTAACTCATGAGCAAGGTTTGGCTATCACATTAAAACATAATGAACAACGTTAATTCCTATTGTTGGTGTTAATCTACATTACAAGTGACACAAACAAACAATTGGCTAATCATTCTCAGCCTAGGAGTGGGGTGTTCATCTAACAATCATTTTATTTTTCAGAGCTAATATTATGAGCTTTAGAAAATTTGAAATTAGAAGAAACACCTAAAAGAAAAAACTAAAGATCTAAGTGCATAGATTGCCATATTCAATAGTTTCATCTCTATATATTCTTCAGTTTTTTTGAAAATGTCTGAATGATCATAACTTCAAACTGTCTGGATTAATAGTTTCCTATTGTTGTAATATAGATAATATGTTTCTGCTCATATCTCTAGTTAGAAATTCATGAACTCTACATATATGTGTGTTGAGAAGCCCATATACATGCCAATGTATATGATTGTGTTTAGACATCCACACCTCAACGCACATCTTTTTCGAGTTTCCAATGTTTGTGACAATGCTTATTTATTAAATCATCCTCTCTCCTATGCCGTCGGTGTTACTGTTTCCTAACTGCTGTATAAGGTGTTTTGGACGAATAATCAAATAGGGAAAGTGACCTTTCTTCCCAGCCAGCTTCATCTTTGATTTATTCTTGGTTTGTGAATGCAGGCATCATTATTCAATAAACAGTAGGTTGTTGAAATTTACTGGACAAGTTGAGATGCTTGATAAACTAAGTTAAACTTGAAACATAAATTAATATTATGATTGGATTAAATCCCTTGAATGGTGTGATATAAAGAACATGTTTTATAACAGAAACGGCTAAATTTTGCGTTAAAAAAGGGCTGCAGCCGAGCCAGACAGCTGGGGAAGGAATTGTTGATTGAGGTTCTTTGTGAATCAAGACAAATATCTCATTTTCACTTACAGGCTGGAGGGTGAGGTGAGAAGCTACATGTGAAAAAATGAGATAAATTAAGATAAGATAAATATCAGTAAGATTAATATCCAACAATGACAACAGTGTTGGTCAATCGAACTCAAAAGTGCTGCCAATGTGAATAACCAGTGGGAAATATTTTTCAAGAAACGAAACGACTTGGAGAATGATATGACAAACAAGTAAAATCGTAGGAATCTATCGGTTGGGAGCATCATTTCCTCTCTGTCCCGGACCAGTTTCTATGCTTTATCAAAGTGCCGGCCAGATATGATTTATTTATTAACACAGCACTCCTGAATCCATGAACTTAAACTTCAGCACTCGACCTGACCTGCCTTATGTTGCGGTTTTGGATCGATCTAACGGGACCATGTTCTTACATCGATGAAGGAAGGCGAGTTCCTATACGATAGTATCACCCTCCCAGGTTATCGGTGAGTGAGGTTGATTCCGGAGTTTATCCCCCGAATTTGAACCGTTGTGGCAATAGCGGTGCAGGGAAGGCAGTGACAGCCTGATTCGACAGCTCGACGGCGTGGGATGACACGCTATATTAATATAAACGCGGTGATATCTGAAGTATAACTTTGGATAATGCAAATATGTTCTTTATTAACCCTACATAAGGTGTTTTAACTATATGATAAATTTAAATTCTATACCATCTCCCTTCCGGCATACGATATGCAGCGGCAGAAGTTTTTTTTTTTTTTTTTATCCTTATCCTATTTTATCCGTGGCTTCACCAGAATTGCACACCGCTTTCACGCCTTTGATGACATATCCTATATTACCCAGATGGCAAATCTGCGGTTTTCTTAAATTTTCTTACGCCGGCACTGGGAGGTTATATAAGCGGCAGATCGGAGGTCAATTCTCCTTACATACTTGTGACACATGCAAGTTATTTTCCGAATTTTTCCTCTTCCAATGATGGTCGAAAAGGAATCATGTTTTTATTGTAACTCCTCTGATCTTGTAAATTCCGTTCTACGTGTAAATGGGTTGATTTTCTAGTTTTTTTTTTGTTTTTTTTTTCAAGATTTATGCCGGATGTAAACACCCCGTCAGTGTCATTATTTCGATTCCTGTCGAGCCATTACCATAACAGAAAAGCTCGAACGCAAATCACAATACTCCTCTCTATATAAAACTCAGATCCTTTTTCTTAGACTTCGGATTGTCAAATTGTTCTCATGAATTATTGTCCTGACTTGTTTACTTGTATCGATTTGTCATTGCAGAGCTTGGATTGTATATAGGAGCAGAATTGTATCAAACATACCCTTGAATCGATGACTTATAAGATTCAGGCACTTTATTTAAGCTATCAGAGAATTCAACTTACTTCCCCATAGGCTTGGACTATTTATAACTGTTGTCATAGATTTAGATCTGCTTCATTTCTAGGATTCAGAGGGCTTACCAGCACTATGGGCAACAGAGACAGCAAAATCTTTCGTTCAGGTTCAAGAGAATTTGTATAAGAATCTGGGTTTGCTTGCAATTAATGAGAATATCAGTTAATCTTTCATTTGCTTTCACATGTTCAGATGGACTCAACATTTTGGTTGATTTTGGCCTCATTTCATCTCTCTTTTGTTATGTAATGATTTTACTCATCAATTGTTTTATGATTTGAATAATATGAGTATTGTTCGTGAGAATCAAGACTTTTAATATATAAACCAAGGGAGGAGAATGGTCGTCGATGCTCTATGTAGGAAGGTTACTTGTTGATAATATTCTAGTGGTGCAGATGCCAAAGTTCATTTTGGACTAAACTTAAGGTAGTGTAGAAGCATAGGAGTAAGACACTTTATGGCATAATGGAAGAATAAAACCGTGTAGGAGTTGCACAGTTGCCTATTTTCAAGTCATGTAGCAAAGAATAAATCATTGGAATCTGTTGAGTTATAACTGAAATGTCTAAAAAAATGCACTGAAATGTCCTAAAATATCAGGTATGTTAGACATGGATGGAACACCTTCGTCTCTTTTATCAATTATATACGTATGTGTACGCACCTGCATAACCCATAAGCCATAGAATTGGCTTTAGAACTGGCGATCATAAAGTTGCACTAGCTACCTTTGAGTACTATATTTACACCTTGAGGTAATATTTAAACGTTGGGGTGCTACTGTTATGTTTTCACTTCCAAAGGGTGGTAGTATTCACATTTTCGTGGCCAAGATATTTTATGTTATACCCCTGTTTCACTTCCATTAATCTCTTGATGGGCAGGAATATCAAGACAACTCGTAATTATGCTGGCAGATGCTGCATATGTTTTCGCAATATTTCTAATGAATTATGTGATTCTGATGACAAGAGAAGTCCTGACTAGGAGTCGTGCACAGGTAAATATAAAGACCTGCAGATTAGCATGCTGCTTTTGGCTTTCACCCTACCAAGATAGTGAAGGGTCATTGCCATCTTGAAGCTTACAGGGCCGTGGTAGTGTTTGGTTAATATCGTCTTCAGAATATGTTAATTCAACTAGAATATTATTCGTGATTAGTAACTAGTGTTTGCTTTCTAGGAACATGCTTGTAGTAACTGTTGGTTGCTTTCTATGAACATGTTTTCTTCTCAAGCATCCCCAGACCATGAAACATTTTTGTGTGTTCCAAATTTCAAAAGCTCTTAATGTCCTGTGGTTTTGTTAAAGTATGACTCAGTATATTGATTTTCATTTGTAATGTGCTCGGCAATGTGCTACTTCCAGCATTGTTGTTAGCAGTTTTGAAATTCAAGACTGGACAGAAGGAGTTCCTTTAAAAAGCCATAACAACAAATCATTATGCTAGGCTCTCCATGGCAAGCTCGAGGGAGGGTATAGTTTGGTTTGATCAAATTTCTGTCATGCCTGAAGATACATTCAAGGTGGCTGATCTATGTAAACTCTGTTTAAAACAGTAATAAAGTGGCTGCATATACTAGAATTGTGTTATTGTAATTTCTGGTTCGTTTTTACTCTATAATTTAGAACAGCATAATATACAGGGAGGCACCAAGGAACTTAACACAGGTCCGAAAGTTTGAACCTGCTCCGATACCATGTGTAAGGTCTCTGTTCATGTTATAAATCAAAACCCTTATCTGATTCCCTAAGGTTAAGCAGGATTTAATTTGCAAGAGAATTTAAACATGATTCCAAGTTAATTCTAAGTAACATCACAGTAACCAGCAAATGCTAAAACACAGTGACTAGCTGATGCTGAAACATAATACTAACTGATGTTAAGAGGAGGAATACCTGAAAACGGTGAGATCCAAACTAGAATACCTGGAACCGTGATCCTCCTCTCCAGCTGATCGGACAGATTACAGAACACAAAATGTTCCTCCCAGCCAATTTAGGATTTAATCCTAAACCCAGAGGACGCCTCCTCTGCCCCCGTGCCCAGAATCCCGAGAACAGTGAGTCTCCTTTCCACTCTTGATAAATTTTACCACAGCAACCTTCTCAATTTCATCACAACAACCTTCCTCAAATTCATCACAACAACCTTCCTCCCCTTTTCTTCCCAGAAAAAAAAGGACCCCTTCCTCCTTCATATCTTCTTGTTTAAATAGCAATTTGCCCCACCGCCACAACACCATCCAGCTAAGACCTCCATAAATGTAAAAATGAATGTGTTGAAAGAGATGTCATTCGAATGATAGATGATAAGGTTGTATTTAAAGAGCTGATGTTCAAATGTAAGAGGATAAGGTTTGTATTAATGAGATGGGATTCGAAATGTAAGATGATAAGGTGGTGTTAAAGAGCCGTCATTTCAAATGTCAGAGGATATGGTTGTATTAATGAGATGAAATTCAATTCGAATGGATTTAATCATGGTGCTTTGAATCTTTTAAAATTTTTCTAGTTTATTCTTTAAAGTTTGTTTTCTTTATGTTTGTATATTATATTTAAACCATGAGTTAAATATTTAGGAAGTAGGAACTTAGGGTGTGGGTTGTTACATCAAATCCCCAATTTCTATTCCCTACCACCTCACATTCCTTTCCTACATTGCAATTGACCCTATCCCTACCTCCTATATCACTATCTTCATTTCCCAAAACCCTTTTTCCGAAAACCCTAAGACCTAGGTGCTTCAATTCCCTAGGCTCCCAAAATCCCTATACCTGTAATTAAATTCCCATTCACAATTCCCTTATCATTTCTACTCCCTGTCACCTCCCTCATTTCATAAACCCATTCCCCCATCTCCCTAATTTTTTCCATCCCATTCCCCACTCCCTAAACCTACATTTCACTCCCATCATCTCTCTAGGGTTTCTAGCCAAGACACTATGGAAGAGGAAAACAGAGAAATCAGTGAGGAAGAAGAAAGGGAAGAGAGGAGGCCACACAAAGGAGGGAGGATGCTCAGAATTGAACCTCCAAACACCAAAGAACTCATGGCCTCTCCCATGACTGTGACACGTTTCAAGAATGTAGGATGCTTTGACTACTGTGAAAAAATACAAAGGGTCTAATATCACCCTGTTTTGACCAGCGTGTTCATTTCTAATCTTCATGGCAACCAAGTAACCCTTGCTGGTGTCACATTCACAGTATCTACAGCCATGATAGTAGCTGCCATTGGAATTTTGAATGTTGGTGAAAAATGGTACAAACAAAAAGACTTGGAGGATCATTATTATGAGCCGTACATTAAGCCAAGGTACAAAAATGAAGGAAAGAGGGTCTTTCCTTTCTCTTACCTCCTGGATAGGTATGCCCCCATGATGAAAATCATCTTGAAGTACTTTACTTGTGAAGGAAGGTTCTCTAGACTCCAAGGGTCAAAATGCTCAACATACCTTATTTTCTCTTCAAGAGCATTGACAAAATGTCTTACCTGGTTCAAAAGAGAGATTATGACCACCAGATGAAAATTATATTTCACCACTCCCTCATTAAGATCACAGTCCTCCATCACCTTGATCAATTGAACATCTCATGGAGTACTTTCATATCAAATGACATCTTCACTGCTCCACCAGTTCAACATGCTCAAGTTGTGCCTCCACCATCTCATCCCTCCACTTCCATTCCTCCATCTCATCCCACAATACCTACTTCATCATCAAGTCAAACTACTCCACCCATTTCACCACCATCATCACCATTTCATGTGCACATTGGGTCACCAAGTTGAGATTAGCAAGCCTAAGAGGGCTGATTTGGGCATATTGGAAAAAACATACCAAAGAGGTCATAGGCAAGTGTTTGCCCCACAGATTGTGGGAGGGGCCTTGCCTTCTTCATCGGCAGAGCACGTAAACAAAGGAAAACAAAAGGTGACAGAGGCAAATATTCAAGAAGAGATCAGGCATGAGGAGGAGAATCTTCATGAGACAGACATGGAGTTTGACCTTGTTGATTTGAGTTAGCAAGATGATTCTGAGATCACTAGCACAGTAATCAAGGAGAAAGAAGCCAAGATTAAGGAGCTACAAACTAATCTTGAGATCTAAATTTATCATTAACTTTCTTAAGCAGGAGAACTATCAGCTAAAGAACAAACATTTCATTGATGAAGTGAAATTCATCAAAGTTCAAAGAGAGGCAGAAAAATCTAAATTCTTGCTTGAAGAGACATTAGAAACATATGGTGAAACCAATGAGGCAGAAGAACAAGTGCCAAGGAGAAGGCCTAGGACTAGAGGGCTGAAAAGAGCTCTAGAACTAGAGAGGCAAAAGGAGGCTGAGCTTGCTAATCAACTCACTTTGAATGAAAAATTTGCAGTGGTAATCAATCAGAACTAGGAGCAATGGCTTGACAGGGCTAATCAGCGCCTAGAGAGGTTTCTGGAGAAGGAAAACAGGGATAATGATTTATTGAGAAAGAGGGCCAAGCACTATGCCAAGAAAAACAAAATTGCAAGGTCAAAACTTAAACAAGCCAACGTAAAAATTGAAGTCTTGACCATGCAAGAAGACAAAAGAAGGCTTGATATCTACGTTGCACGGGTTCCCGCACCCGGGGGTGGGGTTCCCGAACCCGCACCGGGTTCCCGCACCCAAGTACCGGATTCCCCGCACTCAAGTACCTTGAAGAACCCAAACGAACCGGGTTCTTCTCAGAAGAACCGGGTTCTTCTCAGAAGAACCGGGTTCTTCAAAAGAAAAAATTCGGGTTCTTGGGTTCTTTTCGTATGAAGAACCCATCGTTTGGGTACTTAGACCCGAATTTCAGGTTCTTCAAGGTTCTTCATGAACAATTTTTTCAAATATATAAATTTTTTTAAATGATTAAAAATTAAAAAATTTAATTAAATTTTAGTAAATATTAAAAAAAAATTATAATTTAATAAAATAGAGTTTGTTTAGTCTTAAATTCTCCACCCTCTTCATTCCGCACGCTGCTTCCCATTCTTTCTCACCGCCCAGCATTCCACTGCTCACAAACGCAGCATTCTCTGCTATCGAACCATTTTCCTCATCCCTCTTACGCCGTCGTAGCATCATTAACCCTGCAAATAAACGCACTCAGAAAACGAAGCGATCATCCCTTGAGCTCCATCCTTCTTCTGCCGTGGACGTTAACCTGCACAACAAAACACACACAAAAAAAGAGTGTGGCTTTCGACCTGCATAGTTTCTCTACTACCGAGCCTTCAGATTCTGCTTTGCGTCGACATCGGGCTCCTCCTCCCGTCGCCCAACTTGAAACTCACGCAGATAAGAAATATCATATGTATGCGTTGATTTGTTTTGATCGGATTCATTTTGCGTGCATAAGGGTTTAGTATAGTTTAGGTTTAGATTTGTTAATTTTTAATTTTGTTAGTTTAGATTTAAATCTTAGTTTTTATTCATTCCGCTTTTGATAGCGTTAGTTTTAAAATAGTTTTATTTTATGATAGGTTTTAGATTTCGTTTTTTTTTAGTTTGACTCTTAGTTTTAGATTTTTTGGTTTAGTTTTAGTTTAGAGTGTTAATTTGGATATAAAAATTTTGAAAAATAAAAAATTATAAAATATAAAATTCAAAAAATATTTTAAATTTTTGTTCTTAGAGTTTGTTTAGTCTTAATTTTCATTAAATTTATAATTTATAAATTTAATTTATAAAATATAGTATTATATATGATATATAAATTATAATTTATAATTTATAATATATATTAATATAAAAATACCCAGACGAACCTACGCACCCTGTTTCAAAAAATGCCGTCCCCGTCCCCGTCCCCGTCCCCGCACCTGCACCCACGTTTCCTGGCAACATAGCTTGATATCCTTGCTAAAGCCTCAGTCCATGCATAACCTTCATCATCAGTCATCATTCAACAAATTTTGACAGGTTTTGGGACATTTTTGCAAATTTTGAAAATTTTGTGCATTTCAAGGTAGTTTTGTGACAGCTGCAAAGCCAGGTGGGTGTTGCGCTTTTATTTGAGGAAAATTTTGGCCAAAAGAAGACCACCGTTAGATTCATAATGATGAATAAATGCAAGAAAACAACTTTGCTAAGCTTGTTTTGGACAACTGGCAGGTGAAAAGTGAAAAAACACCCTAAAAACCATAGTTCTGCCTCATTGTTCACCTTGGCGCTGCACACTAAACAGTATTGGGAGAATGAAGTTTTGAGGGGTCAAATCAAGTCCATTCTACAAACCCAGCATATATCTGGAAAGTAGACAGGATAAGCTTTCCAATGAGCTATCTCAAGCTCAATTTGGACACCAAGAAGCCATCCAAAACTCAACTGCAAGTTGGAGGGCACACCTAGCACTAGGAGGGTGCAACTGACATTTTGAGGGTGCAACTGACTTTTTCTGATTTTTCTCTTGTCTTTTCTGCAAATTTGATTTTCATTTTGGGAAATCAAGTTTTTACTTATGTAATTGATGGAAGTAAATGTAATTTTCATGTATTTATTGTTACCAAGGGTAAATACATTAGATGAAAACTCATGATGAGATGTAATGAATCAGTTTGCAAAAAGTGAGGGATGAGTCAGTTTGATCACCCTTCACTCTAGGTATTCAACTCAGTTTTTGGTGGAACTGCTCCTTCTCTCATGGATTCGACCCCTGAGGCTGGGAGGAGTTTGTTTGAGGCTTATATCATGTAATTTTTCAGTCATTTCACAATGGGAAATAAGTTGGATGTTGGCATATTGATCAGAGACTCTATTGTAATCATTTTGGCAGGAGCTTAAAAAAAGTGTTGCAGCTATTTCTTTGGGATATCTGTGGTATGGAAATTTAGCATTGTTCTTCTTTTGTGTCATTATGTATGAATGTTTTGTTTCATGATTCACTTCATTTCTATGATATGTTGGTTTTTAAGTTGATAAACAGAATACATCTCTCATGCTCTGTTTTGGGAAAACCTTCATAGTTTGTCCATCTTCTTCAATTTAGAAAGAATTCATGCTTAGCCTTTGTAATATCCCCAAAGGGAAATAACCAGTAATACACAGAAATATGCCAGACAGATATAGAAAATACAATGCTGAACCAGATCATGGAACAATTACACATAGAATGCCAGAAAACTGAGCCATTTTATTAATCTGAAAGTACATAGAGAGGAGTACAAGAAAATCAGAATGAGTGCACCTATCCTTGCCCTAGGCAAGTGGAGACCCTCTCAGACAAATAATGGCTGCTACAAGGACAGCGTCCTAGCTGCTCTGAAGACTGAAGCTGGACTGCGCTGGAACTATGAGCTGAAGACTGAAAGATAGCTGATATCAATACTCCAAACCCTCACCAATGGAAAACGCTGTCTCTGCTAGTGACAACGCTGAGACAGATGTAGTGCTGGATCACAAAACCCTCCAGATGAAAAGCTCAGCTCCTCAAGGCCAAAGACCCTGGAAAACGCTGTCAAACCCTGCTCACATAACCCTGCTTATCAGATCAGCGTCCTCCCAGATGGACCAACGTCCTATATGCTCAGATCTGCTGGATCTGAAGCCTCCAATCCAGATTTGCGTCCTATCCCTCCAGATCTGCGTCCTCCTGTATCAGATCTACTGCTATCTCTTCAGATCTATGCTAGATCTGCCAATATCTCCTCAGATCTGCAACCTCAAAGCTGGATCCAATGCTACCTCTCCAGATCTGCAACCTACAGAACCAGATCTGCAAATATCTGCTCAGATCTACAATCTCCAAGGCTGGATCTATCAATGTGCCTTCAGATCTGCGTCCTCCTCTTCCTGCTGGAACAGCGTCCTCACTCAAAGAGTCTCGTCCTTCCTTCCCTACGGAGCAGTCCTTCCTCCCGATAAGGCTTTGCGTCCTTCCTCCCTCTGAAACAGCGTTTTGCCTCAAATAGCGACCACAAGAGGGTCCTTTTCCTCCTCAGATCTCCTCTGAAACTGCTACCAATCCCCAAATCCCCACGCGAGAAATTTAGGTGGATGAATTCAGAAAATGAAAGCACTTACTAGGGCGGGCCTCGAAGTCCCCCGAAGCTAAGGGTGATACCAGAAAATAACCTTACCAGGGCAGGCACTCGAAGTCCCCCGAGGCTAAGGGTGAGATCTCCGAACGGAGACACTCGGTTGCACTAAACAGTGCTGCAGACCGACTAAACAACTGGCGTGCTGAAGCAGACAGAAGTCTAGCTCTCAATATCAATATCAAATCAAGCATGTCCAAATGAGGTGAGAACCCCACCTTTTATAGTGCTAAACTCCCTCCAAAACCTTGACTGCGTCCTTCACTCTCCTTGGCCTGCGCAGTTAACCTTGGGTCAGCGTGAGGCCTCCCCTCCTACTCATGTGGACCCCCAAGGCCCCTCTCTAAGTTATAACGTCAATCAACTAGGAAAAACACTTTATTTTATAAAGTGAGGTGACTAAAGTGAGGTGACCCCTCTTATTTCTCACTTTATTTATTATTTCTAGCTAAAGCGGCAAAATTAAACAAAATTGAAATATTCCAATTAGCAAGGCTAATTGGGAATATTACAGTCTCCCCCGGCAAAACGTTGCTTGTCCTCAAGCAACTGAAGTGATGGATGTTGTAAAGTCTGCTCGCTCTCCCAAGTGGCATCCTCATCCGGCAAAAATTGCTTGTTCTCAAGCAATGCTGGAACAAGCCTACTCTCTAGCTGATGCTCCCTGCCGATACTGCAAAATGTGCCTGGGTTCCACTGAAACCTCTCTGTCTCCTGCATCACCCTGATATGAAGGGATATCTCAATGCCAGGATCCCAAACTGGCCTCTCATGGTACCAGCCAATCAATAGTCCTCCCGGATCCCATCGCCACTGTGGCCAATAATCGCACAAGTCCCATGGCTCGGACTGCCCACTGCCTCTGGCTATGACTGAAGACCATGACCGCTGCTGCTCTGCATCTATGACTGTGTAAGCTGGCCCATCAACTGTGAACCAACTCGTCACCTCTCTCCAATCAAGGCATGGAGTCGAAAATATAATGAGGAATATCTCCCTCCTGTGGATCCTCCATCTCCAAGCAATCATCCAGACAAAATGAGCCACCTTCCAACAAGGCAACTCCCGAAAATCTCCTTCCACCTCAAGCTCCGGTAATGAAGGTGGGCTGAAAATATGAACTTGGCAAGCATCATAGCTTACCCCATGCTGTCCTTCTCTCCACTCATGACAAGTGTAGAGTCTATGCTGATCCTGGGCTGCAAAATCATTGCCCTCCAAGGGCAAAGTGAAAAACAATCCACCACAGAAGGTTCCTCTATCAATGAAGAACAAGCTGGCCCAAAACAACCCATCCATGAAGAATATGACATGGTCATCATGGATCGCCCTAATGAGATGTTTGCTGAAGGTTCTACATGAGGATACATAATGCAAACAATCTCTCACAAGGATACAACGCAGTCTCATCCACTGCAACTTCAGAAAATTACATGGCAAGCAATGTACAAGATTCATCACATCTACTAATGGATAGTAAATGGCTGAATATGACAACAACATATGGCCAAACACTTGCCCATAGTTGTACAATGGATGAATATCAATCTCATGGCCCACCTCAAAAGAGAACGCATATGTAGTAGTGGTGGCCATGCCTCCTCCCATGCTCCTATTAGAACATGTAGTGCAGGAAATACTCAAAGGCACATTCAGCTCATGTGTCTCTCTCATAATCAAGCCTCCCATACAAATCTGACCATATGCTGGAAGTAAGATGGTACATGGATCCATAAATTAGTCCTCCATAGTGTTTTGGCATGCTATGAAGAAGAATGAACCATGTGCTGCAAGAAGATAACCCTCCTCATGCTTGGAAACCCAAGTCAAGAAGAATATGCCATAGATGTCTCTATCATCATTACCTCCTCTTTGTGCAATAAATATGAAGTGATCCTGGGACCTATGGGTTATAGATCCACCATATCTCTGCTGCGCACACTTCATCCATAACGTTCTGCTCCAAGGTGACAACGTTGGGGGCTCATGCGAATAAGCTCCTGTCAATACAAGACTTTGTTCTTTGACATGCTCCCTGTCAAAGACTCCTCTAATACTGCTGCAACAAGTGTGGAATACTCCCCAAGATGGAAGTGCTTCCCCGTCATCATCAAAGATCAAGGAGATAGTGCCATCCCCTCTTCCTGCCACATCATGCAAGGTGTGGGAGCAAATCTGCCCTTGCTCTCCCAGAAACAAACCAAGCAACCAAACAATTTGCTGCCTCCCCATACTTCCATCATACAACTCATGTGATGAAGACATAACGAGTATCATAGCAATACCATGCATACATACTCCCTGCTGCTCAATGATGCAAGTATCCAGCCATCTTTTCTCCACCCGCCGACTCTTAGGAAGAGTGTTTGCCAAGAGATGGCCAAACTCTTTCAAGAGTAACCAGCGCAGCCAAGCCTCCTGCTGTCTGGTAGCACAGATCTGCAAGTAGCCTCCTAGCTCCTTGCTCATCATCCCCATCCACTCAATCACTTGTGGAGCTTCCTTCTCCTCATCCGGCTACTCCTCCCATGAGGGCTATCATCCTCCCAAATCAAATTTCTGATTTCGCACTTCATGGGATTTTGAAGTATAAACTTCTCAAGGATCAATGAGACCCTATCAAGAATCAAATAGGTGGTAGGCAAAAACCTCCCATCATGATGTGTGTGGCTCAAGGAATGTCCAACACAAGCATGAGAGATGTCATCCATCCGAAGATGTCCCCCATCTTCTATCTGCTCTTGTGAGAAGGGAAGAAAGTCATTGCACCCCATGGTGTGTCGAAGTGCATCTCCAGTGAGATCTCTCCTTGAGACCTCCTCTTCATCCATAGTCTGCTCCATCGAGTACCAACTCAAAATCTCTCGCCATCCAACCTCAACACGTGGCTGATGTACCCTGTGCAACTCTAATCGTCTCATCCCATTATCTAGGTCAATATATGAGACTTGACTAGGTGGCTCTGCCTCTCTCTCTCTAATGGAAAGAGATGACCCAACAATACTGCTAGTCCCGTCCATGCACGCCTGAAGGGGAATGATCTGACGCTCCCTCGTGCCCTCTGGTTGTACCATCAGGGAATCCAGTTGTTCCCCAATGCGGACCAACTTGGTCGCCGACTTGGCACAAGTCACTCTCATACCCTCCAGCTCCTGGTCCTGCAACAAAATGGTCTCCCGTACTGACGCGGCCTTCTCCCTCAAAACTCGAAGGTCCGTCCGAAGCCGATGATACCTCTGTCTGCGACCATCATCCGATCCCTCTGTATCTCCCAATGCCTCATCGACAATGGATATATCTCCTGATATCTCACCCGTCTGTCGTGTGCTGCTACCACCCGAAGACTCGGACATGGCTTCAGTCATCACCTCAGTGGATGGCTCTACCGGGGTAGGCTCTACCTCCTCCACTACGATATCAACCAGCACGGTCAAGGAGGACTCTAATGATGGTGAGTCCTGTGTCACACTAGGTGTATCCTCGAACTCCCTGCAATCCCGTGTGTCCTCATCCTCCACGTGCGAGGTAACCACTTTAATGGTTTTCCTCTCCGATACTCGGTCAAGCTGGAAAGAGGTATCCAACTTGTCCACCCAAGCTTTTTCTGAGCGCCTGGATGACCCGTCAAATGTCGGTAGATGGAATCTGTCCACTGTGCGCTGTAAGCCCCTATCATGTGAGTGCTTGTTCCCTCTATGAAAGTTGTGAGGTCTACTATCACGCTGGAGCTGAACATAATCTCTACTAGCTGTGCGGTGGTCATCACGGTGGTATCCGTGCCCCTTGTGCTGCTCAGGGGGTTTGATGCCGCATCGATGCTGGAGATAGCGCTCAAAGGGGAGAGTATCCATGAATGCCTGTCCTAAATCCTGGTACTCTGCAAGAATGTCAGCCATCCGACCCGGATCTATCTCTCGCTGTGCTGCTGTTCCTGCGGCCTCTGGCAAGAATGTGGGCATGGTGGGACGTATGGGTGTACATGATGCCATATGCTGAGTGGCATCATGCTCCGGCAAATGGTGGGATGTGCCTGATCCCTCAACGATCTGAAAACCCCTTGGGGTTCCCCACTGCCTAACCTCCAACGCAGTGAGTCTCTGTGATATATCCTGTATGTATCGGAGCGCCTCTCCATATTTCCTCTCAAAATCATCACTTGCCATCAGCTCTTTCTGCTATGTGTACGGAGCTCCCTGAGCTGCATCGCGTTTTCTTCATTATCGCTCTTCTTCTTAACTTCAACCTCCGATTTACCCACTGAAAACTATTCAGAAAATTCCAGGAATTTGGGAAAGTGATCTTGTCCAAAACCCAGAAAAACCCAGAAAACGTTTCTCCTAATTCCAAACTTCAAAATTTGACCCTTTATATTTTGGCCCTTTTTTTCAACTGCGTTTCTGGTATTGCAACTGCTATTGCTCTGTATGATCTCTTTCTCGATGTCATAGACCACAGGCTGAGCCAGAATTATGCTCTGATACCACTGTAATATCCCCAAAGGGAAATAACCAGTAATACACAGAAATATGCCAGACAGATATAGAAAATACAATGCTGAACCAGATCATGGAACAATTACACATAGAATGCCAGAAAACTGAGCCATTTTATTAATCTGAAAGTACATAGAGAGGAGTACAAGAAAATCAGAATGAGTGCACCTATCCTTGCCCTAGGCAAGTAGAGACCCTCTCAGACAAATAATGGCTGCTACAAGGACAGCGTCCTAGCTGCTCTGAAGACTGAAGCTGGACTGCGCTGGAACTATGAGCTGAAGACTGAAAGATAGCTGATATCAATACTCCAAACCCTCACCAATGGAAAACGCTGTCTCTGCTAGTGACAGCGCTGAGACAGATGTAGTGCTGGATCACAAAACCCTCCAGATGAAAAGCTCAGCTCCTCAAGGCCAAAGACCCTGGAAAACGCTGTCAAACCCTGCTCACATAACCCTACTCATCAGATCAGCGTCCTCCCAGATGGATCAGCGTCCTATATACTCAGATCTGCTGGATCTGAAGCCTCCAATCCAGATCTGCGTCCTATCCCTCCAGATCTGCGTCCTCCTGTATCAGATCTACTGCTATCTCTTCAGATCTATGCTAGATCTGCCAATATCTCCTCAGATCTGCAATCTCCCAAGCTGGATCCAATGCTACCTCTCCAGATCTGCAACCTACAGAACCAGATCTGCAAATATATGCTCAGATCTACAATCTCCAAGGCTGGATCTATCAATGTGCCTTCAGATCTGCGTCCTCCTCTTCCTGCTGGAACAGCGTCCTCACTCCAAGACTGATCTGCGTCCTTCCTTCCCTCTGGAACAGCGTCCTTCCTCCCAGATAGGAACTGCGTCCTTCCTCCTGCTGAAACAGCGTTTTTCCTGCTAAATCTGCGCAACCACAAGAGGGATTCTTCCTCTCCGAATCTCCTCCTGAAACTGCTACCAATCCCCACTGAAACTGAAGGATGAAATTCAGAAAATAACCTTACTAGGGCGGGCACTCGAAGTCCCCCAAAGCTAAGGGTGAAACCAGAAATAACCTTACCAGGGCAGGCACTCGAAGTCCCCCGAGGCTAAGGGTGAGATCTCCGACCGGAGACACTCGGTTGCACTAAACAGTGCTGCAGACCGACTGAACAACCGGCGTGCTGAAGCAGACAGAAGTCTAGCTCTCAATATCAATATCAAATCAAGCATGTCCAAATGAGGTGAGAACCCCACCTTTTATAATGCTAAACTCCCTCCAAAACCTTAACTGCGTCCTTCACTCTCCTTGGCCTGCGCAGTTAACCTTGGGTCAGCCTGATGCCTCCCCATCATACTCATGTGGACCCCCAAGGCCCCCTCTCTAAGTTATAACGTAAATCAACTAGGAAAAGAACACTTTATTTATAAAGTGAGGTGACTAAAGTGAGGTGACCCCTCTTATTTCTCACTTTATTTATTATTTCTAGCTAAAGCGGCAAAATTAGACAAAAATTGAAATATTCCAATTAGCAAAGCTAATTGGGAATATTACAGCCTTGCTCTTTCTAGCTCCTCACTTGTCTGATCCATCCCACTCCAGAAACCCTAAAGTGTTAGGTTTTCTACCTACCTTGCCACATTGAATCTCTGCAACCCTAATCCTATTTTCCCTGACCTAGCCTCTTTGACCTAATTCACCCATCTAGCAACCCAATTCAAACAACAAACCCCTGCACTCATACCTAGCCTAAAACCCTAATTCATCCAACCCTCTTGGCTGTGAAATTGTGGAGATAGCCCTCTCCGGTTTGGTAGGGCTAGATACCAAGCCAAAAGATTAGTCTGTGGTTATCTCTGTTGGGATTTATTCTTCAGCCTTAGAGATTTGGCGGAGTGATAACACCTCCATCAATTAAAATTTGGAAGTAGGGTCCTCCAACCCACTTCACCTTAGTTAGAACCCAAAATTGTCAAAATTGTACAAAAACTATATTCTCACTTAGCAATAATTGCTAAGTGGGGATATCACATCTAGCAACAAACAGTGAGGTGGTTGGGCTTGTATTAACATGGAGACTTGGGCTTAAAACACCTTAAGGGAGTGTAGATGAGGCTAGGTGCAAGTCATAGGTGACTTTGATGACATAGAAACACCCTAAAAATAAACTTTTATAAAACATCAATGACCTATCTCTGTTCTACAGAATGATTTGCCTCTTATTCTTTTCTGATGTATGTTTCAACAGTGTTTGAACAAAGGGTTTCCTTGACAAAAAAGGCATTTTCAATGTGGTTCGGAGCATTGTGATTTGGTTTTGGTGTAATTATATCTAGAAGATAGTTGTGGGAAGCAAGCTGATTTTTTGGAGTTTCATTTCCTGAAACATTCTTCAACAATGTTTGAGAAAGAGTATCTGCTGCAGCTACATAAAAAAATTTCTAGCTAAATTATATATATATATATATATATATATATATATATATATATATGCATTTTTAATGCTGTGTTTCCCTGTTTCCAAAATTTTGAGGGTCACATTTCTAGTGTGTATTTGTTTTGGAAACTTGTACTGTCCCTGTGCTGTGCATATATATATATATATATGCATTTTTAATGCTGTGTTTCCCTGTTTCCAAAATTTTGAGGGTCACATTTCTAGTGTGTATTTGTTTTGGAAACTTGTACTGTCCCTGTGCTGTGCAACTTAGTAACCCATTTATGCATCTGTTTGTCTTCATTATTTTTCTGGGTGTTATTTTCTACAGATTTCCTTTACTGCTTTCATTGTCAATT
>CM076570.1:847372140-847485957 GCA_034641835.2 Pinus albicaulis
TAATATTCCCAATTAGCTTTGCTAATTGGAATATTTCATTTTTGCTTTATTTTGCCGCTTTAGCTAGAAATAATAAATAAAGTGAGAAATAAGAGGGGTCACCTCACTTTAGTCACCTCACTTTATAAATAAAGTGTTCTTTTCCTAGTTGATTGACGTTATAACTTAGAGAGGGGGCCTTGGGGGGTCCACATGAGTATGATGGGGAGGCATCAGGCTGACCCAAGGTTAACTGCGCAGGTCAAAGGAGAGTAAGGACGCAGTAAGTTTTGGAAAGAGTTTGGCATTATAAAAGGAGGGGTTCTCACCTCATTTGGGCATTCATGATTTGATATTATTCTTGAGAGCTAGACTTCCGTACGCCGACACGGCGGTTGTTGGTCGGTGCGGCCTTTGTTTAGTGCGACAAGTGTCTCGGTCGGAGATCTCACCACTTAACTCGGGGGACTTCGAGTGCACGCCTGACCAGGTTATTTACGGTTTCACCCCTTAGCCGGGACTTGAGTGCACACCTAGTAAGGTTACGTGCAGTACACCTTTCGGTTTATTAACAAAGTAACGCGGTTACGGGTGCGAGATTTGGAGAGGAAGAAGCCCTCTTGTAGGCACAACGCGGTTTTGAAGAGGGTTTTCTTGATGCGAAGGCACATTGATAGATCCAGCCTTGGAGATTGTAGATCTGAGCAGATATTTGCAGATCTAGTTCTGTATGGTGCAGATCTGAAGGTACAGCACTAGATCCAGCTTGGGAGATTGTAGATCTGAGGAGATATTGGCAGATCTAGCCTAGATCTGAAGAGATAACATCAGATCCAGCCTTGGGGGTTGCAGATCTGAAGAGATATTGTCAGATCCAGCATAGATCTGAAGGGTTGGTAGCAGATCTGACCTAGGAGGACGCAGATCAGGAGGGATAGGACGCAGATCTGGTTTGGAGGCTTCAGATCCAGCAGATCTGAGCATTCAGGAGGCAGATCCACCAGGTAGGACGCTGATCTGAGGAGCAGGCTGGTGTGAGGTGGGCTCAACAGCGTTTTCTAGCATTCAGTAGCTGATCCATCTGTCTGGAGGTTTGGGTGATCAGTTCTTTATCTGTTTCTGCGCTGTCACTAGCAGAGACAGCGTTTTCCAGTGGTGAGGGTTTGGAGTTTGAGATCAGCTGTTTTCCAGTCTTCAGCTCATAGCACCAGCGCAGTCCAGCTTCAGTCTTCAGAGCAGCTAGGACGTTGTCCTTATTTGCAGCCATTATTTGTTCTGAGAGGGTCTCCACTTGCCTGAGGCAAGGATAGGTGCACTCATTCTGATTTTCTTGTACTCCTCTCTATGTACTTTCAGATTAATAAAATGGCTCAGTTTTCTGGCATTCTATGTGTAATTGTTCCATGATCTGGTTCAGCGTTGTATTTTCTATATCTGTCTGGCATATTTCTGTTTATTACTGGTTATTTCCCTTTGGGGATATTACAGTGGTATCAGAGCATAATTCTGGCTCAGCCTGTGGTCTATGACATCAGAAAAGAAATCATACAGAGCAATAGCAGTTGCAATACCAGAAACGCAGTTGGAAAAAGGGCCAAAATAAAAAAAGGTCAAATTTTGAAGTTTGGAATTAGGAAAAACGTTTTCTGGGTTTTGGACAAGGATCACCTTCCCAAATTCTTGGAATCTTCTGAGTAGTTTTCAGTGGGTAAATCGGATGTCGAAGTTAAGCAGCAGTATGGTTTTGCAGTAGCCGTGCAGTTTCTGAGGAGCCTGTTGGCACCTAGCAGAAAATGCCAATGGCAGGAGATGTGAGTCCAGCTCAGTATGCAGCCGTTTTTGCAGAATGGCAGGGCCTAGGTCAGGCGTTCATGGATGCTTTCCCCATAGATCGCTATTTCCAGTTTCGATGTGGCGGCAAAGCCCCAGAGCATGAGCAGCACCAGCACAAGGGGCACGGATACCACCGTGATGACCACCGTGCAGCTAGTAGATTTCATTTGCCCAGGTTTGATGGCTCATCAAACAGTTCGGCAGAGTCCTGGGTGGAGAAGCTGGACATCTATGTCCAGCTTAACCGGATGACTCAGTCAGAGGCCATTAAGGTGGCAACATTGCATCTGGATGGTGAGGCCCGCGACTGGTGGTTCCATGGGATGGTGACACTCGGACATTCTACAGTGACGACATATGCCGAGTTTACTCAGAGGGTGTTAGAGCGCTTTGACAGGAGGGATCCGGAGCAGCATTTTGTTGAGCTGACCAAGCTCAAACAGACTGGGAGTATAGAGACATACATTTCAGACTTCTTGAGGATTTCGGTGATGGTACCTGATTTATCTGCAGCTTGGATGGGTTGCATATTTATGGAGGGGCTGTCAGAGCCACTTCGTGGCCTAGTCCGGTCGCACAGACCGGCTACCCTTCAGGATGCCATCAGCAGGACTCGAGACTTACAGGATGTCTTACCCAGGGCTCGGACACCTTATCCCCAGAGACAGGCCTTCCAGCCTAAGGGTAAGGACACGAGGGCTCCGCCTCCCAAGGCGAATCCTGGACGAGGGCAGTTTGATGATGAGGCCAGGAGAGAGCTGAGGAGGAAGCGGGTGTGCTTCACTTGCCGGGAGCCATGGGCACCAGGACACAGGTGTGCGGCAGGGAAGGCACACTTCATTGAGGTCTTCTCCGAGAGCAGTGGAGAAGAGGATGAGGACACACAGGATTGCAGGGAGTCTGAGGTTACACCTAGTGTGACACAGGGTTCACCCTCATTGGAGACATCCTTGACCGTGCCGGTTGATATCGTAGTGGAGGAGGTAGAGCCTACCCCGGTAGAGCCATCCACTGAGGTGATGACTGGAGCCATGTCCGAGTCTTCGGGTGGTAGCAGCACACAACAGATGGGCGAGATATCAGGAGATATATCCATTATCGATGAGGCACTAGGAGATACAGAGGTATCGGATGATGGTCGCAGACAGCGGTATCATCGGCTTCGGACGGACCTTCGAGCTTTGAGGGAGAAGGCCGCGTCAGTACGGGAGACCATTTTGTTGCAGGACCAGGAGCTGGAGGGTATGAGAGTAACTTGTGCCAAGTCGGCGGTCAAGTTGGTCCGCATTGGGGAACAGCTGGATTCCCTAATGGTACAACCAGAGGGCACGAGGGAGCGTCAGATCATTCCCCTTCAGGCATGCATGGACGGGGCTAGCAGTATTGTTGGGTCATCTCTTCCCATTGGAGAGAGAGAGGCAGAGCCACCTGGTCAGGTCTCATATGTTGACTTTGATAGTGGTATGAGACGATTAGAGTTGCACAGGGTACATCAGCCACGTGTTAAGGTTGGATGGCGAGAGATTTTGAGTTGGTACTCGATGGAGCAGACTATGGATGAAGAGGAGGTCTCAAGGAGAGATCTCACTAGAGATGCACTTCGACACACCATGGGGTGCGATGACTTTCTTCCCTTCTCACAAGAGCAGATAGAAGATGGGGGACATCTTCGGATGGATAACATCTCTCATGCTTGTGTTGGACATTCCATGAGCCACACACATCGTGATGGGAGGTTTTTGCCTACCACCTATTTGATTCTTGATAGGGTCTCATTGATCCTTGAGAAGTTTATACTTCAAAATCCCATGAAGTGCAAAATCAGAAATTTGATTTGGGAGGATGGTAGCCCTCATGGGAGGAGTACCGGGATGAGGAGAAGGAGGCATCCACAATGTATTGAGTGGATGTGGTTGATGAGCAAGGAGCTAGGAGGCTATTTGCAGATCTATGACACCAGGCAGCAGGAGGCTTGGCTGCGCTGGTTACTCTTGAAAGAGTTTGGCCATCTCTTGGCAAACACTCTTCCTAAGAGTCGGAGGGTGGAGGAAAGATGGCTGGATACTTGCATCATTGAGCAGCATGGAGTATGTATGCATGGTGTTGCTATGATACTCGTTATGTCTTCATCACATGAGTTGTATGATGTAAGTATGGGGAGGCAGCAAATTGGTTGGTTGCTTGGTTTGTTTCTGGGAGAGCAAGGGCAGATTTGCTCTCACACTTTGCATGATGTTGCAGGAAGAGGGGATGGCACTATCTCCTTGATCTTTGATGATGACGAGGAAGCACTTCCATCTTGGGGAGTATTCCACACTTGTTGCAGCAGTATTAGAGGAGTCTTTGACAAGGAGCATGTCAAAGAGCAGAGTCTTGTATTGACAGGAGCTTATTTGCATGAGCTCCCAGCGTTGTCACCTTGGAGCAGAATATTATGGATGAAGTGTGCGCAGCAGAGATATGGTGGATCTATAACCCATAGGTCCCAGGATCACTTCATATTTGTTGCACGAAGAGGAGGTAATGATGATAGAAACATCTATGGCATATTCTTCTTGACTTGGGTTTCCAAGCATGAGGAGGATTATCTTCTTGCAGCACATGGTTCATTCTTCTTCATAGCATGCCAAAACACTATGGAGGACTCATTTATGGATCCATGTACCATCTTACTTCCAGCATATGGTCAGATGTGTATGGGAGGCTTGATTATGAGAGAGACACATGAGCTGAATGTGCCTTTGAGTATTTTCTGCACTACATGTTCTAATAGGAGCATGGGAGGAGGCATGGCCACCACTACTACATATGCGTTCTCTTTTGAGGTGGGCCATGAGATTGATATTCATCCATTATACAGCTATGGGCAAGTGTTTGGCCTTATGTTGTTGTCATATTCAGCCATTTACGATCCATTAGTAGATGTGATGAATCTTGTACATTGCTTGCCATGTAATTTTCTGAAGTTGCAGTGGATGAGACCACGTTGTATCTTTGTGAGAGATTGTTTGCATTATGTATCCTCATGTAGAACCTTCAGCAAACATCTCATTAGGGTGATCCATGATGACCATGTCATATTCTTCATGGATGGTTTGTTTTGGGCCAGCTTGTTCTTCATTGATAGAGGAACCTTCTATGGTGGATTGTCTTTCACTTTGCCATTGGAGGGCAATGATTTTGCAGGCCAGGATCAGCATAGACTCTACACTTGTCATGAGTGGAGAAGAAGGACAGATGGGGTAGTGTTGCTGCTTGCCAAGTTCATTTTCTGCCTCCCACCCCATTACTCGCAGCTGAGGTGGAAGCAGATTTTTCAAAGAGTTGCCTGTCGTAGGCTCATCTTTGTCTGATACTACTGAGATGGAGGATCCACAGGAGGGGGATATTCCTCATTATATTTTCGACCTGGCGGTGCTTGGGATTGGAGAGTATGACGAGTTGTCTTGCCAGCTGATGGGCCACCATACGCTCACCCATGCAAGAGCAAGAACGCTATGGTTTTTGAATACAGCGCAGGCAGTGACAGTCCTAGCCGAGACTGTATGGCTGGCTGGCATGGCGGGGATCCCGAGGAGCTATTGATTACCAACTCATGAGAGTGTGTCAGCTTGGGATCTCCGGGTATTGAGATATCTCCTTCACACGTGGTGATGTGGCAGGAGACAAGAGAGGTTTCAGCGGGGACCCACATTTTTGGCAAGATTAAGGGGAGCACCGCCCGCAGAGCAGGCTTGTTCAGCATTGCTTGAGAACAAGCAATTCTTGCTTGATGAGGATGCCACTTGGGGAGAGCGAGGACGACAAGATCCTATTTCACTTGCTTGAGGACAAGCAACGTTTAAGCTGGGAGACTGTATTATTCTCAATTAGCCTTGCTAATTGGAATATTTCATTTTGTTTATTTTTGTCACGAAATAGAAATAATAAATAAAGGTGAGAACAAGAGGGGTCACTCTACTTTTATTACCTCACTTATAAATAAAGTGTTCTTTCCTAGTTGACGCAACTTAAAGAGGGGGCCTTGGGGGTCCACACGATATGAGGGGAGGGCCTTGTCACCGACGCAAGGGTAATCGTAAGGTGAAGGACGTAACAGCGTTTTGGAGGGGAGTTTAGTATTATAAAAGGAGGAATTTCACTATTTGGTATGCATGATTTTATATTGATATTGAGAGCCAGACCGTCCGTTCAGCACGCTTGTTTTGTAGCTTCTGCCTCGTTACATCAAGCGTTAGCAATCCTATGTCCTGCCTAGGATCTCACCTTGAACTCCTGGGACTTCGAGTGCCCGCCCGCAAGGTTACCGGTTTCACCTTAGTCGACCTTATGCCTTACTTAGTAAGGTTATTTTCCTATAAATACCTTTCAACAAAGCAAGACTTGTATACTTTTCGAAACAGGAGAATTGGAGATGTTGTTCTCTTGTGGTCGGTGGGCAGATTCCAGGGTTAAAGAGGTGACGTTCTGGTGGAGCAGAAGAAGACGTCATCACTTTTAGAGTGAGTACGTCGTTCTCTGTGAGGATGCAGCTTCCGCACCGAGCAGGGAAAACGTCGTTCAGGAGGGAGAAGGACGATTGCCGCCCGGAAGTGAGATGGCCGTCTCAATAGGAAGAGGAGGACGGCAGACCGAAGGCACATTGACAGATCTGTACTGGGAGATTGTAGATCCTAGGCAAAGATATTTCCGCATTCGTTCCGTAGGTGGGGCGTATCCGGGGGAGACAGTACGCTAGATCTGGCTTTGGGAGATTGAAGGTATTCGAGATATCACATCTGGCCCTAGACCGAAGAGACAACATCGTATCCACCAGAAAGGCAAATATCCGAAGAGACATGTCGTATCTAGTACAGACCGAGGAGAGACAGAGATCCTGACATAGGGGAGGACGGCAGACCGGGAGGGACAGACGGTATCCGGACCAGGGTTTATCCGGGGCGAGATCCGAGCATATAGGACGCCGATCCATCCGGGAGGACGCCGATCCGATGAGCAGTGGCCGCGGGCGGTGGCCGGCGCGTTTTTGGGCCTCGCAGGAGCCGAGGCTATCCGGGAGGGTTTTGGTGACCAAAGACCACACCGTTCCGTGCCGCCCCTCGCTGGCCAGCGGGGAGACAGTTGTCACTGGTGAGGGTTTGGAGTATTGGATACTGCCTATCTTTGTCTTTCACTACAGCCCCACAAGGGGCCCCGCTCACCAGCCTGCCTAGGACGCCGTCTCTTGTTGGGTGCCTATCATTTGTCTCGGGGAGAGGGGTTCTACCTGCTCAGGCAAGGATAGGTACTTATTCTATTTTCCGTACCTCTATGTACTTTGGGACACAAACAAACGCTTTTTCGGTATTCTATGTGTATTGCTCCATGATCTGGTTTTAAGATTGTGTTTTTCTTTTATCCTATTCCTGCATATTTTCGTTTATTACTCGTTATCTCTCTTTGGGGATATTACATCTGGCTTGTCCTAGGCTCTTTTAACCGTTGTTCAACTGATTTTACTTCCGTATCCTCCATCTCTTAGACCAAGTCCGGTCCACGATTATTCGATTTTCTAACTTGCCCCAACTCAACGACGTTCGTGCTGTCTTCTGGAGGACCTTCGAAATGGCGCATCCCGATTGAACCATGATAGCTATTGTTGTAAGTAACCTTGCCTGGCGGTGTTACTTTTCCCGTCATGATTGTCGGTCCGCCCATCCGGGGATACGCGAGGCGACCCGCCTATTCCACTTGGGCCCCCCACCATTGTCTTCGTTTTTCCGTTGGCATAACCATTATTTTTAGCATAGCTTTTTCGGCCCGAACTTCCTATATCTGTTTAAAAATTTAGCATATAATAAAATGTACGAAATGCACAATTGCCTTCCCCACTGCAAGATTCTACTTGTTTGTTTAAAATGTTTTGGAAACATCACAACCTATTCCAAAACACTAGCCCAAGCTATGTTGGTGGAATGAGCCAGAAATGTAAAATATCCAGATTGATTTTACTAACATATTGTATTAATTTGTTGTTGCTTAACATAAAGGGGAAGGAGCGAAACTTAATGATGTTTGACCCGACCTAAAAATACTTCTAAATGCATCTAAAAATGAGAAGTGCAAATTTTTCTTTTCAATGAATCTTATTTAAGGGAAAGATTGAGAGATTTATCAATTTCAACACGCCAATTCTTTCTATTCATAAACAAAACTTTTAAAAGAAGACTTATTTACAAAGAACCTAACTTGCAAGAATGATCAATTACTCTTTTTTTGAAAATGAAATTCTTTAACAATCAAATCAAAACTACAATTCAATAAACAAACCATTTCCAAACAAAAACAATTTCTAAAAACTTAAAAATACAAATTTAAAATCAAAGAAAAATTTTGAAGTCTATCTAGAAATGTTTGAGGACGTTTTCCGACTCCAGATCAAATTAAGAAAAAAATTCTGCTTATCCTTCACATAAATGTATAGCACCAAAAAGGTTAGTAACATACTTGCTTTCCGTGAAGTCAGAAGCTCCTTTCCAAATTTGCAAATGAAAAAATGAATCAATTTTCACAAAGTAAGGTTTGTAATGATCCTAATGGCCTGGGTGACAACATTATTATACTGCAGTGAGGCAAATGAAGGCATTTTGTATGGAGCAACAACAAACTAGGGGAAAACTCTTGATCATAAAATGTAAATAGGACAGATAAATCACAAACACAAAAGCCAATAAAATAACCCTCACACAAGGTTTGAAACTAAGATAGACTGTGTGCAGCAAACATAAAAACTGGTATTATTCAGGCTCGAAAAAGAGATACTTACATTTTCAAAATTTCCCGAGGGTGCCAGCTTAGTGTGGAAGACCAGCATATACATTGAATTAACTAAAAGTCACAGAAAGCTGTCGACCGTTTTGTTCTCGAAAATCGTTATGCAAGGAAAAAAATTTTGAAAAAAATAGGCAATGCCTTTTCTTTTTAGGATTCTCAAAAGTTATCTACCCAACCCGACCTGTTGGAAGTCAAAATTCGTGAAGACTTTGAAATTCACATCGGAAATAAACAAAGAAAATTAAGCCTAGTTCTCAATATAGTTTTGCTTACCAGAGGTATATTATCTCTTGGTGATGAAGAGTATCTTCCTTAGTACTTCGGCGCTTTTTAGCAGTTAAAAACAAAATATCCTTTTGTCAACCTTTTTCTTCTAGATTAATTGCATTTCATAATTATTATGTTAAAAGAGGACATGTCCTTGCTCTTGAACCAAATATTCAAGTGTGTGCGTGTTTCCGATCCCCTATCGCTCCATGTGGTTTCTCCAATAAGAAGAACTCGTAATTGCAGAAGACAAGACAAAAGAATCAAAGCATCGTTAATATATAATAATCAAGAAAAGTTAATTTTAATCTTAGTATCAAGGAGCGATGTATTGATGTTATTCAATAAGCATAAGAACAACTCAATGAGAAAAAAGATTCAGACAATATCTTCGAATAAAAAGAGACCTAAGGACCGTACGTTCGATGTTGTACAATTTTCTTTGGTCTCGAACAATTGTTTGCTGGTTCACTTGATAAGCTTTCCTTCTCGAATACTAGCATGGAGTTATAGACACAAGGGTGTGATCATTTCATGCTAACAACAACTTCACTAGTGTAGAAAGTATCCACTCTTATGAATTCTTCAAAGAACCACAATGTACATGTCTACTATATGTGTGAATTCATATACATTCTCTAGTCTTACCTTCAACCTGAAATTTGAGCTCAATTTATAGGGAAATGGAGGGTAGTTTCACTTCCATGACGAGGGATGGATTTTCTCACAGATTTGAGCCCTATGACCATGGACAAGCTTCCATGAGTGAGGGATAAAGCACCAACTGATCACATTTCAGAAGCCTCAGCTTGGGAGAATATTCACTGCTAGGTCAGAATTTACTTTTTCTTTCATTTTGCTTTTCGTTAAAGAAAGTTATAGTGGCAAAAAGTGCGGGTTGTTGTGCAGAAATTATGGACTAAATAATAAAGCGTACAGTAGCATGCTAGAAAACCGCGAGATTTCTTATGGTTTTACAGTAGTTTTTCCAATTCTAAGACTCTGATTTAGGAACATTGAGGTTGTTCTCTATGAACATGACATAGGTATATAGACCCACATGAATGTGCTCAAATCATGTGACAAATGACGTGCAACATATCATCCCTCACAACAATGTAGTATATGTTCGTATCTCGCATCACTCTCTGCGAGAAACCCATCTCACTGCAAGTAAGTATCAACCGAATACCAAGTTTTTGAGCTTTTAGTCCAGAGAGAGTGCTCGCTCGTTCAGACATGGCCCCCACCCAAGTAACGCTACAGCTGCGCCACATCACACCTATAACCTTGCCTTAAAATGCGTCTCTACTCTATCTCGATGGATTCTAATCCCACCGCAATAATAGAACAAGGGAGCCGATAGTGTACCTGTTACGATGAAGGTCCTACCATAGTCAACCTCTATTTGTGAGAACTCTATGCCAGCAACGCCTTGAACTTCTAATGCCATTCCAGCATGCTGATCTTGTAGAGCCTCCTCGGAAGCCGGGCAACTTGCCCTCGTGCCTGGCACCGCCGCCCGACATTGTTTCAATGATATAGGCATACCTGCCTGCTGTGCCCTCTCTCCATACTCGGCGCCAGCGGTGCCCTCCCCATAACCAGTAGGCTCGTGAGTCGACGAAATGTTAGCCCTGGCTAACCGCAAAATCGCTCAGGTGCATACCTCTCTGCCCACCCTTCTCAAGGACCAACCTGATCGCTTCCTTCGAAGGTGTCCGTTCACTTCTGGGCTTCTTCAAAGAAGCTTCTATAGCAAACCTCATCTCTTTGCCCTCACCAGGCAGAATCAAGAACCGCTAACTCACCTTAGTGGTGACATACCAACACCGTTCCTCGAAGAACTCGTACGTGTTAGTCAAGTGCTAGCCCTGGCTGGACTCTCAAAGAAGTGCTCAGTGAACTCACCATCGGTGCTCTACCAACAACGATGATCGTGCTACCTTCCTCGTACTGCTCGATTCAAACTCCTAGATCCTCGCTCCTCTACCTCGACCTCCTGGGCCGAGGAGAAGTTTGTGACCGTCATCACACCCGTGATCTCCACAGGCCCTCTCCTCTCGAACTTCACATCCTCCTAATCACCACTCTCCATTTAGAAGGAATGAAGATTCAATAGTGTTTTTGAAAGTCTCCTGCTGGGATCAGTAAAGATACCTTCTCTCATGCCATGGTTCCACCTTGTCTCTCTCCGTTCTCGGGATATGGCATTATGGAAGCATCCAAAGATATGAAGATGTTTTTATGAGGTTTCTTCCTTCTGAAGAAGGGCTTCCTCTGCAGCTTTCTATATTCTCAATACTTATGAGGATTCCTATTTTGAAGACTGAAGGTGAGGATTGGCAGCCTTAGCCCACAAAAACAAAGGCAACCCCCCGATCATGAACTGTCACTTATGCCCTAACAACAGCTCTCACGGTTTTTCCTTTCGCAGGCCCGTCCCTACTGGGTTGCAGGAACGGGCTGTGAACCTCTCTCAATGCCTCCCCGTGCTTAAGCGAAACCTACCATCGTGTACCACCACCATTGTCTTCCATCTCAAAACCCTAATCTTCCGGTCGAAGCTTGCTTTTCTTGCCAAGTCAGAACTCTTTTTTAAAGCTATCGCAAGACCTCGCCTTGGTCTTTGTGAACATATCTATGTCTCCAGACAGCTACTGGTTTAATCTAATATAATACTCATAAATTCACTCATGATGCGTGAGACATACAAACATTTTAACATAGCATGAATCAAGTTCAGGATACCGTATCTATTGTCGCTCGTTTTAAAATGGCAACTTATGTACTGCCTAAAGAAATACTCTTTTTGTGTATATCCTACACCCTAAGTTCCTTACTTTCCTAATATTTAACTAATAATAAATATAATATAAACATAAAGAAAAAACCACACCTAACTTTAAAGAATAATTAGAATAATTAATTAAAGTTTCAAAGCAATTATGATTAAAGAAGATTTTAATTAATGCAAACTTTGATTATCTTAGCATTTCATGACACTTTTAATACAACCTACTATCTTATATATTTGAATGACATCTTATTAATACAACCATATCTTCTTACATTCGAATGACATCTCTTTGAAAATACTCATTTACATTTATGGACGCCAATCTTGATGGAGTTGTAAGGTAAGTCTTATCTTTATGTGAGTTGTGGTGGTGGGATTCATTGATGGGAGTTGCATGGTGGAAGTATTGTTTAAACAAGAAGACACATGAGGAAGGGGCTTTGTTTTGCATGAAATTGGAGAAGGTCACTGTTGGAATTTATCAATTGTGGAAAGGAGACTTACCGTTTTTACCTTGGCACGAGGGAAGAGAGTCGATTTTGATTCAACTGCACTGTTATGAATATTTTTGGTTTCGTAACTGTCCATCAGCTTGAGAGGAGAGGATCACGGTTCGAAGGCGCACGCCTTGAATACCATCCGTTAATTGGTCGACAAACTCGAAGCAGCGCACCGTTTCCAGTATCGACATCGCTATTTATTGTGTCTCAGCATCACCAAGGTCGGTTTGGTCTTAGGAATATTTTGAAACCGTAACTGGCTATTAGAGTTTAAGTTAAATCTTCTGTAATTATTTTTCTAAATATAAAGACCGTATATGTTTTATTGTAAATATAGAACAAGAGATCTTACACATGGCATTTGAGCCAGCTTGAAACCTTAGGACCTTTATAAAGCCCATTAAATTGTGTTTAATATTTGTATGTTTAAATCTACCAATCGTATTGCACAAAGGTTGTATTACAATTCACAGTTATCTTTAAGATATGAAAACGTAGTTTGACAAAGAAATGGTAAGACAGAGACAAGTAACAGACGAATACCAAGAATTATGTTTTGGAGGGCAAGAGACATTTGAAGATATTCTATTATAGACAGTGCGAAGGAGTTGAATGAAATTCACATGAAAAACTGCTGTCAAATATGACCCACCAACTTCAGACATATATTCACTTCGTCTGTGAACAAATGCTTCCAACTTTTCGTATTCAAATATAGGGAAACTAATTTCGTACGTTGTCTAATTTTTTCATCGTATCGTTGAGGCCGTATCAGTATGGTCTCAACATCAGCTATAGCAACCAAGATCCTTCTATAAACAAGAAGACAAAGCATAAATAGCCAGGCATAGTTATTTTCTAGGGAATATAAACAGAGAGTTACATATTTTATCATTTATCAAAATTTTCAACCATTCCATGAGATTCCGTAGGTAACTTCACTTATATGATTTAGAATTTTGTTTCCATAAATCGAAATCTAACCAATCGTAATTTTGTTATCGTATTATTAGAGAACTAATAACAGATTAGTAGCTTAAAGAAGAAATGCACACTCCGAAAGATGTTAGCAGAACCAATAAAACATCATATATTCCACAGCGAACTAGAAGATAGAACAAATTCTTCCTCGAACTTCTGCCCCGCCATTGTCTCCTTAACAGGCCAAAGCTTGTAGTATAGCCTACAGATGTACCAACGCTCGATGAAAACAAAAGAGTAACATGCCCTATTTCTCTTTAAGTTGATTCTCCGTACCTTCCAGACACGTGCAAGCAAGAAGAGCTTCATGTCATCAATGTTACGTGCAGTTGTCCATCGAGGAGGGGAGACATTTTGACTTTAAGGTTATCAAACTTATATACACCTAATAATTTTACTCCCTTTAGGTGATTCAAAAAAGATTGTGTATCTTTGATCAACAAGTTTCCTTGCCAAGAGTCGTAGCTTATTTAAGAACGGGCCATTCCTTCCTTTGAATGGATTGGCACCCTACTTTTACTCGTATTTATTTCATCTTAACAAACATTGCCTTCTTGAATTGAAGTGCCTAGGTTTGGGAATGTTTTTAGAAAAGGCTAAACAACCACCCTTTTGGTGATGCTTTTCTTTAATCTTTCAATTTTCTCATGTTGATTCCGCTTTAGTTTTACATTGTCACTATTAACAATAGAAAAGCTAGATTTTACAGATATATAGTATATATACCTATAATGCTACTTACATGTCGATATAATGTAAACTGCAATATAAAAAATAAAAATTATGGCCAGATAACTTTTTCTAATGGACACAATTGTTCATCATCACCTATCTTTTTACCGACATACACCGCATCACAAATTTCGTAAAACTATTCTTGCTTTATCTTCAAAGACAAATCAATACTTACATACACATTTCATTTGGCAACTTACGCATTCATAGTATCCCATAGTAGTTATGTGATTTATTCCCATTCCAAGTTTTACTATCAACAATGAGTATTTATATCAATGAGAATTTGTGGTACCATTTAGGAATTTGCTTATATATCTAACAAATGTATTACACAATCTCATATTAGAAATAAGATAACCATATTAGAAAGTGAACATACTACCCCATATTTGATTGTGAACTTAATGAATATCAATCGCTTAAGTGCAAGCTCATTGTCGTACCAAGATTCACTTCGACAAGTGGAGAACTGAGACTTGTTTCTTCGTTTCATACCAGCCATCATATGCTCGGTTTGATTCCACTATGGTAATGTATAAAAGTCTGAATCGCTACTACATAAGCCATTTGTAATTTAACCGCTACCACAACCTTCGTAGTCGTACCGCAACTGCTCCGCTTTAAATACCTAATGCGAAGAATAAATTGAACAGCACCTAGGGACAATGATTGCTAACTGTATCTATACGACCTAATAAACGACAGACCGTAGGGCCACGCGTATAGAATGGATATGAGAAGGCACATCAAATCCGATCTTTATTGTGTTTTAGCTATTTAACAAATTAGTAATGTATTTTAATTTATATCATGACATATATATATATATATACCATCAATATAACATAGAAACGGTGACGAATTGTTGTTTCGGTAACAACAACATGTAAGATGTTTATATTGCCAAGTTACGCAGAAAAATACAAAAACCATAGAAGAATTCTTGTACAAGCCATTGGCTCGTTCGTGGTAATGTAGCGACTGCTTCTTTACTTAAAGGAGTGCTTTTTTAATGCTTCTTAATACTTAACTGATTATATAGAGTGTTTAGACTATAATTGTTCCATTGAATTAATAATATGGTTTAGTAGTTAATTGTTCATTTTCTAGAGCTTAAGAAATAGGATTTTTAGAACTCTTGGACATACTATTGTGTTACCAAGGTTGTTCCAATTTTTGATCATGTATCAACAGATTAAAGCATATACATCGACAGATTTAAAATTATACCGGATATTTTTTAAATGTTATTTTTACATATATCAACATTATTTGGTTAAAATTATACTGGAGATGTGGTTTCAATTTATATATGTTTTGTTTTTTTGTTAAATGTATATATCGAGGTTTTAAATAGTAGACATATTGTATGATTTTAAACATATATATAACCATGTCATATAAGTTATTACCTAAAAATAAAATTTATATTTAATTATTAAAATTTATAAATTTAAAAAGTATGTAATAAGAAATTAAACGTTTGTTATTTATGGTTAAAAGGTATAACGTTTAAATATATATACATATTATTGTTAAAATAGTAATTATTTTTTGAATAATGCGTTTATACTTTAAATAAATTATTTTGAGTTTGATTTAAAAAAACCAGTATTTGACTCTCATGTATTTTATTACAAAAAATCAAAGAAACGACAACGTTGAGAATTTGTATCACAAATAACGCTGTCAGCGTATTGGCGTCACCTCCTCCCTCGCTTTCCTCACCATCACCACCGATCATCGCTGACCGCTGGCCCGCGACTCGATCTTACCATCGATGAGCCCGCTGATAGCTATTTGGAAATATTATGAGCTCACTCACTTTTTGAACAAGGAGTGAACGGCCATATCCAAGAGAAAAGACATTCAGAAAAGTCAAGGATGTTGATGACAACTCATAGAGTAAAGATATTTCGCTGAAATCGGTAAAAGATTAAACTTCTTAATTCTCTGGAGGACGATTTGAGAAACATACTCTCAAGCATGGTTGGAAGGATGATGATGTTTATCATAGAAGTGATTTCTTCAAATTTCTAAAACAAGATCGTTGTATCTCAACCGTAGGGAATGCCTGAGCCCAGTGGGGGAACAGAAAACAAGCCAGATCTCACCAGACATCAGTTTTCACAGAGTTGTTCGTGGACCGATTCCGTTAAATACTTGTACTACCTTTTTCAAGACCGCAAGCGTAGCTTTCCATACCTAATTTTAAGGTGGTAAAACCGTGAAAAATATGAGATAAAGTTCATGAACTTAAAAATATGTTCGTCCAGACTACCAAGGAACGCGAGGCCGAGCGTTTTCATATTTGGATTAAATCCTTGACTGCAGCCATGTAAGATTGTGGCCACCACAAAGCAAGAATAACCGTCACAGTGCAGGATATCGGGGATTAAAGGATTTTGGTGCCAAATTTAGCCAACACCGTAAGCATTTACAAGACTTTTAAATTTCTGGGGAAATAACCCTGAGACCACTCTCCTTATGGTAATAAAGCCTACTTCAAGAGGAGTGGGGCAGGAGCCCCAGACTACAAATGCAATAGCTTCCGAACTCTCGAAACATCACTGGAGATCTCAGGACGGGGACCCAGGAAGAATGAGGAAGCAGCCAAAAGAGTTTTGGTCCGGAATTTTCATACCAACTTTTAAAGCAAATTTCTCAGTGGACCGTTGGGGGTGTGGAGGACTTACCTCACATTGTAATGGTAACCTTGCTAACAGGAAAAGGACCATCATCGTACGTTTAAGGCATCAGGCGAATTCATGCCACCAACAACAACCAAGTAACATACATCAATCCATCGTAGGAATTTCTAAAATCAATTAATAAAACTCAAAATCTTATTTGACATCGGAGTTAATTTACATTTTATTTCATCTTATGCATTAAATAAGTGTGGAAGGCACCGTAAGCAAATTTATTTTATTAGTAGAAATGGTCGGAGACCTTCAAACTTAAGAGAATTAAGTGTTGAGAATTTAAAGGACTTAGAGTCTATTTGACCAAACTCGTGCGATATAACAATGCATCCAGAACTTAGCCACCTGGGGATAGGAATGGATTGGTTAGAGTCTCATTGACATGGGTAGACCGTTCCGGAAAACAATACTTTTGCTTGAATGATGTGGGAGAGACAATTCAAGTTCAAGGTATTAAGATAGCATATCCTTACAAGCCATCCCTCAACGAGGGCAAATGAAGTTGCTTAAGGAAGGCTGTCACATGCAATTCAAGAGCAAGTAAAGAAAATGGGCCTTCCTTAGATCAGATTCCATTCGCTTAATTTCCGGATGTTTTCCAAAGGAACTACTGTGATCGCTCTAGGAGAGCTAGACCCTACTCATTGAATTGAAACCCTGCACGAACCTATATCTAAAACACTCTTGGTAACGACCGCCTTAACTTCAAGAATTGCAAACATGTACCGAAAGAATTGTTAGATGTAGTACATTCACCTGAAGGTTTCACCCTTGGGGTGCCTTAATTCGTCAAGAAGAAAGACACTATTACGTACCGTGTGTGGACTATTTAGATTGAAACTGGCCACGGTGTAAAAATAAGGTATTCATGTCTACTGATGACCTTGACCAAATGAAAGGAGTCACTGTTTTCAAAGATCGATCTCATATCAAAGTTATCACTTCGGAGAGCGATAAGCTTAAGACCGCATTCCCAACTCGTTTTTAATATAACCATTGTGGTGCTATTTAAGTTGACCAATGCACCTCAGCTTTCACAAGAACTCATGAATAGTGTTCTTTCGTAAATACCGACAAATTCTGTACAAGTTTTTCCGGACGATATTTCTATTTATCGAAGAATGAGAACATACGAAGAGCATCTTTCTACAGTATTATCTTGTCTCGTAGAACACAAGTTATATGGGAAATTATCCAAATGCGTTTTCTTCAAAAGGAACGAATACTAAAATATCATATCAAAGTATAACCGTAGATCCTTGGTACAAACACAACCGTATGTCGATACTTCAAAAATGCACATGAAGTGCGTAGTTTGCGGGTTTAACAGTTACTACCGATGTTTGTGGAGGATTGGGCACTGCAGGGCCGATCACAAACCCTCCAGCCGAAAGGTGTGGTTAAGAATGGACCGAGGAATGATGTTTTTTCTCGAACTTAAAAGATTATTGACTAGTGCACCGATTTTACTAGCACTATATGGATAAAGATTTTACTGTGTGTACCACGCATCTAAATAAGTGTTGTAAGTAATATTACTGCAGTGGAAGGAGGCGTAATAATACACGTTCAAGTGAAATTAAAACCCCATGAAGAACTTTACGTCACGATGATTTAGAGTTAGTCGCGGTGGTTTTAGCATTAAAAGATTTGGAGACACTACTTGGTAGGGAAACCTGTGCTTAAAAGTGACCACTGAAGTTCCAGCAGACTTGTTCACCAGTAGAGACCATCACAAGACAAAGACGATGGAGTGAATTTTTAAGCGAATATGATTTTGTGATTTCACATACTGTATGAAGGAGAAATGTTGGCGTATGCTTTAAGCAGAAGTGACCTTAATATTATCCCTCATACCTATTAGGGCAGAACTTAAGAGACCGTACTGAACATCTTAAAGGAGTAAAGTTACATCAAAGGTAAGGTTTCCAAGCTTGGAGACAACCATTCAAAGGAACCTAAATTGGCTGACATGATCTAGAAAACACCGACCCTATGATTTTCATGAAGGATGTATATACCAAATAGTGAGACCAAATATCTTGAGGGAAGCATACAAAGGCATTGTGTGCACATTCGGTGTAGTTAAGACAAGGCCGACACCAGAGACTGTCAAAAGTAGTGTTCACATTGTCCAATTTGTCGCTAGTGTTCGAATGTCAATGGTGCCGTCGATTTCATCGCCACCAGAAGGGTTCTTACAACTTACCATATCCCTATGACCAAATGAGATAATTTCTATGATTTTATCGTTATCGTCTACACAAGTCAAAACGTACAATGCTACTTTGGCTTGTGATAGATTAACAAAAAGCGCCCCTATCATCCTGGGAAGAGATACTTATAAGTAATTATAAATGCAAGATTCATAAATGAAATTACTGTATTTCATGGAGTACCTAAGAAAATCATATCCTATAGAGATTCTCGGTTCACATCAAAGTTCTGGAATTGTGGCTATGAATGTCTGGGAACTCAAATTTAAATTTGAGGTGGTTGCGTATATCATCTTAGGACCCATGTGCATGGTAAAAGGTGTAAATCAAGTACTTGAGGATATGCGATGATGTATGTTATGGACCAACAATGGTCGTAGCATTTACCTTGGTAGAATTTGCTTAACACAATAATAATTATCACAAACAATCGTGATGCCGCCATTTAAGTTTTAGAGGAGACCTTAAAACGTCATGAGTTGTTGTTAGAAGACTTAATAATCACGATCACACTGATCCAAGAGATGGAGGATCAGGAAATTGATTAGCAACGATTAAGAGGCTCATATAGACAGAAAGTTATTTCGATGCTCAAGGTGATGACAGAAGTTGTGTATAGAGATCAAAGCTTTTACCGTACCGTACCAAATAAGAGCACCTGCTCGATCAGAGGGGGGACAAAATTATCCTGCTTATGACCACGTGTTCTGGAAAGTTGGGACCACAAGCGCACGTTCCTTGCATCGCCACCCCACCTCGTTATTAAAAACTATAAATGTATTTCATGTATCTACCTTTACCCATCCTACTTATGAACGCAACAGAATAAACACACAACCATAAATACGCAGATGCAATGAAATAACATCATTTCATTAATATCAAAGAACCTAAATTTGGTCATGGCATGTACTTAAAGAAACTAGCTAGGCACTGCAAATATCTCGAGAAGAGATGAAGGCTACAGCCTCGAACCTAGGTTACAATGAGGCTCGAGTCATTATTATTGAGAAACAATGAGAACTCGTAAATATCCCAAAACCTAACCCTAGAGATGTGGCCGCCACCAGTGGCCCCGTTTGGGTAAATTGGCATTTAACTCTCAGGACGTAATTTCTACATACACCATTCTGCTTTGACGATGATATCATTAGAAAGTCGCATTCATGACCACAACTGCTTGGGATCTGGTTTGTCGGTAGTCTCCGTACCAAAAACGCTGCTAGGCCTCAAAACGTTCGTGTTCAAGAATTTAAAACCGCAAAATAGTAAGTTATGTCAAATCGAAAATCGAAAGAGACAATGGTGGGGGCCCAAGTATATGGGTGGTTACTAACATTCACCCGGATCATTCTTCCCTTTTTAGAAGCAATGGTCCTTATCACAAGTGTTCCTCTGCTGAGAGATGATAAAATTTCGTCGAACCTGGTCTTCGTAACCATTTTCGGTGCAGAGTTAACAAATTTTGACAACTCGAAAAGCGGATTCTTCCACATGCAGGTTTCACCTAAAGGTTCATGACACACCGTGTGGCCGTTCCATGCAAAGCTTTAACACTGCTATGTGAGTTGTTCCCCGCAATGTCCGGGCGGTTCAAAGAGAGGGGCGAAGAACATGACCAATATTGAAGATCGAAAGGCACGCAAGGAATGGTGGAATATTGCCTTGTGTTACTTTTGTTCTTGCCACTTTGGTGATGTGTACGGCCCTGATTTTAGCGGTGCTGGCTTGCGAGTGTCCATGAGGGCAATTTTCCGGTAAATGGCATCCATTGCCGCCCACCGAAAGTTGTGTGGCACCTCCATTGTTGATCATATCGTTTGTACTTCTTTGAAAGCGATTGGCCTCGCTCCATATCATGAACTCGAAGCATGAATGTTACCATGAAGCCACTTGCTTTGTCAAACTTCAAACGGACGGCGCCCCATCGGCCCCATAAGGCCTTTAAATGGCATACGCCGCCGAATGGGACAGGTCGGAACCTATGCCCACCGAAAGGGGTTATGGCCACCCAACTTAGCCCAAAGTGATAACTATGCTGTGTTACAAGGGAGGCTCTCATTCCATGTGCGTGGATGCTTTTAATTGGTATATGCTACATGTGTACAACTGCCTTGCCGACGACCTCCGTCCTAATTTTGGTCTCGTTGGGGATGGAAAGTCGTGACCCAGGAGCTTATGTCCATCATCGACCGCAGGGTCGACCAAAACGCCGAGGAACCCGCTATCCCATCCCATATGGCGACCAGGGATCCTGGGCGACCCATATCAGTTTGTGTTAAATATTTAGCAGAGTCGTCTGTGGATATTCTTCTTGTTGGTGCCGCTATGGCCTATTATACTTAGAATCAATAAACGAGTCACTAAAACACAATGGCCATTCTTAGTAGAGGGCGTCTTATGGCGAACCCATGACATGATTCGTCACACGACCAGGGGTAGGAGTACATAGGCCTGCTCTTCGAAAGTGGTTTGCCTGGGAAATGGCATGAAGCATGGTGGACCGATGTGTTTTCGTCTTCGACAATGTCCGGCCAATAGAAATACTTCCCATTGCCATCGTTTTTCGACCCCCGATATGCCCAGCGATCGACCGTAGTGTGCTTCCATACCACCATAATGTTGCCGAAGGAACACAAAGGTGTTCCCAGACATAAAAGTGCATCTGGAGGTGAAAATTAAACTTGCGTGCCCCCCAAGAGCAAGTTTTGTAAGTGTGTAACAATTTTATTACCCTAGAGAAGCGGCCAACCGTGTCTCTGCCCACAAGAGTTGGGAGTATGGTGTACGCCACGCCTGGCAAGCCCATTTTATGGGCAATTGTTACTATTGGTGCCACTCTTCTTGTACTTGATGTTCAAATGAAATTGTTGTGTATATGTGACCATCGATGGCGATCATTCTGCAACTTCTTTGTGTCCGTATGAACTCAGGGCCGCCATCCAGATGATTGTTTCTTCTAAATGTACGTTCGGTCGTCGACAAACAACATGTAGCCACATTTTCTTTGTCATAGGTGGGGATACGTTAACCGGTTTCGTACAATGTCTCAACGTACATGCCATCGGGATGTCCCTTGCTGAGCAAGAACCGCTCAATAGCATACGTAGGCACCGTCTCGTATCCCAAACGCACGTCGCAAGTCCTGGTAAGGTGAGCACCGCGCAACAAGAGAAGTATTTTTCACCCTGAATATGAGGTTCCGACCAGAAAGAATTCTTGTTTCGCTCCTTTGGTGACTTGACTCAAGGGCCAAGTGATATGAGAGAACCTAAATACAAATCTTAAGAGAAATTAGCAAGACCTTAAAGTCATGAGTTCGTTATAAAATGAGCCAATGCTAATCTCGAATGACTTGGACTTGTCGGATCCACATGCACCTCTTTTTATCAATAATGTATCTCGTACAATAACCCAAGCCAAAGCAACGTGGCACTCTCTTCCAAATCGGGTACACAACTTGTGTTGCCGCAGTGTTTGGAGGACTTATGATGGACACAGCTTTTCCCAAGTCTACCAAGATTGTATCATCCAAGTACACCACTAATGAGTTGGTGAATGGCCGCAGTGTCATCATCTCTCATGAAGGTTGCGATATCTGTCAACTTCCGTGTGCATGACCAAACATTCAAAAAGGCCTTCCTTAGCTTTTGAAGGTGCCTTCACATACCGCAGGGTTCAATTGGTACTGTGACATCAAACTTCAAAGCCGATCTTATTGAAATATTTTGCACCTGAGGCGTTGGTCCAGAAGGTCACTGAATCCGGGTGGGATTGGGCACCTGTTCCTGGACAAATGATCTTGTTCAGCCGCCCCATAGCGAACACACAGCAGTCTCCACGTCCCATCCTTCTTCCGTACCAACACGTACCTCCAAGCCCCACAGTATGGCGAACTTGGTCTCGATGTGACCTTTTCGCAAGGCGCCCTCCCCCGAACCGCTCGGATTTTGCTCACCGTACGTAGCGTCGAGGACCACCATTGGTGAAGACTGGGAGCCGCATCAATCGGTGTTTGACTCGGGTACAGAAAGAGAATTTCTGTGGGTGAGGCAGATGTCCCCGCACTTCCACGACTCATTCATTTGTTGTTGTCGTGCGCAGGGGCTCGTCTCGGGAGGTCGTGCTTAAGCGCTCTTTCTGCTTCCTGGGCGTGATCATTGTAGGCACCACCGTGCCTTTTGGGAAAAAATGAGCCACCTACTGTTTTGTTAACCAAAGAGACAGTCGTAGGAGGTGGGCCTCCGGCATCCTTGTCTTATTTCAAAGTAATAATAACAAGACGAGGTCGAGACTCACAAGATGCATGACGTTCCACATGGCGTGCTGTTCCACACTCTAAACATCAATAGGACAACGTCATAACACCGTCCTGCAAGCGTTCACGTTATAGGAAGGCGTACCATCGGGCCGACGTGAGATTCGTCCTTATGTTTTGCACCGAGCGGGTATGGATGTGGTGAGCCGGGTTTCAAAGCCTGCATCCGGCCGCCCGTGCTCGTCGAAATGAGTCTGGCCCCGCCGACAACAACCGACAGGGGAGCCTTTACCCACATCCGTATGGAAGAGATGTTCTTCCTCTCGGATCTTCCTTGCTTCCTCCTTCGGACCTTGTAGTGGCAACAGTGGCGCTGGGGCTCCCGATCGTCAACCGTTTCGTCCCCTTTTCTGTGTTCGATCTTGGAGTCACAGCATCTCACCCGTGTTTTCATCTCGGCCACTAGCGATCGGTTGGGTCCACACTCACGCAGCAGTTGTGAGTGGAGCCTTCTCAAGGGAACTCACACCACTTTCCGTGTCCTTCTTCGTCTTTACAGCTGCTGTTTCTTTTCGTGGCTTTGACGGTCTCGCCGCCATGCTCGGCTCGTCTCGGTTCTCGAAGTGCTGCAAGCACCCTTTCTCGTTTTTGGACTCGGGCAGATTCAAAGTCTCGCTCGGGTTGAACCGCGACCCGAAGACACCGCATGCCGACCAAGCAGGAGATGTCAAGGAAATCCTTATTTCTCCTAACGTATCCGTGCGATGGCTACCACATTTTTAGCACCAAATGTTTCTTCCAATCTTTTATACCTAAATTTTAAAGCAGTATATGGAACAAGATTTTGTCACCTCGTGCACATCTTGATCCCCTTTGTTGTCGGCAGCGGGTTCATTGGTATGTACTTGTCCCTTTGGTAGTTTTGCCTGGCAGTACTGCCTCTCGACGCGTCTCTAAAGAATTCTGCTGAAATGCTTATAGTCATAAGAGGGTTCTCCGTTCGGTCTCGTTTCGTGAGTTTCTTCGCCACCAATTAACATGGGGTAGCTGAGGAGGCAAAAATAATCTTCTCTGGCCTGGAAAGTCATGAACAGAACATTCTCTAATAGATTCAATTGATTCATTTATTGAAGATCCATTATTTGACCCTCAAATATGGGAATGTCAAAATCACTTGTACTTGAAGGGAGTCGCAACTCAAAGAGTGGCTACCGGATGCGATGCGGCCGCCCGCAAGGGTGCTGGGTTGGGAACTTTTCAGCAAGCGGCATCTCACTGTCGCGTCTTTGTTTCTTCGAGGCCTCCTCTCGGCAATATTTTGAGAAAGAATCGCTCCCTCATCTTTCTTTTCGCTCCCCCATGGGCGTCCGTCGAGGCTCACAGGTCGATTCTGCAAAGGTTCCACTGCGTACCGAAGCCCTAGCTTCCTTACACCCCAATTTCGTTGTATACGGCAAAGAAGGAGACTTATAGTGCGTACCGCTTCCGATACCACCCATCGTATCCGGGATTACAAGAACGCAATAAGAACAAACAATTACATACAACTATAAATATAGAGACATGAAATAATACTTAGCCTCATTAACAAAGAACTCAAATTTGTCAAGGTATGTATAATAAAATAAAACCAGCCAGGGCACTTCGTAGCTATTCTCCGAGAAGAGATGTGGCGGCTGGCAGCTCGAATCGAGGTTACAATGAGCCGCAGGGCCTGTCACGAGAACAATGGAGAACCCTAAATATCCTAAAACCTAACCTTAGGAGATGAAGTTACCAAACTATGGGCCCTTATTAGTAAATTAAGGTCAACTTCAGGATTTAACTTTGGCATACTATCTTCCGTTGACGATACGATACATCATTAGGCCTATCCAAGGATTAATCGTCGTATTTGGTTGGATTATCTAATCTTACCGTAGTCCTTTACCCAAAAAAACGCTGCTAGGGCCTCAAACGCTCCCAAGTTCAGGACTCAAAATCGCGAAAATAGTAAGTTATGTCGAAATCAAAATCGAAAGAGACAATGGTGGGGGCTTCAAGGGAAAAGGTGGGTGAACACCAATATCCACCGATTACTTACGACATTATACGTCGATAACCATGACCTTCACTTAACATGAAATCACAGTATTTACTAGGAAACTTACCGTCGAACCCATTACGTATTCTCGAACGTAGTTCGACAGCCAGAACCGCTCGAGGAGACTCGAAAGAAGTCTGGCAAGGCGAGAGAACTCGATTCGCAACTTGGAGGATGTCGTACTGCTAGCATCACTCTCAACTTATGCCACTCTTTGAGAATCGAAAATTTTTGACTACTTTATTTTCGATACTTGAAACTTTATTTTAATTATTGCCGTAAGAATGAATTTACTTGCCGAACGGATGTTACTTAACTTAGTGATACCGAATATATGTTATTGTTTGGATTTTTACTTGTGATACTAATATGTTTTATGTCATTTAAATTATCATTATGAATATAATATAGATTACAGCTTACATTATGAATGGCATCATGTATCAATTCATTTTATTTACATGTCCAAAGGATAATAAGAAAAGAAATAGAAGAGTAACTATATTTTAAATATCAAATGAAACACATAGTTGAACACATAAAACAAACGCATCATGTATAGAATATGTATGAATTAAATTAGGCAAGATTTGCAAAACGAAATTGTATTGGACATATTGATACATGTGGATCATGTTTTCGGAATTATACGTATATAATTGGGATTAATAACATTGATAATGCGAATATATTTGGAATGTAAAAGAGAACAAGCAGGTGGTAACAATTTGTTATGAATAATGAAGTGCATATGCCGTAATGTGTGTACAAATGTTTACATTGATAACAATATATTTGGAATGTGTAGAGATTATATGGGTAACAATTTGTTATAAACAATATAGATGTATATGTCAGAATGTAAAATGAACAAGCTATACTGGGTACAAAGATATTTAACAGAGATTATATGGTAACAATTTGTTATGAACAATATGGATGCATGTGCCGAATGTGCATACGCTAGCAACAGTACTAAACATTGTGTACACAATTTCGTTTTTTCTTTGCAGTACGCGTATTTCACCAAAATACGATGACAGAATTCCTGTCAGCTGAGACTCTCAGATTCGGGCTTATAGGGTGTTGACCTCGGTCCTATTGGGAGGGTGGAGGTGTTACCTACCTACGATCCTTGACACCTGAGCCGCGGGAGGATCCCGCTAGGTCACGTCCCCGGGACGCAGACACGGACCCGGCCGTAACGTTCACAAGCTTACTGTGTCGACGTACCGATGTCGATATCCCCAAGGTCTATGAAACGGATCGTAAAATCGATATCATGGTGGCGTTGGCCCCTCAGAGAGTGATGGACAGGATATGAAGATACAGAAGACAGGATGATTTAAAATAGTTTGGAGATTTGTTGACAAGTAAATAATTAAAATTACAAGAGCACATACCTATTCAAACAAAGCGAATCTTAAAAATTAGCTTCTACAATCACCCTAATTCTAAAATACAAATCAGCTGAGGCAGAGACATGGAACCCTAATCGTGACGAAGTTTTCCGAAGGGAGGAAGTATGTAATAACCCACACCCTAAGTTCCTACTTTCCTAATATTTAACTAATAGTTAAAATATAATATACAAATATAAGAAACTAACTTTCTTAAAGAATAATTAGAATAATTAATTAAAGTTTCTGTGCTACACTATGATTAAACATATTCGAATTACCACAAACCTTATCACCTTTACATTCGAATGACACCCTTAATACAACCTTACCACATCTTACATTCGAATGATATCCATTAATACAACCATATCCTTCACATTCGAATGATAATTTTTGTGAAAATATTCATTTCTATATTTATGGTCAAATTTTGATGGAAAGCAAGGGGGATCTTAGCTATGATGGGAGTTGTGGGCGTGCGATTGTTATTAAACAAGAAGACACGAAGGAGGAAGGTCAAGCTTTAAAGTGAAATTGAGAAGGTCAAGAACTTATCAATTGGTGTATATGAGACCCATCGTTTTCGGGATTCGGGCACGGTGCGCAGGGAGGCGTTCCTCCGGATTTGGGATTCAACCTAAATTGGTTGGGAGAACATTTCTGTCTCCGTAACCGTCCGATCGTACCGGGAGAGGAGATCACGGGTCGAAGAAGCACGCCTGAATTCATCCGTTAACTATCGATTAATGAATCATCGATTAAATCGTTCATGTACCACCGTTTCAGTATTTCTCCTATACTCTAAATATTTATTGTGTCTTCAAGAGATTTCATCGTTATCATTTTTAAATCAGAACAATATTTTGAAATTTAACTGGCTATTAGAATTTAAGTTTAAATCTCTTCTTGCAATTATTTCCTCGCTTTAACAGCAGACTGATAAGTGTTTTATTGTAAACATAGAACAGAGATCTTTACACTTGCGTACCCTTTCATACGCCGAGACCGAAATTGTGTGACTTCCAGAGGATTCTAACTCCCCAGCCCCAGATGTACACAGCCATCCTCCTACAAGCAACTCGACACAAGCTGGTCATCGCCGGTGGTACTAGTGAGCAAGCACGATGTGCCACTCACTAATGATCTCGCCGACTTAAAACTCGAACTCGTATATTTTCCCCAAAGCGACTCAAATCATCAGCCTGGCGGACAAGCTTCTTCCTTTCTTCCTTAGGATGCATCAATACCGCTCTTGAGAAGGTGACGTCAAACCCTTCTTCATAGCATCAAATTGCGTTCTTTCTTCATCCTTAATATAAACATTCATATGACTCTTCGCAATGATAAGACCCATCTCTAAATTTCAATATGGGGCCCCACACCAACCTTTACAAGTGTCATCTTCCTAGTACAATCCCAATATCAAGTGCCCTTTGTATGCTTTTCCAAAAACAACTCGTGCACTCGCTATATGATGAGGCCCTTGCCTATGTACCACATTGATGATGTACTTCCATTAGATAAGGACATATGCAAAATCCCCTGGCCAAACTATGAAGCAAAATCATTTCCATCATTGGCTTTATACCTTCTTCCCCTTGTTTTTCTCCCCATGACAATGTGAGCAAAGACAAAGTTGTCTCATTTACATGGCTGAATGCTGACTCTTGGTACATCTTGCCAGACTTTTCTTCTTTCTTTTTTCTTCTCCTTTCCCCTTAGCCCCATCTAATGAGGCCTTTTGTTGGCTCTCTCTTTTTTCCCTACTGCCAAGGCTACATCCTCTCATCTGCTATCTTCACCCCACCAACGCGCCTTCCCACTCATGCCTAACAATCATCCTGGCATTTGTCCCAATGTAAAGACTTTGTATGTAACAGATCAAAGACCCTCTCAAGACTTAGAAAGTCTCACACAATATCTCGTACTAACTTGGTAACCATCACCACAGGGCAATCAAGCTGCTACATACTGCTTGACCTCGCTGGTATAATGAAACTACCAGCCTTGTAATTCGGGTGAGATGTTTCTTCAGCCTTGTTCTCGAGCATTATCTTCTCGCTCTCCTGGCTGCATTTAACAGACAAAGCAAGGAGGTGTCTACACCGATATGCATATGTGTTTCTCCACTTGAGGAACACATGATCTTTCGATCGCTCCATCAAAATTGTTTTTTTCTTTGCATTATGTTTTGTGAATTCAATGTTCATCCGTACTGGGAGAGGCATAAACTTCACGTACTCTTATGTCTCAAATCGGTGCCTCCTCAAACATCGTCGAATTTTGTCTCTGTGTTCAAGATAGTTGATATCCTATCCACTCGTCTCCTTCATCCTTGCAAGGCGGTCATGATCACGCTCAAAATTTACAAAACTAAGAAAATGGAGAACAACCTTCAAGACACCTGTTGTCCTAAAAGTTCAATTGCAGAAATTTCACCGTTGTCCCAAAATATCACTTTTGTTGTCCAAAATCTGTGGGCTTTTATTGTCCAAACTTCGTTTGTTGTCCCAAACTACTACCACTAAAACTGCACTTCTAGCCGTAGTTTTGTTACCATGTTGAACTTGATGATTAAAAATTTCCGTAATCCTGAACTCAGCTTTTTTAATTTCACCTTATCACCCTATCTGTATTAAATGCTTAATAAAACCGTACATTCAACATATAGAATTCCTAGAATAAAATTTATTAAAACATATGGGACCTGCTAACACATGTTGAAAAAATAAACAGGACATAAACAAACTTAAACACATAAAAATACAAAGGATTAACAATTCTAGACCCAAAATCCTTCAATCTTTCTCTGTGAAAACTCATAGAGAGCTTCTTCACCTATTTTTTCAGCCAGAAAACATATTTATGTATAAAAACAACAAGATACAACTTATATCTTCAAGAAACTTCGAAACCGTGTTTACTTTGCCTTTATTTCCGTGCCTACCTGAAGCCGAAGTAGTACCATATGCACACATTACATCGTACGGATTGGGATTGCCAGGCCGACCGTACGCATTTTTTTCTCTATTTTTTTTTGCCTAAAAATAGCCCTCGACCGAGATGTTAAAATACAACATTAAATGTTATCGAATCGTACTTTTCCGTTGTTTTCTATGCCTAGCTTTGCTTATAATCACTCTCCTTCAACTTGTCACAGTCAAATTTCTTTTCTTAACTTTTCCAACTCTCAATCTCCTTTCTCCAATCATGAAGAATGAATGAATGCAGCTTTTCTTTTCCTTCTTTGTTTCCCTAAATGACTTTTGGGCAAAATTTAAGATGTAATGGTCTTAATCTACTTAGATCAAGAGGCCTAGGTCATTTCCACACAGCATGAAAGTAAAATGAAGGATCACAGGAATGCGCGCAGTGCAAACATGAGTGTAGGCACCATGTGCCGTGGTTTCTAGTGGAATATATTTTCCGTATTTTCTTGCTATGGATTGCTATTTTTCATCCGCATTGTACTTAATTTCAATCGCTGTACAATATTAAACCCTCAATTGTTGTAAAATTGGCTTTCTAAGTTGGTTTTTAGGAATTTTCTTCCAAAATAAGTGCTGCCTTTATGTGTACAAAGTATATTTTCTAGTTTCATGTCTATTTTTCTTCCGTAGTTTATTTGGTGAGGTGAGACATTTGGTATTTCCGTAGCAATTAAAATAAATCGTTAAATAAATTAACAATTTGGAAAATAATCGTGAGTTGATGTGATAGATGAAATTTCTGGCATGTTATCGTACACAAGTGATGAGTCGGGAATCTCGTGATGGCAGAATTTTGTCAAGGAGTAGCAGGTCGAAATTTTAGAGGCTACGCGATACCTAGATGTAGGCCAAATAGCTAGGGAAAGGTTTGATTTTCAGCTGCAAAGGCAAAAAGTCGATTTACCTGAAGAGAGTGATTCCAACAGAAAAGAGGGAGCAACAACAACAATCCTACTTTTCGCTAAGAAGACTTTGCTGGGATGTGAGGCTCTTTAAAAGAACAGAAGCCAGAGAACAAATGCCTGTGGGCAGAAAAGTGCACACACAGAAGGAGTTTTCTCTCTGTGAGGGTTTCGCTTTAGTCTTGAAGGAACATTTAATTTCCAATTTTTGGGTACAATGTTGCCAACATCTATGCATTCCAAGAGGAGTGAGATAGTAGTACTAGCAAACAAGCAAGAAAGAAGGAGATTCCAGCTTATTTTTCTAGTTTTTGAAAGCTCATATTTTAAAAACTTGCAGATGTAGGCTTAGATTGCTAGAGGAGGCTATGCAAGCACATTGCAAATCTAGCCGTCGTACTCATTTTCTAAAGACAAAGCCCCAGAGGGGAAGCAGGATACCTAGGCAGTAGCTGGTAAAGTGAAGAAGTGTCTCGTAAAGGGATCAAGCTCAAAAGGAGATAGTGGGGTACCGTATCTGGGGTGGAGTGATATGAAACCCTGTTGTGCCAACAAGAATTCATGAAGAAGGTAATATGTCTGGGCTAGACTGGGCTCTAGTTGTTGTGTATAATATGATAACCTTGCTGTGTGGCCGCGTATCTTAGTAGCAAGTTCAAAGCAGTTAGAAGACATTGTTAACCATCGAGTGGCACCTTATGTGGAATGAGAAGACTCCCATCTAAGGTGCCCAAGGATGAACCAAGAAGACATTTTCACTAATGATATCACTGCCTGTCATAGCCTTTTGAACTTAATTCTATTTCTCATCATCTTTTCTTGTACCTGCATTCCAATGCTTCTACTGTGAAATCTTTGCATATGAGTGCTAGTAATGATGAGTACTTAGTCTATTACATGCCTAGGTAGCTTGGGACCTTGCCAAAAAGTGACATTACCCTGGGAGTGTTTTTTCACCTGGTTAATTACTGTCGCCCACCCGGGAGTTAATAACGATTGAATATTTTCTCTAATTTTACCCCAAAGTTTTAGCACGTTTGGACGGTGAGGCCTTTGGTGAGTCCTATAGTGTTCAGAGTTACTTTATAAGGCTACCACACTAGATCACAGCGGCACCTGTGGAGTTTAAGTAGTTCAGGTAGTGATTTTTTAATTTTTAGATTTCTCAAGAACAAAATTCATGGCTAAATATTGTAATTGGGATTGTGAAGCGATGTTGTTCAGAGAAGCGAACAAGTATGAGTAATTAAACTACACCCTCTCACCTTCACCCCATTATGACACTTTAGGGTTAATAAGTTTTCCAGACTTTAAACCCACATTTCAAGTTTAGTGAATTGTGTATTTAATCGTTGTCTAAAATAAACAGAGAAATAAATGGTTCATGTGACAAAATGATGGGAAATGATTTGGAATTATTCCATGTTGTTGAGCTGTTCTGGACATGGAGGATGAACCGAGCACACCGTATCATTAATTCATCATTTATTTATTTAAAATCAACTTTTAAAAGAGATAAAGTAAGAGTTACAAGGCGAAAAATCGAATTTATTGAAGGCACGTTGACATGGGTATGGATATTCTATGTATCTGTTGACCCAAGACCAAGTGAGGACCCTTCGACGAGCCATCCAGATGAAACAACACTCAATACCACTTAGAGGACGGCGCTATTCTTTGGGAGCTTGTATCCACAAGAATACCCGAATATAATATTTAGTTCTCGTTGGGCTATCTACATTGTGGAAAATTTTATGATGAAAATTATTTTTTAACTTTAAAACTGTTAATCTTTACTAGTCCCTAATATGCAATTTAAAATATTCGAATATATTTTAACATATCAAAATTTTCTAATGATCATGTAGTCTCTTTTATAATATCTAATATTTTTAGGGTATAATAACTCAAATGAAATTCGAAACATGACCACTTTTAGAAAATGAAATTTGTTAATCTTTTTTTTGAAAAACATGAAAATTAGGCCCAACTGCGAATATTAGCCCTTGAAATTTTTCATGATATCTTTAATATGTACCAAGCCAGTTGGTCTTAGTTTGCAATGGTGGGACTTGTGTAGTGTCATGACCTGGTTTGGCTTATGGATGAGTTCACTAGATCATATGAATTCGATTTCTTGTGTGCACAAAATAGAAATTCTGATTTTTTCAGGTGCCCACTTTTCCAGGAACCATGTTATCACACCCTAAAAATTCTCAAAATGTATTTTGATATGCCATAGGTTCTAAAGGTGTTCTGTCATGTTAACAAAGTGCATTCGATGAAGAATTGTAAAATCAGCGTATTTAACAAAAACATTATGATGGTGTCATGTCATCAACCATTTTATATCATTGAAGCTACACCTATGCCTTAAAATCAAGAAATTGTCACTTGTTGATGCTTTCACCGTCGTAGCGAATACAGCCAAGTATAATAGTGGATTTTGGTTAAGTAAAATCAGGCTAAATCAGAGTAAATCACAGCAAGAAAATCGAAAGAGTTGCTTATTGCTATTATTTAGTAGTGTGATCACCTAGTAGGTTATGATGTGCTTATCCAACATGAAATCAAGGGTGTCAGCTATCATTCCACTTTCATCCTCCTTGCTTATTGTTACTTTTCTCTGGCCTAAGAACTCATCTTTTTAAACAATCACTCAAGCTCCTCTTCCTATTATTAAATCCCATTGTGGGGATGTATCACCATTTTTCACCTTAGAAGAGGCTACTTACATAAGCGGTACTGGCTATCCAATTTGTTTCTCAAGGTGTCACATTTTTAAGAAGGCGACTTAATATAGAAGACAGAGATGGTCATGAAGAACATACAGAAGGAGGTTCTTGCTTAGATAGGAGCCCATGACCTTAAGCTATTCATGGAGTAAGACCTTATGTTTGTCAAGCATTCACTAACTAAAGTTTGTTTTGGCCTCACTTGAGCGCAAGTGGATTTGCTTTGTTCAATGTGTGATATCAACTTCAAGATGAATGTGTTAAAAGAGATGAATTTCGTAATATCGAGAGGTTATTATTATTAAAACATGAACAATAACTTTTCTTAATTTTTTCGTTGTGTGCTACTAATTTGGAGATTTGAAGATCTCTTTGGGACCGATTTTTAATTTAGAATTTTCTTATTTTATACATGTTTTTCACGTGACCCATAGTTGAAATGGTTTTTAAAAACCAATAGGTTTTTCTTTAAGAGTATTCAGATTATAAAAAAACTTCATTTTTTCAAAATATACTGGAGTGATCTTTAGACATGAGCTGATTTCTAAGTTTTATTTTTCAAAAAAAAATCACAAATTTGCACTTTTAGCCAAGTCGTTACTTTTGTACGAGAGATCCAGTTGAGGTCAAAATTGGCCATTTAAATTTAGTTGGATGCCTTTTACTCGATAAATCAGCTTTATGAAATCAAAGGAGGGAATGATTGTATTTTAGTCCATATTTAACATTAAAATAATGTCTTGATCCGGGCAGTAAGGGAGTTTAATTATTAAAATAAGAACAAGCACAAACTAGCCAGACGATGCCTAAAGGCACTGTTTTTTATGTCAATATTTTTAATAGTTTTTTGGAGGTTTGAAAAATAAGCTAAGAATGTCACCATCGGGAGACATCCATTTATAGGCCATCCCAATATCTCATTGCTTTCTGGCGTATGTCATTTATCCAAATCAAACATGAAGACAAAAGTTTAAATAGTGTTTATCTTTTCCTAAAAATAGATTGTTGTTTTTAAATCTTTGGGTTACATTCATGTCTTAGTGATGGAGAACACTACCTTATATCTCATCCTTATCCCCTGTACTGTCCTGCACACTACTAAAGAAGTGATGAAATAGTAAAGTAGAGTCCTATTAGAAGAGCAAGTCTTTAGAGTCTAGGTGTATTTTTTTGTTCTACAAATGTAGTTTTTATTTAGCAATAGGGTGTCAAAGTCATGGTTCTATCTAGCCACCTTATAAATCCTATGTAAGCAAAAGAGGCTCATTTATAAACAGAAATTGAATGAGAAAGGGTTGAAGATGTGATTCTAGACTACTACGATTGTAATCTTTTGTCGATCAACAACATATAGTATGTGGAGCTTTCTTCTTTCGTTCTAGATTCATGTTGTTTTTATGAGTATTGTCCTATGTATTTGGCTATTTTTTCTTTTCAAAGATCTTGACTGTTGTTCACTTTAATCTGCGTGCTCACGTTCCATCTTTAAGCAACAATATTGTACACCGTGTGTTTTGTCCTTTTCATCAAAACATCTACATGCCTTGTACTCCTTCCACAAGAGAACCATGTCACCCAGTTTCTTAGCAATCGTATCTATAAGCTCAATGGTAAACCCTATACATTTTTCACTCATCAAACACATTCAACACTAATACAAAGAAAGCAGACATCCGACTACATTTTCATTTGAACAATCATATTTACCTTGAGAGAGCCTCTTTCATTAAGAGGCTAATTTTCAATCAAGTTGGTTTGAAGGAGTTACTTGTTGTTCTGGGATAAACCCATCAAGACCAACTTAGAGAGATAACATTTTGGCACTGCTGTCAGTAACGAAGGTGTAAATCACTGGAAGAATGACAAAGTTCGTATTTGATTTTTGACAGAATAGGTTGTAAACACAAGAAGTTAAGCAATGCATTCACTGTGGGGTGACCCATTGTTCAGCAGATCTTAGCCTAAAAGTTTAGAGTTACCAATGTCAGAAGAATTTGTAGATTTCAAGAACATTGATGGTGATCCAAGATGACAGGTATGGCAAAATTTCTTTATATGATGAAATAAGTGCAAAGCAAAAGGGGATTAGTTAGTAGAATTCCCATAGACACCATTTCTCACAATAGTATTCTTTGTTTGAAATCCAATACCTGTAATTTTCTAAAAATAAAATTGTTTTCTAATGAAGGTCAAAAGATTAGAAAATGAAATTGAACTATTGGATGTTCAAATTGAATCATATGATTTCCAAGATCCCAGTCATTTTAAAATTCTTCTCCAAAAAAAGAGGAAATCATATACTCACTTTCCACTTGTAGACAGATAATAGAATATGCATATGAACCTGATATTGTAGAGTTGGAAATCAAGGTTCAAATTACGAAGAAAATGAAAAGATATCTAGGATCAATTTGTCATTGAGAGCTTGGTATGATATCAATAAATTAGTGTTCTATGATCCCATAAAATTTATTACATGGAAGAGTTCTATAGTCTAACTTCAATTAGAGCTTTTTTCACTATGAAAAACAAACCTATTTTATGTTACCTTTATCATTTACAATACAATTTGCTTTTTGTCGAAGCACAATCTTGTTGAGTTTAGGTAATAGGGACTTAACCTTCCATTGACCCATGACAGAGGTTTCATGTCGCTTGAATCAAACACAAGATTGTAGCTATTAGGTAGGTAGAGTGTGTGCGAAGCCGGGGATCAAGTAGTTTGAGCATCTTTTCAATACAAAATAGCTCTGGTTTTCAACAATTAATCACTGGCGCCTGAGCCAAGCGATAGTTACATAAAAGTTTGAAAGTTCTACTGTTCTTTGCAGTTTTGTTTTTTTGCTTTTGGCAGTAATCGAATTACATGTTATTTGTTGCACCACAGTAAGTACACCATATCCATGGGAGCCACCGTTATCTTAATGGAAATTTCTAAAATTTGTTTTGATAAGGCCGCTCATAGGTTTCCATGTTTTGGTCGCATGGGTCATGCATTTGACAAGAATTTATAAAATCATGTTTATCCTTAAGTTGCAAAACCATTATGAGTAATTTCATGCTAGTCAAATCCATTTTTTATACTGGCTTAGCTTACATCAAAGTGCCTTTAAAATTTATGAAATGAGTCACTTGTCTAGTTTTTCATGTTGTTTAAAGCATTACACAGAATAGTGGATTTTGTCAAGTAAACTACCTAAACTTTCCATAGCAAACTGCCGCAAGAAAACGATGAGTTGCTGTCATTATTGGTGAAAGGTGATCACCTAGTAGGTTGCGTATAATTATCCAACATGTGAAATCACAAGTGCTTGTCACTGTCCTGCACTCTTCATACCTCCATTTGTCATTTCCTCTCATATTCGAATTTCATTTTTAAACAAATCACTTCAAGATCCCCACCGTTATTAACCCTTCACTGGTAAAGGTATAATCTATTTGTCACCTTAGAAAGAGTTTACTTTGTGGTGTTAAACTTGCCATCCAATTTGTTTTTTAAGGTGTGTCACATTTTTAAGAAGGCATTTTGTTATAAAGGAGATGGGCTAATAATAGCAAGCATACAAAGGAGGCTTTTATGCTTAGATAGGAGCCTGGTGACCTTAAGATATTCATGAGTGACCCTATCTTTGTCAAGCATTCACCAATCTGTGTTTTTGAATTTTTTAAAGGGATGTTGCACAGTGGGATTTGCTACTCTTTGGAATGTGTGAGAAGTCAACTTCAAGAGAGATTATGGGTGGGAACAAAATGAATTGTGAATACTAAGAGAGGTTATTATCAAGCACAAAATAAGGAACAATAACTTCTTTCACTTTTTCTCATAGGTGCTACCAATTTGGATATTTTAAAACTTTCTTTGGGACCAATTTTTAGAATTTAATTTTCCGTTTTATATATGTTTTTCTAATGCAGATTTTGACATTTGGAGATAGTTTTTTAAAATCTGTAGAGTTTTTTTTTTCTCCAAGAATATTCGTATTTACAAAAAAACCCTCTCTAGTTTTAAAATATATCAAGGATCTTGAGACATGATCCTGCTTCTAAGCCTTATTTTTCTAAAAAGGAAAAATCGCACTTTCAAACCAAGTCATGAAGCCAAGAACAGGTCTAGGCTTGAGGGTTGAAATTGCACATGAAATTTCTCGTAGGATTCTTTTTTACCCTATAAATTAGTTTTTGATGAAATCAAACGAGATAAAATGATTATATTTAGCCCACATGGCCTAACAAATATGTTCTGATCCTAAAAGAATCAAAAAAGGAATTCTGGATGGTTGAAACAAGAATGTTACCAAACTATGCTACCAAACTACCTAAGGGCATCGTTTTTTACAATGTATATTTTTAATAGTTTTTGGAGGTTTGAAAGATGTTTTAAATAGTCACCACCACCCAGAGTATTTACCTAAGTCGACAAAGAAGCATCCTAGCAGCAGATTCAATATCACAAAGATGTTGTCATTCAAATCAGCTTGAAGACAAGTTTCTTTTAATAGTGTTTGTCTTTTCTCAAAAATAGGATCGTTGTTTTTAAATCTTAGGCATATTCATGTCTTAGCAATGAGAGAATGTCACCTTAGCCATCTCATCTCATCCTGTAATTGTCCCACTACTAGAGAAGTGGACAACAAATGTAAAGTAGAGTCCTAATAGAAGAGTAAGTCTTTAGAGACTAGTGTCTTTTCTCTCGTTCCTCTAAATGGTTTTAGTTATGATTAGTGTCAAAGTCACAGACCAAGGATTCAGCTACCTAGCAGATCTCAAGGGTTAAAAAGAGTGTCTATTTATGTCAGTGAAATCAGTCGAGAAGGTTGGAAGATGACCTAGACCACTACGATTGTAATATTTTGTTGATTAGTAACATACAAAGGCTTGAGCTTTCTTTTCACCCAAGATTCATATGCGAAGATGTAAGCCTTTTTATGATATTGTCCCATGTATTTTGGTTATTTTTTTCAATCTTAATGTTTAATTACTCGTAATTCATATACAAACATGCTTGACTTCTTGCTTCTTGTTATTGTATATCTCTGTGGTGTCTTTGTCCTTTTCTTCTATCAAAACATCTACATGCTTTACCTTCCACAAGAAGAACCATGTCACCGTAGTTTTTAGCATCGTAATCCACATGCCTAATGAAAACCCACATATTTTTCACCGTTTACAAACATATTCACCATTATTAATAGGTAGCTATCCGATCGTATTTCATTTGAATAAATCATATTTAATTTTGAGAGAGCCCTCTGAAATGGAAAATAACACCTTTACCAAGGTTTCAAAGATACTTGTTGTCCGGGAGCATCCTACCGTAACAATTTGAGGATAATACTTGGCTTTACTTTACTTGGATTTACCTTGCATGTCTACTTCCTCACATGCATTCCTCCCTGGAAATTGCTTCCGAATATATAACAAAGCCATGGGAAGCCATGTATTGGATCGTTTATAAGCTATTGGTCTTGAGGAAATCCCTGCCATTTTTGCATATCCGTAAAACTGGAGACTAGGCTATTTGTGCTTATGTTCTCTTGCGTTTATGAGGTGATTTTCCATACCATTGTTATTGTGTTTGAAATTCTAATACATGTTTGATCATTATTAGTTTATATTTTCCATCTAGCTTGGATTGACACATGCAAGCTATCTTGGCATGGTTTGCTGATTTAGACTAGTATTTCCAGAAATAAGTCTTTGCCAAGCTGTCTTTTGAGGAATGTTTGGTTTATCTTTATTTATGATGATCTAACCTTTTCAAACCGATATTTTTTTATGTAGGAAGATCTATTTGTATTGTGTGTAGGAAATCCATTCGGGTTTGGGAGAAGTCTTACACAGACCAACTCACTCAGATTCAAAGTGATCCAAGACTCAACTATTTTCAACCCTATGTCTTCATCATAGGAATATTCTGAGGGAGTTTCTTTTCTCCTTCTCTAGCTACTTGATTATTCACTAAATTTTAAAATCTAAAATTTCCTTTGTAGAGCGTTTAAAGTCAGTATTTGCTAATTCAAGAGTCGTTTTCTAGAATAGACAAGAATGGTGTGGTTCGCTCTCATTTCTGGCTAGTATATGTATTTGTATATTAATTTGTACTAGATTCGTTTATTTCTCATCCATCGTTTGATTTTCTTTTCGTTAAACCTACAAGCTTCGAGCGTGAACAATGAGGAGCTGGAGGAAAATATGGCGAAAAACTATTGGGATCTCCTTGCCAAACTTTCCTTCCATTACCCTAAAATTTAATTTTAGGGAGGCATTGAACACTTTAGGACAAAGAAAGAACATGATTTTTTTCTGTGACCTTGAGGCTTAAAATTTATGTTTTGAAGGTTTTCCCCATGAGTTTTTTGTCATCTTTTTTTAAATGAGAACTTATTTCATTCCACTTTCCATTTAATGCTACAGCACATATAAGTCTATTTATTCTTCAAAGTTTGGTTTTGTTGGTTAAGTGTTATCTTGGCTTGTGAACACCCATATATCATTTTATTATTAATCAACACTTATCCACAAACACTATTGAAATCCTTTATTTCAACAAGTTGCTGGTATACTTTAGGGATCCCTCGTCCCCTATCGTACTCCCTAACAGTGAGATCCACATGATTTGAAGTAGGGTGAGGTCTCATTGGGATTTCAGTGTTGATTTGAAATATTTGTTGTAGAGAGAAGACCAAAATTAACCAAGACACTTTTCGAACACCGTTGTTCCAAGACCAAATATTCCACTAATCTATACCCTCAAACGAGATTTACAAGACTCACTCTTGATTCTGCCTTGAAACTTTCAAGATTTCTTCGAAGTTTTAAAGGCCACTTCGACAGCTCAGAAGCATCGCGTCGCCGAGAGAGGGATCATGAATTTCTAGAGAGGGTGACACGGCTCACGCCCCCTCGGCCCCCGAGACCTCTGCACTCAAATCCTCCGGAGCCGTAGCGCCTGCCTTTCTTCTGGCTCGCGTACCACCGCGTAGCGGCGACAGTCGCCGCTCGCGCCCCTTGTCCTTTCTCGCTCGTCCTCGTTGTTTCTTCCTCCGCCTATCGACCGTTCCGGACGATCATCTCTCAAACCCAATACTACCTCGATCGTAGAAAATTTCTTTCGAAATTTTTAGCAAACTCGTTTTAATTTCGACCGGGCCTACTTTTTGCAAATCGTGTTCTGCTTCAATCGACTCCTCGGGGTTTTTCGTTACTTTTTTAACATCTCATCAACGCGCGATTAAAACATTCATCAGCTGAGGTTAAAATTTGTTGATCCGTGCTTTTTAGAATATTTTCAACGATGTGTTAATTAATTCAGTTTTATTATTTAATTTTCCTAATTTAGACTTAGGAAATCCATATAAATAATTAATTATTTAATAATTTAGAACAACAAATCAAATTTTCAAATATCATGGCTTTTGACATATAGCCTTAGGCCCACAAAGTTTTCATTAGAGAATACTGACACACACCAACTATAACAAAACTTCAAACTCTCTTAGTGGTTTTAGTGTGCCCTAGCAAGCCCATCCACACCATGCACTACAAGATTCTGAAGGATTTCGTCTTAACAAGCCGTCCGCCGCTTCATCCATCGCATCGTCGTCGTATCACGTCATGCTAACGTTTACCACACCGTTACATTCGTACTGCAGCTTCCTTTCCCAAATTGCTACATCATGCTTTCTATAGTACTTCTATTGTTAATCGTTAGTACTTCAACTTAGTTGCCACAAAAAGTATAATCAAGGACTTTACGTAATTTGTTATTGGCACAAGCGTCATTATCATCAAGTTTCCTTGCTGTTTAGTTTGTCCTCTCGGCCACTGCGAGCATACACCGTACTGTTATTAAATTTTCACGCTCGTTAAAGTCCCATCATCTTTCCGGCTCGTTGTCGGCGCTCGTCGTCGCTTTTGCACACACTGCTTCTTTCAAATTTTTGTCATCGTCGTTTGCGATGACTTTTCTAACTATCTTCACTATTTCGATGGAGCCGTTTTAAGGTTTCCTAGGCTCGTATGATTCAAGAGTAGCGCCGACACAAGGGATCTTTACACATCGAAGCTAGAGATGCTTGCGATTCATGTCACCACCTTCTTATCTTTAAGGTACATGAGCACGGTGACAGCATTGGTCATTAGAACTATTATCCCGTCGTTAAATTTTGAATCAAGATTCGTCTTTCTTAGACAAGTGTCACATGTCCAAGACTTACAATAAAGCACTTGACGTGATCTCTTGATTCTCTCTGTGATAGATAGCCCACATAAGCTCTTGTTATGGGAAACATTTCTTCCTGCACGTTCTGGACAAACATTTCCAATCTTTCGAGACCGAATTAAAGTTGTCCTCACTAGGGAGCCCTTCATCCGAATTTGCACCCATGGCAATCTCACCTAATCTTAATAGTCTCAAGTCTCAAGGAGAATGGACGAAGCATCTCTGCTGGACAAGAGTCCTTGATACTTCGTGAAATTTTTGAATGTTACTAATGCAGCAACTCAATACAGATCCGGTTATGCCCTCTTACTTAATTGGTTAAATCGAAGAATTCGTACACACACAAAATGGCACAACATTTTCACCAATTCCGCATCTAGAAAAGTATATGCACATGTACAAAGTGACACGCCATGATTTTCTAGCAATATCCCCGGAAAACCCAATGTAGGAAAACCGTGATGTCAAGGGAGGATTTTATTATTAAGAGTATTAACACAACAACCGTCTCCGTATCTAGAAAACCCGAGAGAAAAAGTAGATCCGGAACTCAATGTTGTTCAAGCCAAGACACTGATCCACACCCTCAAATTCGACTTACAGTGACCTTAAATTTCCAAAATTAGGCTCTCAGAAACCTAGCGCCGCCTTTTGAATTCCCGCGTCTTCTACCGCGCTCAAAGATCGGGCCCCAGGCGGGCCGGGTAACCCTAGACCGGGTGACGCAGTCCTTGCGTCGCTTCTATGGTCTCGTACAACCTTCCGAGGACTTCTAGCCGCCTTACGTTGCTCGGAGTGATTGCGCAAAGACTCGCGTAGCCGGTCGCCCTCGTGGCCGCGGTGCACCGTTGCCCTCATCCGCCGATGCTCTTGCCCTCTCGCGCTACCTTCTCGGTCGCTCGTCTCGTCGATTCTATTAGCCGGGACTTATCATCCTTGTTCAAACTCCCTCTCGCGACCGGTCACCGAGAATTCTTAGTGTAAGCTCGCTCGGAATCTCAACTTAGCTTCGCTTGTCGCTCTATGTGTAAGCTACAAATGAGCCTAAGCTTCTTTCTTTTATACTTTTCTTGCCAGAAACTAATGCCCATGATCAAATCTTTTGAATCACTTGGCTAAGATTAAAACAAAGCTTTCATCCGTGTGACTACAATTCATCACATGTTTAATTTAATTAACTTTAATTATTTAATTTTCCCAAGTTTAGACTTAGAAATACATTAAAAATAATTAATTAATTGATTAAATATCTCCCAAACTAGATGCTTAGCCCCCAAACTTTCTAGGTCTTGTAGATCATGTGTGTACTCTAGTCCCTCCAATAAATTTTGGGAACTAGACATATCCGATGTTATTTTCTAATAATAAAATCCTGAATACCTTCAGTATAGAGTGCTTTAGCAATACATCACACCATGCATTGCAAGATTTTGGGTATTGTTTCTTATGTTGTTGATGCTTGCTCACCATGCCACCACCGCATCATTGCTACTATTATGTATCATCATTACATGCCATTAAGCAACATCACCATATATAAATTGGTAATTTCTCCTTCAAATTGTTGCATCCATGTTTACCAGGATCATGCATCACGAATTCATCAGACCATAACTCGGGGCCATTTAGAGAAATAACCGACCCCCGCTTAATCTTGATAAACAACAGATGGCATCCTTTATCATCCAGTTCAATTTCATCACCATCTCACCAGATTCGATAATGATGCAGACCAACTTCAGAATCGCCATAGACTTTCCATTTGTTTATCAAATTTCACCGCTTATCAAATCGCCATCTTTAGTTTTCACACATAAACCGGTTCATACCGTTAACATCACTTTAAGGCTGTACATTTACGCTTGCTCTTCACGCTGATCGGCCTCGCCAGACCAGATTCATAAACGTTATTCGTTCAGGCCTGTTCCATCTTCATACCTGAATGAGGCATCCAGGAGATATTGCTGGCGATCCCGCCCCTTCTTCGATAGTTGTCGATGGATCACGCTGCATAATTTATAAACAATATTTTGCCAGTCATCTTCATCATCATCACGCGCATTTTAAATAAGAAGCCTGTCTTTTTCAGGTTACCATAAACCGTCCAGTTCGCGTTTGCCACCACACCTGATCTCGAGATCCTTCTTCCTGCTGCCTCGACGCATACCGACCTTCATCTTCACTTTCATCGAATAATCGCTTCCAGATCTGACTCTTCTGATAATATCCTTACGCGTCGCCCGGGCCTGATACCGCCTTGCCATGATATCTTTATGTTCTAATTACCTGACCAGACTGACAATCACTATCATCATCTCCACCTTATATCGCATAATCAACTGTCTCCATACCATTTCATCCAGTGAGAATGATGTCCCTCTCGGTTACCAGCCAGACACCGTCTCCACAACATCTTCCGAGATTTTTCTCGCGGCGGACATACTGCCCCGCTGTTTTTTTACCAAGGTATACAACTTAATCTATCCACATTGTTACTGCACCCAATGTCATTAGCTTTAGGATTCGTATTTTGCCACATGGAACTGCTATTTATGTCCAGATGATGATGCTTGTATTCAAGACTCCAGCTTCATTGAAAGAAAGGTCTAACCGTCTCGGCATTTGCGGGGTTCTAGTGATATCCATCTCAAACTCATGAGCTCTTTCATAGAGATTCAAGATTCAAGGTCCTCGTAGCACCTTTTCTATTTTCTTCGACAAATCGATTCTTTTTTTTTCTGAACTGTTGCCTAAATCAACAATGATTCGCCTTATCCCTCTAACCGCATTTGCAAGCTAGCTATAAACTCTTAGAAGCTTATTACTTTGGGGCTCATTAAAGGACTAAAATCAAAACTTCAAATTTAACCCTACCAAGACTTGAAGTTTCACTGCTTCAAGCACTTTTGCTTGACAGCCTTCGTATTTGCGCTACCTTGTTGGTCAGAAAATCCCATGCCTTCGCGCACATATGGCCCTAGGAGACAATGTAACGCGCGTCACCCTCTACGTGAGTCCGTCCCTCCGAAACTACGTTGTCTCCTTCGTATCGCTCGCTATTGCTGTGCCTTCTTCGTCGCTTTCTATAGCAAGATCCTTCGCCTTTCATCGGTGACCTTCTAGATTTGGTAAATTGCTCTAATACCATGTGAAAAATTTATGAATGTTACTATCATAAGAATCTACCGTTAGGACCGTGTTATGCTCCTCCCACTTAATTAAGTTAATAACCAAGGAACGATTAATACTTCCACAAACACATAATACTTTTCACCAATCGTATCTAGAAAACTACATGCACAATATGACAAGTGATGTTGATTTTTCAGTATAAATAGTCCTTTAAAAACTTCAATGCGGAAACCGGCTCATCGTCGTCGAGGGTTTTATTACGTATATTTCCACAACAACGAGGTTCTGCATCTCGGAAAACCCGACGAGAAAGCACAGAGTATGCAACCTCTGCTATCGTTTTAAAGCCAAATATTAATCGATCCACACCCTCAAACGAGACGACAGATCAGCCTAAATTAGGCCCTAGGAACCCTGGTCGCTCGGGTCAGCTTTTCGTGTCGTCCTCTCCGCATCCTCAAACAGCAGCCTCCAGAAAAGGTTGCGTAACCGCACCTGGTGACGCAGTCCCTACGACTGCCTTGGCGGTCTCCGTGTAACCTTCCGAGGGTTTCCGCTGCCTTACAAGTTGCCTCGTATGATTAAGGAAGACCGTATACCGAAGTCGCCCCCCGTGTTGCTGTACCGCCGCCGTTCTATCTTCACTGGCGTTTCTGCTTTCCGAGTTTCTTTCTAAAGTCGTTTTTGTCTTCGTCGATCCCAGATGACCGGGAACATATCATCCCCTTTGTCTAAACTCCTTTCCTTGCAAAATGTAAAACACTTCTCAGAATTCTTAGTAAAACCTCGTACTAGAATCTCAACTTAGCTCAAAGGTTTCACCGTGTGTGTGTTTACAAATGACCCGAAGCTCTTCTTTATAATCATCTTCGTTCGGAAAGCAACAATCATGACTGTGACCAATCAATAATAATATTAAAACAAAGATTGATCCATGTGACTTAACATTAATTTATCCATGTTTAATTTAATTAACTTTAATTGTTTAATTTTCTCTTAAGTTTAGACTTGTAAAATACATTAAAATAATTAATTAATTAAATATATCTCAAACCAGATGAAATTTCCCAAACTTTTCTCTCTGGTTCCGTAGATCATGTGGTACTTCTAGTTCCATAAATTTTGGAGTTAGATCATATGATGCTACTCTAATACACGAAATCCTGGGCCAGACATCAAGCCCAAGGCTACTCACATCTCATTTGTCGTGTCTTTCCGGAACATGAGGTATGACGTGACCTTGACTCGTCCATGATCAAATGCTTAGTTCGTACTTGATTTTCTACATTTACAGAGGATTTGCATCGGTTGGTATAGCTAGAACTTTTTCTTCGTACGATCTTGAGACTATACCAGTCCAATCGATAGGACTTCGCCCTCCAATAATGTGTTGGATATGCCGCTTCAACTTGTCTTAACTTAACCATATTCGCTATCTTGTTTTATTTTTTTCGTAAAACATATACTTTCTCTTTCTTTCTCACAGTAACACTTCAACAAAAAATGTTGGATTTAAACAAGACGAACCTTTATAGTAGTTGCTCTTTTTCCGGCTTCATCACTTTCTTCTCAGAAATATTTTCACTAAACACACCTGACAATACCAACAACTTCCAGACCGCTTAAGCCAGACCTACATAGTCAGTTTTCTCCCACTCTTGTTGACTTAATAGTTACACCTGCAATGCGCATTCTACCACACTAGCACCGCAAAAAAGATCAAGCATCGCCTGACCGGTGTCATACGTAGCGAATATCGACCGCCTTTACCCATTGGGCTTCGTTAGCCTCACCGCGTAGAAGTACCGTAACTCTTTATCAGGTGATGCATTTTACGCCAGCTCAGCGATCATTACGCGGTTTTCCTAATCGGGTAACGTCGCCCCTGGACGGCGCCCTTCGCTGCCAAGTCGCTTTTTATCTTTCATTGTCATTGCCATTCGGCAAAATATTCTCACCGACACGTCGAGATTTAATGGATCTGTTATCGCTTCCATACCAATGCAGTAAATTTATTGGGCAAGATTATGGCTATCGCATTGGCTGAACACAAGTATTTCATAAATTAGATTAAAAAAATACTTATTTAAACACAACTAATAAATACACATGCAGATTATTTACTTAATGCTACTACTTATTCAACAAAGTGACACATGGATTTTTGGACACATAAGTCTTAAAACCTAAAAGTGGAAAACCACAGTTTTATATGAGGTTTTATTTTATTAAAAGAGATTATGAGTACAAGAATTAGGTTCTGTATCCTGAACCTTATGCAGAATAAAAGAAATCACAGCTAACTCGTTGTTCCAAGACCAAATATCCTAATTTATCCACACCAAACGGGATTACAAGACTCAACATCTCAAGTTTTAAACCCTAACGTTGGCTTCTTTAAAGCCTCAACACGTTCCCTTGCGCAGGCCTGTAAAGTAACAGCATTGCCGAGAGATTACGAACCCCAGAGAGGGTGACACAGTTTTATGCCGGGTTCCGGAGACCCTTGTGTAATCAAACCCTTCGGGCACCGCATTGTTTTTTTTGTCCGTAGCGGTTGCGGCACCGTTGTCGCTGTCTCGTCTTTGTGTTGTCCTTGCTTGTTGCACCCTCTTCCCATCGACTCGTCCCGAGACGATCATCTCTGCACGAATACTACCCTCAACGCGTAAACCCTCCTGGAAATTTAGCAAACCCTTGCCCTAGAATTCTAGATCGCTCTCTCGCCTACATCTCAGTGTCCGTTCAATCGACCTCGAAGCCTTTCTTACATTTTTCGAAAATCTGTCATCGGCCGAGATTAAAATATCTATCAATTAATTTAGATTAAAACTTCTTGATCTTCGTGTTTTAGAACATTTTCAGCATACAAACATTAAATTCATTTTTAATTATTTAATTCTCCAAGTTTAGACTTAGAAATCCATTAAAATAATTAATTATTTTAATACCTTAACACCAACCGAAATTTTCAAAACATTTTATGGGTTTTATGCTCAAGATGTCTTTAGGCCCCCTCCACAAAGTTTCCGTAACAGAGCACACCCAATGCCACAACAACTACACAACCTCAACAACCTCTTTATAATCTCATTGGGACACCAACCGCCAAGATTAAAACACAATTGATGGTTATGATCATCTTGGAGTCGCATCCGTCCTAGTTTTAGACTATTTCCTACCGATCACAATTAATATTGATTAATTAACCATATTCTAAGTTTAGACTAGAAATATTTAAAAATTGGTTAATAATCTAATTGAGACACTTGTGTGGTTTTAAACGTATTTCTTTTGGTTCTAGAGTCTCACAGGCACCGAGTTTTCCACAAAGTTTTGTATTAGAACACATTCAATGCCATAAAATTAACACCTATTTCAAACACTGGCAACAAGGAAAAGTCAATGCATCATAAATTAAAATCTCAGTGAATGGGGACATACCCCATGGTCATGTGGTGCGTTAAAGTTAGAGCAAGATTTGCCCAAATGGAAACCACCTGGGGATTCATGCACGTTGTTTTCTCGTCATATAGTTCCACAACAGCCCCCGCTACCAGCATTTATGGACAGCATCTGCAAGTCATGTGAAGCTCAAGGGTTATTGTGAGTGAGCAAGAGATTCCATTTCATCGGAAATTTTTTGGGATTTTATTATTTTTTTATTGGCATTTCAATTAGCTCATAGCTCATTCGTTATTAACTTCAACCGATGGTCAAATTGAGATAGTAAATAAAATGCTCAATATATTTTGTTGTTTCTGCACCGATAAACAAACACAACAATGTATGGTTACCTTCGGCCGAATGGTGGTATAACACTTCCTTCCACATCGTTAAAATGACCCCATTTATAGCATTTTATGGATATCATCCACCATCCATCATACTGGTCTTAAGAGAAAACGAAGGTTCAAGTTAAAGCAAGACCGATGATTTATATCATGAAGAAGTTCTCCAACCTTAAAGGATAACCCGAATTTCATAACAAATTTGGTCGAAACAACAGAAAGACCAACATCGTAGTTAGAAAGAAGTTTTACGTAGAATATCATATTTTTACGGCCACAACCACAATAAACAACTTCGAAGCAAGCTAAGAAGGATAATAAATTATCAACAAAGTACCATAGTCCCGCGATGGGTGTTGCAAAAGATTGGCACGCGGGCATACAAATGAGCTTGCTCTTCGTTAGGTCCAGCTTTCCATGTTTCATGCTTAAAGAAGGTTATAGGTGAAATCTTCAAACAAAACAATATTGCCAATTTTCTGATGAGGAAGGAAAATCATATTGAACTGCTGTCATGAAAACAAGAACTGGACAGCTTACGAAATTATCAATTTTTATATCTTATCGTTATGAACTTACCCACCCAAGATTCTACATGAGGATGAGAATTTTTACATGTACACTGAGCTACTCAAGTGTTGGGAGGACAAATACTTTTTTGAAGGAGAGGGGAATGTTAGGTCCTTTGGTATCACATATAGTCTTTATTATTGTTAGTAACCAATAATAGTTATTGTCTTTGTAACTCTATTTTGTTATTATTGTGCCCTTTAAATTATTATTGTTAGGTCGGTTAGGATTATATTGTGGCCCACCAGGGATTAGCATTATGTCTTTCTATGGGACTTTACACATAGAAAGGAGGTTTGTAATTGTATCATCCAAGAATTGTTTGTCCATGTATTGTATTGGAGGTTGCCCTCGAAGTGGCTATTTTTAAGAAGACATTCTTTCCTTCTTTTTTGAGTCGTGTTTTCACAACAAACGCTTAGGATTGTTGTCGCTTCACCTTCAGATGGGGGAGGCACCTTGCACCCAGCACAGGAGGGACCCTTGGCAGCCTTGCGAGAGTTCCTATACTTGAGCACGCGGCGATGGGCGACAAGATGTGGCCATAAGCACCGTGCCTTGGCCTGGTTACTAAAACATGATGTTTGGATACGGATCCTGGATCCGGGATCCGGGATCCGGATCCGTCGATTTTTGAAAGTTTATGATCCTGGAGCACGCAGGATACTATAGAAACATATTAATAATATTTTTAAAATTTTAGAAAACATATTTGATGTTAAAAATCAAAACCATTCATGAATTACAACAATAAAACTAAAAATATTAGATAATTTATGAATTTGAACACTGAAATGATGCAATCTTGCCTCATACAAAAACGATAGTAGTAAATACAAAATGAGTGTTTCATTAATGATCACTTTATTAATATGAAAATATAAAGTAAGTTTGTCTACAAATCTTGAAATGGGTCTACATCATCATCGTCATGAATAGACGATGGTGGGCCAGGAATGTAAAATGTTGTTGTAGAAGTAGGAATTGATTGTGTAGCATCCTCAAGTAGATTAATGTGAGTCATGGCATTCAATGTCATGTTTAAGTCAGATATCTCAGGTTCCACATCCCACATCCTACTTGGACCCTTCTTATACTCTGGACTAGAATGTGATAGGAGGCGAAGGTTGGAATGAACATATACAAGATCCTCAGCCTTTGCTGCTCCCAGTCTGTTTTGCTTCACTGAATGGATGAAGCCATATGTACTCCAGTTCCTCTCAGCTGATGAAGAACTGGCAACTTGCGATAACAACCTTGTGGCTAGAGATGAGAGATAAGTGTTGTCCCCACCATGGAAGCCCCACCAAGTAATAGGATCCATATGTCCTCGATCATCCATGGCTAGTGGATCTGAAAATATCCCAGTGGATTGTACAAATGCTCCAAATTCCTCACGTACTTCCTTTGCAATTCCCACCTCCCTATAGATTTTCTTCAACGCTTTCTTATATCCCTGTACCACTTCAGAGTCTCTGTTTGGAGCTGCTCTACCTGGTAAAGACAATATTTTGGAATGATAATACTTGGCGTGTAGTGCATATGCCAAAAGGTGTAATGGCGTGGTCATTTTGTTCCACCTTTTTGTAACTATGTCTTTCACTTCATTGTAAAATACTTCAAAGGGGTCACGCTCACTTGCCTTGATAATTTCATGTATCCTCTCCAACATACTATCTATGTTTTCGTAGACTTCCCCCAAGCAAGGCATATCTGTGTCAAATACCCTGATCATGGTTAGGATTGGTTCTGTGAACTTCAAAAGGTATTGGACCTTGTCCCACCATGCATCGTCAAGAATGATAGACTTTATTCTTTGTCCTCTATCAGAAGTTGAAGTCCTCCATGATTCCCAAAGAGGGTCAATGACCATTGCCTGTAATGCTTGTCTGACCTCCACAAGCCTCTTTATGACTAAAGTGTGGGAAGCAAAACGAGTTTCAACAACCTACATGTGTTGTCATGAGTCAAATTTCAAATTAGAAATAAAATAAAAAATAGTCAAAATTAAGAATTCATAAATTATAATGCATAACATTGCTTAAAAATTGAGTACCTTTAGTAGCTCCAACTTCGCAAACTTTCGATATATGGCTTGGGACATCAAATGATTGGTGATAAACATTTGGATCTCCTTTGATGCTACATATATTTCATTGATCCACTGAATCTCACCAATCTTGGCAAGCATAAGGTTTAACGAATGCACTGCACATGGAGTCCAAAAGATGTGATCGTATTGACCCTCCACAATCAGGCCCGCAGCTCTACAAACCTTTGCATTGTCCGTGATAACTTGGACAACATTTTTTGACCCCACACTTTCTATTGCATCAATAAGAATTGTGGAGATGAACGTTGCATCTTTTTCCACTCCACTGCAATCAATTGCCTTCAAAAACATTGCTCCTTGGGGGCATATTGCTATAACATTAATTAAAGGACGATTTCTTTGGTCTTTCCATCCATCAGAAACGATGGACACCCCTGTTTCCGCCGATGTATCACGGATTGATTATAATTGTCTATCCACAAATTGGCGTTCTAATGTTAACAAAGTGGTGCGTACCTTTTCATAGCCAGGGCTTTTGTATCCTTTTGGTGCTTCATTAACTGCTTTAATCATTTGTTGCCAATAAGGAGAACGCACCAAATTGAATGCTAGCCCATTTGCATAGATGCAACGAGCAACATACTGATCTGCAACCTCTCTACCTTGGTTATTGAACGTTGTTTCCAGAGGTCCTAAAGAAGGTCTTTTATTAATTGTGACAGCTGGTGTAGAGGGCAATGAAGACTTGGTTGTGGAGACTTGCACATGTTGTTTTCCCTTGGTGAATCTCCTATCAGCAACATCTTGCAAAGATGCATAAAACTTAAGTTTTGCAGGATTTAAACCTGTCCCAGGTTGGCCATTTGGACCATTTGGACCTGTGCATACCAACACACCCGTGTTAGTTTGGCCAGTCAAATGGGCCTTCACTCTAGTATATGACCCATTTCGAATGTTATTACATTCACTACATCTCCATTTGTACGAACCACCCCCAGGATTTTTGCCAAGAATTTCGACATACTGCCATAAAGGAGATTTTGGATCTCTATTGACATTTGTCCCTTCAATCGTTTCATGTTGTGACGGTTCCATGTTTATCAATCTGCATTTATATTAAAAAAATTTAATTAATAAAATTATAAAATTTTAACTACCAAGCCAAAAGTATAAATTGTTATTTTATAATTAATATATGTCTAAAAAAAAATCTAATATTCTAATTACAATAGACAATTAGAATTAGAATTTGTCCGAAATCTTCATTTCATGTCAATATTCTAATTTGTTTGTTTAAAATTTTTAAAAACATTAGAATTTTTAATTTAATTCACACACATATACATGATTTTAGAATTCGGACATTAAATTAAAAATTCTAATTCTTTAAAAAAGATTTCGGTAATTAAATCTGAAATAATATTCTAAGTTTATTTATTTTACAACTAAATAAAATTGAAATTAAACTGAAGTTTAAAACTAAATTTTAAAAAATATATATATAAAATTGAATTAAAGTTTAAAATTAAATTAAAAAATATATATAAAATTTAAATTAAATTAAAGTTTAAAATAAAATTTAAAAAATTAAAGTTAAAAATTAAATTTAAAAAAAAAACTACGATTAAATTAAATTAAAACAAAACTACATTTAAAATTTATGATTTAACCAAAAAAATTAAAGTTAAAAATTAAATTTAAAAAAAAACTACGATTAAATTAAATTAAAAGTATGAATTAAAGTTTAAAATAAAATTTAAAAAATTAAAGTTAAAAATAAAATTTAGAAAAAAAAAAACTACGATTAAATTAAATTAAAACAAAACTACATTTAAAAGTTAAAACTTACGATTTAACCAAAAAATTAAAGTTAAAAGTTAAATTAAAAAAAAACTACGATTAAATTAAATTAAAAGTTTTAATTTAATTTAAAACAAACTTACGATTTAATTTAAAATAAACCTACGACTTAATTTAAAACAAATTAAATTAAATTAAAAGTTAAAAATTATTAAAAAATTAAATTATAAATTAAATTTAAAAAAAAAAACTGCGATTAAAATAAATTAAAACTATTAATTTTATTTAAAAGTTAAAACAAACCTACGATTAAATTAAAAGTTAAAAACTAAATTAAAAATAAGATTTAACAATTTAATAATTTATAAAACAATTGTTAAAACTGATTAAAAAAAAAACCAGAGAACACTTACCTGTTCGTGCGCTGCTGGAACTGCTGACAGAGATCCCACAGATCGACCCGCTCCAAAAATTGCAGAGGTTTGACGTCGCCTGGGCTACCTGCAGAGCACCTCCACGCAGACGCAGAGGGAGGGTAACGACGCAGAGGGAGGGTAACGCTGCCCAGAGCACTTCGACCACGATGATCACACCAACACTCACAGAGGGAGGGTAACGCTGCCCAGAGCACTTCGACCACGATGATCACACCAACACTCAGCGATAGATTACAATTATAACCCCTACCGTCAAGTTTTATAATGCAGAGAAAATTTTATAATTAGAAGCCACGCCAAGTTAACTGGTAATTGAGGGCAGTGGAACTGTTAATTAAATTAAAAACAACGCATAAATTAAGCATCTTGCTTGTTTGATTGAAATTTTTTGGCCGGATCCCGCTCCAAAACTTCCGGAACCCGCTTGTTGCTTGTTTGATTAGCGCTGTAGCGGATCCAACCGGATCGGTATCCGTATCCGTTTCAGATACGGGGATCCGTGTTTCCGCCACTTGACCCCCGCAGATCCGGTAACACAGGTCTTGGTTGACAGTGGGGCGACCCACAACTTCATTGATACACAGATGGTCGAGAGGAGGGGTATACCGATCGAGAGCTTTGATGGATTTTCAGTCTTGGTCTTAGGAGCCCAGACGATGCAGTGTGCCTGGTATGTTCCAGAGTTGGCAGTGATGATGGGTACCTACACCGTGACTGATCACTTTTTCGTGGTCAACATACCAGATACCAATGTGGTATTGGGTGTTAAGTGGCTGATTACTCTGGGAAAGGTCACCACGGATTGGGAGGCCTTAGAGATGGAGTGGGATGACAAGAAGACCGAGAAGCATGAGAAGATCCGCGGGATGCACACCTACCCACCTCAGACCGTTTCAGCACACCGGATGGAGGCAGACTTCCGAAAGGGAGACATAGAGTGGGCGGTTGAGTTGTGGGCATCAGAGGTAGAGACCACCGGTTGAGCAGTTCATCCGGATATACAGGCCATTCTTGACAGGCACGATGTAGTATTTGGGGATATACCACCATGTCGGCCACCGGACTGAGGGTTTGAGCACACCATTGAGCTTGAGCAGGGTATTCAGGGGGTGATCACTACCCCCTATAGGCATCCCAAAGCCTATCGGGATGAGATTGAGCGGGCCATCCAAGAGTTGCTGGCTCTTGGGCACATCAGACCGAGCACGAGTCCGTTTGCTTCTTCCGTAGTGTTGGTGAAGAAGAAGGACAGCACCTTGAGGATGTGCATTGATTACAGGGCCCTGACCAAGAAGACCCTGAAAAACAAGTATCCTATACCTAGGATCGATGAGTTGATGGATGAGCTGAGAGGAGCTAAGTTCTTCTCGAAGATTGATTTGAGATCAGGGTACCATCAGATTCGCGTGAGGGAATAGGACATTCCCAAGACCGCCTTCAGGTGTCATTATCGGCACTTTGAGTTCTTGGTTATGCCTTTTGGGCTGACCAATGCACCAGCCACCTTTCAGTCTTGCATGAACCATATCTTTTGTAGTCATTTGAGGAAGTTTGTATTGGTCTTCTTCGATGACATACTCATATATAGCAGGACTTGGGAGGAGCATCTCCAGCATATAGAGGCAGTACTACGCATCTTGGAAGAGCAACAGTTCCTTGCTAAGCTCTCCAAGTGTGAGTTTGGGATGACGGAGATGTTGTATTTGGGTCACATCATTGGAGTGGACGGAGTGAGGGTCCATGAGGAGAAGATTAGAGCCATCAGAGATTGCCAGAGCCAAAGAACGTGACGGAACTTCGAGGGTTCATTGGGATATGTACCTATTACAGGGAATTCGTCAGAGGTTTCTCACAGCTTGCTGCACCCCTTACAGATTTGACGAAGAAGGGGGCATTTAGTTGGTTAGATACAGCACAACGAGCCTTTGATAGGCTCAAGGAGGTGATGAATAGCTACCCAGTGCTTGCATTGCCGGATTTTACGCAGCCATTTTTCTTGGAGTGTGATGCGTCGGGAGAGGGGATCGGCGCAGTATTGATGCAGGGAGGACACCTTCCGCACGAGAGGTTGTATTCTATATACGACAAGGAGATGTTGGCCATCATGCATGCCTTGGCCAAATTCTGGCAGTATTTGGTAGGGAACAGGTTCAGGGTGAGGACTGATCACAACAGCCTCAGGTTCTTTTTGGAGCAAAAGCAGCTACAGGAGAGGTAGCAGAAGTGGATCAGTAAGATCCAAGCATATGACTTTGACATTGAGTATGTGAAGGGTAAGAATAACGTGGTAGCAGATGCCTTTTCATGTACACCAGCCACGTTATCTCTTATGAGCTTGGATACAGATTGGGGGGCTCGACTTTTAGTGGAGTACTCCAAGGACAGATTTGCATGTGAGGCGCTGGATGGACAGGTGGCGGATGACAGGTACAGGGTGGTTGATGAGATCATCTACTACAGGGACAGGATCTTCTTGACTGAGGGATCTTAGCTTAAGAAGAAGATGCTCCAGGCATCACACGATTCTCCATTGGCAGGCCATCAGGGGTTTACCAAAACCTATAGGGCGATTAGAGAGAGGTTCTCATGGAAGGGCCTCAAGGAGGACGTACTCCAGCACATCAGCGAGTGCGATGTTTGTTAGAGGAACAAGGGGGAGATGAGCCATCCCGCAGGATTGTTGCAGCCTCTTCCCATTCCGGAGGGGAAATGGGAGAGCATATCGATGGACTTCATCACAGGGTTGCCCATGGTGCAGGGCAAGGATTGTATCTTTGTCGTCGTTGATCGGCTGACAAAGTATGCGCACTTCTTCGCCATATCCGCGCATTACACATCAACATAGGTGGCCGAGCTGTTCTTCAGAGAGGTTTTCAGGCTGCATGGTCTTCCTAAGACCATCATCAGTGACAGGGACAACCACTTCATGGGCGGATTTTGGCAGGAGCTTTTCCGGCTAGTGGGGACGGAGTTGACACCGAGTACCAGTTATCACCCACAGACGGATGGACAGACGGAGATAGTTAACAAGTGGCTGGAGGGCTACTTGCGTAACTATGTTAGTGGGCAGTAGTGAGCATGGTTGAGATGGTTGCATTTGGGGGAGTACTGCTACAACACGACACATCACATGTCCATTGTTATGTCATCGTTTTATGCTTTGTATGGGTACCATTCCTTATCTTTTGCTGATGTGATGTTCGGTGCTAGCAAGGCTCCTAGAGCCAAGACTTGGATCCAAGAGAGTCAGGACATCCTCCGAGTTCTCAAGGACAATATGGCTACAGCACAAAACCAGCAGAAGCTGTATGCCGACAGAGGTCGGGTGGAGAGACAATTTGAGGTAGGGGACTTGGTCTACCTACGATTACAGCCATACCGATAGTCATCGCTGAAGCAAAAGGGAGCTGAGAAGCTCAAGCCTCGCTTTTACGGGCCATACAGGGTGATACGCAGGATTGGGCATGTTGCGTATGAGTTGGAGCTACCCCAAGGCAGCAAGATCCACAACATTTTCCATGTATCATGCCTGAAGAAGGCGCTAGGGCAGCAGGTGATAGTGACAGAGGAGCTACCACCTACGGATGATGAGGGGCACTTGGTGTTGCAGCCAGAGGCCATTATTGATACTAGGGAGAGGCAGTTACGGAGCAGGATAGTCCGGGAATTCTTGGTGAGGTGGAAGAATTTGCCGGAGGAGGATGCCACTTGGGAGAGTGAGAAGATTTTGCAGCATCCATCACTTCAGTGGCTTGAGGAAAAGCAACATTCTGCCGGGGGAGACTGTAATATTCCTAATTAGCGACAGCTAATTGGAATATTCGATTTTGTTTAGTTTTGCCATCTATAGTTTGTAAATAAATAAAAAGTGAGTGGAGAGGGTCTAACTCACTTAAGTGAAATAAAACATCCACCTAGTAGCACAACGTTGTGACTTAAGGGAGCCAAGGGGGCCAAACACCACGTAGAGGAGGGGGGCCTACGTACACTCTAGAAGCGTCTGCGCAGATGAGGATGAGCACGTGGAGGAGAGAGAGGCTACGTTGGGGTCTTGGAGGGAAACCAACATTATAAAAGATGGAGGAGCATCCTCATTTCATTCATTCTGCTGTTGATGATATTGAGCTAGACGTTTGTCTTCTTGAGCACGCTGGCTGTTTAGCCTGTCTGCAGCACTGTTTAGTGCATTGAGTGTTTCCGGTTGGAGATCTCGCCCTTAGTCCGGGGGGACTTCGAGTGCCTGCTCGGATAAGGTTATTTCTTCAGTATTTTGTGAGTGGTTTGTTGTTTGGGTTTGTTGTGGAGCTGGGCTATCATAGAGACTGTGCAGTCACTGGGAGAGAGGACGTAGTCCATTTTGGAGGTGTTTCGGATTGGTATTTCTGCAGGAGATTCAGCCGTGATTTTGAGCAGAGGGTCAACCTTTTCCCACAGGAGGATTTTTGAGGAGTTTGAGGCGGTGTTTCAGCTATTTTCATTTAGCCTCTGCGCAGAGCCTTGGAGGCCAGCGTAATTCATTGAGGAGGTATTTTCTGGTGGTTTTTGGGGGTCGACTATTTTTGATATGGTTTCTGGGTTTTGACGGGATTGGTGATTAGAGGAGGATTGCAGATTTTCAGCTCATTCCGGTAAGGGGATCAGCCCCTAGTCTTCAGTTCATTCCAGCAGTAGTAGCTACACAGCAGTTTTCTAGCCGCTGGGACGCAGTTCATAGAGCAGCCATTTCTTGTATTTTCTGAGAGTGTTTCTTCACTTGCCTTGAGCAAGATTAGGTGCCATCACTCTGATCACCTATTGTACTTCATTATATTTCTCAGATTAATAAAATGGCTTAGCATTTCCTCTCTATGTTTCTGGACGAGTTGCCATATTTTCTTTCTCTGTTATTATATGTCTGCTGCACTATTATTTATTCTTGAGCATTCTAGTTCTATACCACTTGGTGTGTTTATCTTTCACTCTTAGACAGAGTCTGGAAAGCGCCAGGTAGCCTCCAGATCTCGTCCTCTTTTCAGAGGCGGAATATCCGGTAAATGCCCTCCCAGTCTATCTCTGGTTGGAGTTTGCCGTGTTTTTGAGATATCCCTGAAACGGGATATTACACCCATCCTCAACCCTGGGGAACATCGAGTGCCTGCTCGGGTGAGGAGTTCTATCCTTGTTTTTCCGGAGAGAGTTGGAGCAGCCATAGCTGGGATTGTTCACTTGCAGAGACAACGCAGTCAGTGAGAGGGAGGACACAGTCTTTGGATGAGGAGATTTCAGATTGAGGATTTATCAGGGGATTCAGCCCGGGAGAGTTGGAAAGGGGTCAGCCCTTCCCTATTCCATCATTTTGGTAGAGTTGGAGGCCATCTTTTGCAGCAGATTATTCAAGACCAACGTTTATCATTGTGACATCATGGTACCTCAAGGGAGGTCATTTTCGGAGGTCAGCCATTTTCGAAAAGCTATCTAGGATTTTCTAGGTATTGGGTGCAGAGGCCATTCCCAAAGTTTCATAATTTTCTAAGGTGGGAAGCAGCCACAAAGATTCAGTTTATTCCAGCAGTAGCAGCAGCACGGCAGCAACACCAACAGCTTGGGGATTACGCAGTCATTGAGGGAGCAACCATTCCATGATTTATTCTGAGAGTATTCCTACGCTTGCCTAGTGCAAGCCAAGGTGCCATTATTCTGATCACCTTTGTACTCATTTTACATTTCAGTATTTAATAAAATGGCTCAACGTTCTCCATATTGTGTTTTGTTCATGTGATGTCTCTCTAGTTGCTGTAATTTCTTGTTTATGTGCTTTATATTGCTGTTTATTTATATCCAGAATATTGCAGTGGTATCAGAGCTCATAGACTTGGCTCAGCCTGTGGAGCAGATTGTCTATGACACCAGCAGGAAAACCATACCTCTGTTACCGAGGAAGGAAGTATAGAGACCAAGAGCGGAGGTTAGAGATCACTTTCAGGGAAGGTGACTGCGTTCCAGTAGTGGGTGCAGAAGAGGAGGAACCAATGGCAGAGGAAAGAGATGTCGGGAAGGAGTTCGGGGAACTTCTCCTCAAATCAGTGCAGGATTTGTCGAGGCGGATATAAGAGATGGGGAAAAGGTTCACTGCAGAATCTAGAAAACATGAAACCCCAAGAGGTTTCCTTACCAGAGAGGGATCGGGCACATCCCATCATTTGCAGGAGCACCTCACAGCGCAACAGATGGCATCACATACACCTCCACGTTCCACGATGCCCACATTTCTTGCCGCAGACACTGGGGCAGGAGCACAGCAGGAGCAGGAATCGGCTTACGTGGGAGATTACTTTGCCGAGTATCAGTCCTATGGGCAGTAGTTCAGAGATCCCCTCACATTCCATGACTTCGTAGAGCTCAAGAGGGACAGCAGACCCCGCAACCATCACAGGGGGAACAGGCATTCACAGGATGGGGATGTATAGCGCACGATAGGCAGATTTTATCTACTGACATTTGATGGGTCATCCAAGTGTTCGGCAAAGGCTTGGGTGGAGAAGTTGGATATATATTTCCAGCTTAACCAGATGGCAGAGACAGAGGCCATCAAGGTGGCAACGCTGCACCTGGAGGGCGAGGCCCATGACTGGTGGTTTCACGGGATGGCTACGCTGGGGCACTCAGGGGTGACAGCATATGCTGAGTTTACATGGAGGCTGATAGAGAGATTTTATCGGAGGGATCCAAAGGAGCACTTTTTTGAGCTGACTAAGCTCAAGCAGACTGGGAGTTCAGACACATACATTTCAGAGTTTTTGAGACTTTCTGTAATGGTGCCTGACTTATCCTCAGCCAAGACGATCTACATGTTCATCAATGGTTAGTCAAATCGACGAGGCCAGCTACACTCCATGACGCAGTTGGGAGGATTCGGGACTTGCAAGATGCACTACCCCGGACTAGAGCTCCTTTCCCCCAAAGACCGGCATTTCAGTCGAAGGGGAAGGACATGAGGGTTCCGCCTCCAAAGGGGGAACCAGAGCAGATGGCCTTTGGATGACGAGACTAGGAGAGATCTGAGGCGGAAGATGATATGTTTCACATGCTAGGAGCCATGGGCACCAGGACACCATTGTGCCGCGGGGAAGGCACATTACATCGAGGTGTTCTCCGACAGTAGCAGGGAAGAGGAGCAGTATGAGGAGATAGAGGCAAGAAGTAGCAGTACAGCGCAGAGAGGAGATCATCTGCCACCTCCACCACCAGGAGCGGGAGGTGCGGCATTTGCACCTACCGAGGGAACCCTTGCTTCTTTGCGAGGGGTTCCCAAATACTTGACACTGCATGTCCGAGGTACTGTGCAGGGACAACGTGTTTCAGTATTAGTGGACAGTGGGGCCACCCACAATTTTATTGATGCCCAGTTGGTAGAGTGGAGGAGCATACCAACAGAGAGCTTTGATGGGTTTTTAGTATTGGTTCCAGGTGACAGGACCATGCAGTGTGCTAGGTATGTGCCAGCCATGGCAATGACTATGGGGACTTACACCCTGACAGATCACTTCTTGGTGGTGGACATTCTAGACACCAACGTGATACTGGGGGTGCAGTGGTTGATCACGCTGGGGAAGGTCACCACAGATTGGGAGACCTTAGAGATGGAGTGGACGGACAAGAAGACAGGGAGGCACGAGAAGATTCGGGGTATGCACACCTACCCACCACAAACAGTTTCAACACACCGGATGGAGGCAAATTTCCGGAAGGGAGACAGAGTGGGCAGTGGAGCTGCGTGTTTCAGAGGCAGGGTCTACAGGGCAGGCCATACACCCAGATGTACAGTCCATTTTAGATAGATATGCTACGGTTTTTGGAGATATACCACCAGGGCAGCCACCAGATCGGGGATTTGAGCACATGATCGAGCTGGAGCAGGGCATCCAGGCTGTGATCACTACACCCTATAGGCATCCTAAGGCCTACAGAGATGAGATTGAGAGGGCCATTCATGAGCTCTTAGCTCTTGGGCACATTTGTCCTAGCACTAACCCCTTCGCTTCTTCAGTCGTATTGGTGAAAAAGAAGGATGGCACACTGAGGATGTGCATTGACTACCGGGCTCTCAACAATTAGACCATGAAGAACCGGTACCCCATTCCACGGATAGATGAGTTGATGGATGAGCTGAGGGGATCGAAGTTCTTCTCGAAGATTGACTTGAGATCCAGGTACCTCCAGATTCGCATGAGGGATCAGGATGTTCCCAAGACCGCTTTCAGATTTCATTACGGTCACTTTGAGTTCTTGGTGATGCTCTTCGGGCTGACCAATGCTCCAGCCACTTTTCAGTCATGCATGAATCACATCTTCCGCGGTCACTTGAGGAAGTTTGTGTTAGTGTTTTTCAATGACATCTTGATTTACAGCAGGACATGGGAGGAGCACCTACAGCATATTGAGGCTGTATTGCACATATTGGAGGAGCAGCAATTTTATGCTAAGCTCTCCAAATGCGAGTTTGGGCTGACAGAGATGCTCTACTTGGGGCACATCATTGGGGTGGATGGAGTGAGGGTCCATGAGGAGAAGATAAGGGCCATTAGGGTTTGGCCAGAGCCGAAGAATGTGATGGAGCTTCGGGGGTTTGTAGGTATCTGCACCTACTACCGGAAGTTTGTCAAGGGATTTTCCCAACTTGTTGCACCCCTTATAGACCTTACAAAAAGTGGGCATTCATTTGGACTGACATAGCATAGGGGGCTTTCGACAGGCTCAAGGAGGTGATGAGCAACTGTCCAGTGTTGGTATTGGCAGATTTCACACAGTCCTTTGTCCTAGAGTGCGATGCATTAGGGGAGGGGATAGGCGCAGTTTTGATGCAGGGAGGCCACCCCGTAGCTTTCAAGAGTTGGAAGCTATTGCCACATGAGAGGTTGTATGCTATATACGACAAGGAGATGTTGGCCATCATGCATGCATTGGCCAACTTTCGGCAGTACCTGGTGGGGAACAGGTTCAGAGTGACTAACTACAACAGCCTCCGATTCTTTCTAGAGCAGAAGCAATTGCAGGAGAGGCAGCAGAAGTGGGTCAGCAAGATCCAGGCATATGATTTTGACATCGAGTATGTCAAGGGGAAGAACAATGTGGTGGTCGATGCACTTTCGCGTACACTGGAAGCGTTGTCTTTGATGAGTTTAGATACGAACTGGAGGGCTCAGCTGTTGGTAGAGTACTCCAAGGACCGATTTGCCTGTGAGGTGTTGGACGGAAAGGTTACAGATGACAGGTACAGGGTGATGGATGAGGTGATCTACTTCAGGGACAAGATCTTCTTGACCGAGGGCTCCAAGCTCAAGGAGAAGATATTGCACGCCTCACATGATTCGCCACTATCAGGCCACCAGGGGTTCACCAAGACCTATAGGGCCATTGGAGATAGGTTCTCATGGAAGGGCCTCAAGGAGGACGTACTTTGACATGTTAGGGAGTGCGAAGTTTGCCAACGCAATAAGGGGGAGATGAACCATCTGGCGGGTTTACTGTAGCCTCTTCCCATACCTGAGGGAAAATGGGAGAGTATTTCGATGCATTTCATCACAGGGTTGCCCACTATATAGGGCAAGGATTGCATATTTGTAGTCGTTGATCGGCTGGCAAAGTATGCACACTTCTTCGCTATATCAGCACGATACACTGCAGCACAGGTAGTGGAGTTGTTCTTCAAAGATGTTTTCAGATTGCATGGTCTCCCAAAGACCATTGTCAGTGAGAGGGATAGCCGCTTCATGGACAGGTTTTGGCAGGAGCTTTTCTGTTTGGTGGGCACCGAGTTGACCCCGAGCACTAGTTATCATCGACAAAGAGATGGAGAGACAGAGATAGTGAACAAGTGGCTGGAAGGCTACTTGCAAAACTATGTCAACGGGCAACAAAAGTCATGGTTACGATGGTTACACTTGGGGGAGTACTGTTATAACACCACTCACCATATGTCTATCGGTATGTCTCCATTCTATGATTTATATGGGTACCATGCTTTATCTTTTGTTGACGTGATGTTTGGTGCTAGCAAGGCCCCTAGGGCCAAGGATTGGATCCAAGAGAGTCAAGATATACTCCAGGCTCTTAAGGATAACATAGCTACAACACAAAATCAGCAAAAGTTGTATGTCGACAGGGGACGGGTTGAGAGGCAATTTGAGGTAGGGGACTTGGTCTACCTACGATTGCAACCATATCGGAAATCCACGCTGAAGCAGAAGGGGGCTACGAAGCTCAAGCCCCGCTTTTATGGACCATACAGGGTGACACACAAGATTGGGGAGGTTGCATATGAGTTGGAGCTGCCCACTGGTAGCAGGATTCATAATGAGGAGAGGCTCCTCATTTGGATCATTCAATTATGCATCTATGTTATTTGTCTTTTGACATTTTAGCACGCTTTTGCTGTTGAGCAAAGTCTGCAAGTGTTGTTCAGCACACCGGGTGTCTCTGTGCGGAGATCCCAACCTCAGCCCCGGGGGTCTTCGAGTGCCTGCTCGGGTGAGGAGTTCTATCCTTGTTATGCCAGAGAGAGTTGGAGCAGCCACAACTGGGATTGTTCACTTGCAGAGACAACGCAGTCAGTGAGAGGGAGGACGTAGTCTTTGGAGGAGGAGATTTTGGATTGAGGGTTTATCAGGGGATTCAACCCGAGAGAGTTGGAAAGGGGTCAGCCCTTCCCTATTCCATCATTTTGAGTTGGAGGCCATATTTTGCAGCATATTATTCAGGGCCAGCGTTTATCATCGTGACAGCGTGGTACCTCAAGGGAGGTCATTTTCGAAGGTCAGCCATTTTCAAAAATCTCTTTGGGCTTTTCTGGGTATTGGGTGGAGAGGCCATTCTCAAAGTTTCATAATTTTCTGAGGTGGGGAGCAGCCCCAAAGATTCATTTTGTTCCAGCAGTAGCAGCAGCACGGCAGCAACACCAGCAGCTTGGGGATTACGCAGTCATTGAGGGAGCAGCCATTCCATGATTTATTTTAAGAGTATTCCTACGCTTGCCTAGTGCAAGCCAAGGTGCCATCATTTTGATCACCTTTGTACTCATTTTACCTTTTTGTATTTAATAAAATGGCTCAACGATCTCCATATTGTGTTTTGTTTGTGTGATGTCTCTCTAGTTTCTGTAGTTTCTTGTTTATGTGCTTTATATTGTTTTTTATTTCTATTCGGAATATTACAGGAACCGATTGATAGACCAAGGTAAAGTCCAGTGGGACAAATATAATCCTGGATCGGCGACTTGGGAAGATGCTGAGACCTTATGCCAAAAATACCCCAACTTATGCTAAATTTTGAGAAACTGGAAACCTTATATGTATATGACTACTCTATTTTGATACTTGAGACCCTATTTTGAAATATCACGTAAAGATGAGTTTTACTTTGCTGGTACATGGATACCCATAAAGATATGATGTTACTTAACTCTATTGATACAAGATATATGCGATTTTCTTAACTTTACTAGTGCATGGATACCAATATGCAATATGTCATTTAAATTAACATTGCGGGAATATGAAATGTAGATCGTAGATTATATTATAAATAAGGATATCTAACAATTCGTTTCAATTCTGCATCTCATTATGATTGAAGGAATAGAAATAGAAGAGTAACTACATTTTTAAATATGAAAGCTAAACATATTAGTATATAGACTGAAAATGGCTAAATACATTGTATCATAGATGGCAACATGTATGAACTATACAGAAGGTGTTATCTAGTGAGAAATTGTATTGAATATATGGATGCATATGTTGTAATGTATGTACAAGTGTTTACATTGCAGATTGTGTACAAGTGTTTACCTTGCAGAACATATCAGTACCGAATCAATCTCGTGATGACAGAATTCCAAGAACAGTTGAGACTCCATGAGATTCCATGATAGGGTGTTGACCCTGGTCCTACTAAGAGGGGTGGAGGTGTTGCCCACCGCTTATCCTCCAAAACCTGGAGTCATGGGAGGATTGTGCGAGTCACGCTACCCTAGACGTGTGATGATGAGTTCCGGATGCCTACTGGTAAATCAGGTCGACGTAATCGATGCTGACACCCTTAAGGTCTATGAATGGTTGGATTAGTAAAATTGATGCCATGGCATATTCCTGTAGAGGACGGATAGGATGGGAGCAAAAGAGATTAGGGAGGATAGGATGATTCTAGAATAGCTTGGAGACTCGGTTGAGATGGAAAGTAACAATTAAATTACAAATACATACATATTTAAGCATAAAAAAAATACATAGATATTCAAACAGAAAGTCAATCTTAAAGTACAAGCCTTACACAATCACCCTAATCTCTAACACAATTATTGATATGATTATATAAAATCCTAACTTCGGGACGAAGTTTTTCGAAGGGAGGAAGTATGTAGTGACCCATTCCAAGTTATAAGCAAAATAATATTAGCGTATATACAACGTATGCATATGATATCTACACATGCATATATTGCATACACCGCACTAGTATACATACCTGCTAAGTATTGAGAATATCTAAGTTAGGGTAACAAATTGAATATCATAATGCATTTTATCTCGTCGAGATATAATGAAATATCAAGCTAGGTACTTAACATGTATACCGCTCTTATATATGTATGCGTGCTAGAGCATTGATTAAAAATATATATATATATAATTTAGTACAAATTATATTTGAGTGGACAAATAAAATAATAATATAATTTGATTAAAATTATAAAGTTAATTTAACTAAGTTAAAAACAAAATATAATAAAATTAATCTTAAAAATAATTAATTAAAACAATATCTACATAAATGATTATAATATCTCCATAAATGACTTAGTCAATATCTACATAAATGACTATAATATCTCCATAAATGACTTAGTCAATATCTACATAAATGACTATAATATCTACATAAATGAGAGGAGGTGAATGAAAGTTATAAAAGGGGGAGGAATATGAAGGAGAAGGGGAGGCTTTTCTTTGCTAATTCTGCACTATTGTCTACGGAAATAGTGAGGGTACTGTTCTGAAGGGAAAACTCACTGTTCTTGGAATTCTGGGCAGGGGGGCAGAAGAGGTATCTTCTGGGTCTAGGATTGTTTCCTAGATTGGCTGGAAGGAAAAGGTTGATTCGGTAACCTATCTGCTGCATCCACGAGGAGAGCCACAACCCAATAAGTCACCAAATTCGTTCCAGGTATTTTTCTATGCATAAAATAGTTACTTATGTAAGTTAAATTTTATTGTCGGTTTCAATTCGTTGGGATTTATGCTTAAATCTATAAGTAGGAAAAGTTTAGAATAAAATTGATGATTTAGGGGCTTTACAGTGGAAGTTTTGCCGATCCGGTGAATACAGAGAAGAGGAGGCAGAGTGAGATCTAGAGATGTAGCGTAGAGCCACGCTAATGCGGTGCAAAGCCAGAGAGGAGATCCATAGTTTTGCTGAGGAGCAATCCAGATCTAGTGTTGAGTGCCAGGGTGTGAGACCGAAGGGTCAGAGATCTGAGCATCCAGCCAACAAATCGATCAGCCAAAGGAGTGACATAGTCCCTACGAGTTGTGACGCAGAGGTAGCGCAATGACTGCGCAAATGCAGTGTAGTGACTGCACAGATGCAACTTGGGACTAGCCATTCAAAGGCTGGGTCAGTGTTGGATCGCCAATGATAGTGTGAGGTTTATTCTCACTTCATTTTTGCCAGTTATATTCTCTATATCGGATAGCCAGTAAGGCATCCAAATATTTGTATTCAAAAACTACTACATAATAATACAAACCCTCAACTCATGCACTAGTTTTCCCGCATTGGGTTTTTTCGGGGACATTTCTCCAAAAATAACAGTGCCAATTGTGTGTTTATTTCTTTCCTATGTTGTATTTTGTTTCCGCAACATTTTTATATTTGTGTAGGTTGTCGTGTGATGTATTCAGTGTTTTCTGTAGATAAATGCAAATAAACTGTTAAGTAAAGATTAAAAATTAGGTGAATATTTTCCAGTTGCTGCAATAGGATTCTAGTTATGGGAATTTTCACACATATGCTCACGAAGCCCCTCAACTCAGTGACATTATGTGGTACGGGCCAATCCCGAATGGCCCTAATCTCCTCCTCATGCACCCTCACACCATCCTCCCCAATAATATGCCCCAAATAGAGCATCTCTGTCAACCGAAACTCGCACTTGGACAACTTGGTGTAGAACTGCTCCTCTAAAATGCACAACACCACCTCCAAGTGTTGTAAATGCCCTTCCCAGGTCCTGCTATAGATCAGAATGTCGTCGAAGAATACCAATACAAATCTTTACAACTTCCCACTGAACACATGGTTCATGTAGGACTAGAAAGTGGTAGGTGCTTTGGTTAACCTGAAAGGCATAACCAAGAACTCAAAATTTCCATAGTGACATATGAAAGTCGTCTTGGGGATGTCTTGGTCCCTCACTCTGATTTGTTGGTACACTGAATGCAAGTTTATCTTATAGAAATATTTGGCTCCTCTAAGCTCATCCATCGGTTTTTTAGGGTCTTTTTATAGAGTGCCCAGTAATCTATATGCACATGCGTAATGTCCCATCCTTCTTCTTCACTAGAACAATTGATGAAGTGAAGGGGCTGGCCTAATATGCCCCAATGCCAACAACTCCTGGATGGCCCGCCCAATCTCATCCCCGTAGACCTTGGGATGTATGTAATGGGTTGTAATGACTGCCTGCACCCTTGGCTCTGGCTCAATTGTGTGCTCAAACCCTTTGTTAGGCGCTGTCTTGGTGGGATGTCTCCAAACATTGTTGGGTACCTATCCAAGATAGTTTGAATGTCTAGATGGGGTGGCTTAGGATGATCCCTAGCCTCTGAAATCCTACACTCTACTTCCCACTTGAAGTCCCATGTCTCAAATCGACTTCCATCTGGTTGGTTGAGACGGTCTGTGGTGTGTATGAGTGTATGCCCCGAAGAACAACTAACTTGCCATTTGGCCCCATAAACTCCATCTCCAACTTCCTCCAATCCGTAGTGACCCATCCAAGAGAATATAGCCATTAGACACCCATCACCACATTGGTGTTCGGTACATCCACCATGAACAAATGATCCGTCACTAACTATTTCCCCGTGGTCACTGTTAAAGCGGGGACATATTGTGTACACTACATGGTCCTATCCCTTGGCACAAAGATTGAGAACCCCTCAAACTCCTCAGTAGTGATAACCTGACTCGAAACCATCTATGCGTTGATGAAATTGTGGGTGGCCCCACTGTCTACCAAAACTGAGACACATTGCCCCTGCATTGTGCCTCTGATCCTCAAAGTCAAAAAATTTGGGAATCCCACGTAAGGACGCAAGGACCCCTCCTATTGGTGTGAAAGGTGCTCCCCTTCATGGTGGTGGTGGAGGTGGTCCCCTCCACATGTGTCTCGTTGTCACCTATGCCTATCTTCAACTCTACGTCATCATCCTGATCACTATCAGAGAAAAGCTCAATGTAATGGGCCTTGCCTGCTGCGAATCTATGTCATGGTGCTGAAATTTCCTCTTAGGTGAAGCATAGCTTCCTCCTCGAGAGGTCTCTGCTGGCCTCCTCATCCAATTGTCCATGCCCTCGGTTAGCTCTCGGTGGTGGGGCCCTAGTATCTCTTCCCCTCTGCTGTAACATCGGTCTGGGTGGTATCTGCATTTTGGTTCTGGGTAGAGCATACTGCAAGTTATGGCTGTACTGACTGCGTCCTGCAAAGTGGTGGGCTTATTGGACCTCACCAAACCCCTCAGCAGCTCTGCTAACCCTTCCAAGAACATGAAGACCCTCTTGGCCTCTGATAAATCGGGCACCATCACTGATAATTTTGGAAATTTCAAGATATAGGCTTCAAAGCTCCCAGTCTGCTTGAGTCATATTAGCTCTCCAAAGTGTTCCTCTGGAAGTAGACATCTAACTTCTCAACCCATGCCTTGGCTGAGCTCTTAGGTGAGCCATCAAAAGTTAGGAGGAATAAGCTCCCCATAATGTGTTGTAAATCGGTGCCATGTGTGTAGCCTCCTCCACTATGTCCCTTACTCCTATTGTTTCCCTTTAGCTGGCAAAAGTCCTTGAAGGTGATGGCCTCTCTAAAGTCTGACCCATAGGACTGATACTCCACAAAATAGTACCCCATGGGAATCTCCTCCGACCCTTGTGGCCCTCCAACACCATATACTAGAAATATGGGGATTGTGAATCTGGGTTGTGTATTAGAAACAAGTTGTACGTTGGGTGTATTCGCTGCATGGTGGTGTGAAGTACGAGAGCCTTCACCCAAATAAATTTCTCCCTAAATCCCCTTGCCTTTGTTGCTACATTTTCGCTGCCTCAACTCATCAGTTCCCTTAGAAAAAATTGTTTATGGCCTTCAAAAGATGTTGGGAAAACTCCTCTTCTTTACTCATCTTGTCTCCCCCATTATCCCCCATGTCCAGCGTCTCAACCTTCGGTTCAATGGTTACTGGGTCAAGAGTAATTTGTAGTTTCCTTTCTCTGCTTCTATACATGTGCCTCTTGTAACTGACGTTCTGCTTATCCTCTGGTGTCATAGACTAAAGCTACTTCCACAGGCTAAGCCAAGATTATGCGCTCTGATCAAGGTTACTTGGGAGCGGGGAGCGACAATTTCAAAAGCTCCCTCTTTGGGAGCGAATTTTTATATAATATATATTTTTGTGTATTTAGATGCATATAAGTCAACAAAAGCATGTAGAATGATGAATTAGTTAAGAAAGCATAAAAACATGGATTAAACCATATAACATCAATCATCTAGTAGTTACAATCTTCATCAACCATAGGTCCACAAGTTACAAGTTTTGATTTATATAGAGCATGTAAAGGTGCACATAACCAAAATTGCATAGAGTGCAATCCATCTCTGAACTGGAAATACATCAACAAACAGGATCTAGATGGCCTCTGGCATCCAAACAAATCATGCTTCAAAAATATCTACATATCATCAAAATCATTACCAATCTTGGGATCTTTGTCATTAATATCACTCTCTAAGCATTAACATAAGTTAGAAAAAACATAGCATGTCAAATCAAGATTTTGTTTGAGTGATGGGTACATTTTTAGTAGGGTCATAATAGAGGATTTTGACAACCAATGTCACTAACATCAAGGTACATAGAGGGATTGATGCTCTTGATTAAATACGAGTTCCATACCCTAGTACATGACAAAATCCAATGGAAACATTGCGATCCTTCCAATCTTGAAATCCTGAAAAGTGATGTCTGATGGATTTTGAGTGAGATCTAAAATTTTACTGGATAAGTCTGCTGGATTAGGAAGCGTGCTCCCAAAATTCTCCCTGCTGGAGAGCGCGCTTGGGTAGTAGGTTTGAGGGGGGGAGTCGCTTCCCCATAACCCTAGCTCTGATCAGTGATACCACTGTAATATTCCTTCTTATGAAATACAGTGATAAACAAAGAAAAAACTGACATATACACACAAATTCGGAAATATAAGTAGACACCCAGAAAATCTCCAAAAACACCATACAACTGAGCCATTTTATTATTGATATGGAGCAATAGTGCAATGGGTTATGAAAGGAGTGCACCTGGTCTTGCCACAATGGCAAGCTAGACAAGCCCTAGGTAGGAAATTACAATGCCCAGATGTGGGAATGAGCTGCCCCAAATATGCCTTGCGCTGCCCTGGAGAAACTACTCTGCCTGCTAGAAAGAAACTGCTGAAAGACCCTCCTCTGGTTCTCAGAAAATTCTGCAAAACTAGCCCCGGGCTCCTCTCAATAAACCCACCAAAACCCATAAAGGGTTTGGTCTAATCCTAACCCCCAAAATTGACCCCCAAATACCACTTCCTCCTCAACTAGCTGGAAAAAACAGGCTTTCTAGAAAATCAAGGTAGCAGCCCTCCAATCACGCCGAAATGTTGGGCTTTACTCCCCCGGATGTCTCCCTCAATTCCATTGCTCAACCCATCTCCTCAAGCTCACTCTCCAACTCCCATGTGTGCCTAGGATTTGCCCACTGCGCATGCCCACGCAGTCACCATAATGCCACAGTGTCACAACAAGGATTCCCTCCAAGATTTACACTGTTCCTTCCCAAATCTCCATCAAATAGCAATGCAAATACACCCCGGAAACGTCAGCCAAACTCCTGATCTTCGCTGTCCCCAATTAGCAAGTCGTACTTCCCCAACTGCGTCCTGGAAGCTGCTCAAAAACCCCACGAAATGCCCGAACTGATGCTGGAAATGCTCACAAGGGACAATCAATTACCCTCCTTGGGCTAGCACTCATAGTCCACCGAAGCAAAGGGCGAGAAACTCGCTCGAGGATCTCAAGTGCATACTTGGCTAAAGAACTCAAGCGTACTAGATGCAAGAGAATATCAATTTGTCAAAAGCCCCAAAATGAAGTGAGTTCCTTCTATTTATTTTGTCTACCTCCTCATGTGGGTCCCATCATCGAACTCCCTTCCTTCCCAAGTAGCTCGAATTGCCTATGTGGATTGTATTTCCCTGTTGTTGGCCCCCACATTCCACTAAGAGTTTTTTGCTTTTCTTCTTGTAGTGTGAATGCCTCCTGTTAGTGTCAGTATTTGGATCCTGCCATCAAGTGATCAAAACTCCTCTTTTCATATCTATTTAAGGGGCCCCACTCAGAATTTTTTTATCATTACATTAGGTCATGCAAAAAATTAGTCATTGATGGTAGTCCTAGTCCAAAAACATCACTCTTCCTCAAAATTTGGTTACTTGCTGACATACTTTCATACCTTGTTGACTATACATAATCCATAAAGTCAATTTTTTTATACCATTTGTATTAGTCATGAGGTCATCATGCCATGTTGAAAATTCAGTCCTTCAAGGTCTCATTAGGTCTTTTAGGGTTTTTCAAGGTCCCATTAAGGTCCATTAGGGTTTCCAAGGTCTCAATAAAAACTCCATTCCATTGCATAAGGTCAGCAAGTGAAAGAGTGAACAAAATAAACATCTCTTTACTATGTAAAGAGATGATTTGCAACGATGTAATTATCATTTCAAAGTTGTGGTTTTTATCCCGACTTGTAATTCTTATTCCAAAAAGATGTAATTTTTAATTTTCATTTTGTAATTTTATGTCATTTATATGTAATAAATACAAAGTTCCCACTAACATAGTGTTCCAATCATGCCAAAACACCAAGAAATCAAATCCTAGAGTTCTCAAAGCATATCAAATGATCAATTTTTCAAAAAGAAAGAGTCAAGTGAAAGGACAGTGTTTCAAAAGATTAAGTGAGTGATAGAGGAAGAAAGTGCGTCCCAAGGCTCAAATCATCAATGCACCAAGTATAAAAGCCCTCAAGACATTAAATTCATCTTCATTTCTCCCTTGCAGCATTGATTCACCACCTCCATAGCACGAAATTCTAGTTTGAAGGGAAAAAAATTGATTTTTTTTGTGTGGTGCTGCGCACTTGGACATCAAGAGGGTGCACCTGTAGCTCGTGCTACGCACTGCCTTTAGGCGCTGTGCACCTGGCAAAGGGAGGGTGCACCTACCCAAAAATGCTCTCCAAATCAATTGGCATCGCTTTCAAACTTCAACAAATCATTGCCCACGCTCTCCAGCAAGCAAGTAAGCCACAATTACACCATTCCTCTTCTCCTCAAATCAATTTGTGTGGTTTTTAATGTTGTATGCAAGATTTGGTGTTTTCTTGAGCTTAAAACCCTAGTATCACTATCAAATCCCCAATTTCTATTCCCTACCACCTCACATTCCTTTCCTACATTGCAATTGACCCTATCCCTACCTCCTATATCACTATCTTCATTTCCCAAAACCCTTTTTCCGAAAACCCTAAGACCTAGGTGCTTCAATTCCCTAGGCTCCCAAAATCCCTATACCTGTAATTAAATTCCCATTCACAATTCCCTTATCATTTCTACTCCCTGTCACCTCCCTCATTTCATAAACCCATTCCCCCATCTCCCTAATTTTTTCCATCCCATTCCCCACTCCCTAAACCTACATTTCACTCCCATCATCTCTCTAGGGTTTCTAGCCAAGACACTATGGAAGAGGAAAACAGAGAAATCAGTGAGGAAGAAGAAAGGGAAGAGAGGAGGCCACACAAAGGAGGGAGGATGCTCAGAATTGAACCTCCAAACACCAAAGAACTCATGGCCTCTCCCATGACTGTGACACGTTTCAAGAATGTAGGATGCTTTGACTACTGTGAAAAAATACAAAGGGTCTAATATCACCCTGTTTTGACCAGCGTGTTCATTTCTAATCTTCATGGCAACCAAGTAACCCTTGCTGGTGTCACATTCACAGTATCTACAGCCATGATAGTAGCTGCCATTGGAATTTTGAATGTTGGTGAAAAATGGTACAAACAAAAAGACTTGGAGGATCATTATTATGAGCCGTACATTAAGCCAAGGTACAAAAATGAAGGAAAGAGGGTCTTTCCTTTCTCTTACCTCCTGGATAGGTATGCCCCCATGATGAAAATCATCTTGAAGTACTTTACTTGTGAAGGAAGGTTCTCTAGACTCCAAGGGTCAAAATGCTCAACATACCTTATTTTCTCTTCAAGAGCATTGACAAAATGTCTTACCTGGTTCAAAAGAGAGATTATGACCACCAGATGAAAATTATATTTCACCACTCCCTCATTAAGATCACAGTCCTCCATCACCTTGATCAATTGAACATCTCATGGAGTACTTTCATATCAAATGACATCTTCACTGCTCCACCAGTTCAACATGCTCAAGTTGTGCCTCCACCATCTCATCCCTCCACTTCCATTCCTCCATCTCATCCCACAATACCTACTTCATCATCAAGTCAAACTACTCCACCCATTTCACCACCATCATCACCATTTCATGTGCACATTGGGTCACCAAGTTGAGATTAGCAAGCCTAAGAGGGCTGATTTGGGCATATTGGAAAAAACATACCAAAGAGGTCATAGGCAAGTGTTTGCCCCACAGATTGTGGGAGGGGCCTTGCCTTCTTCATCGGCAGAGCACGTAAACAAAGGAAAACAAAAGGTGACAGAGGCAAATATTCAAGAAGAGATCAGGCATGAGGAGGAGAATCTTCATGAGACAGACATGGAGTTTGACCTTGTTGATTTGAGTTAGCAAGATGATTCTGAGATCACTAGCACAGTAATCAAGGAGAAAGAAGCCAAGATTAAGGAGCTACAAACTAATCTTGAGATCTAAATTTATCATTAACTTTCTTAAGCAGGAGAACTATCAGCTAAAGAACAAACATTTCATTGATGAAGTGAAATTCATCAAAGTTCAAAGAGAGGCAGAAAAATCTAAATTCTTGCTTGAAGAGACATTAGAAACATATGGTGAAACCAATGAGGCAGAAGAACAAGTGCCAAGGAGAAGGCCTAGGACTAGAGGGCTGAAAAGAGCTCTAGAACTAGAGAGGCAAAAGGAGGCTGAGCTTGCTAATCAACTCACTTTGAATGAAAAATTTGCAGTGGTAATCAATCAGAACTAGGAGCAATGGCTTGACAGGGCTAATCAGCGCCTAGAGAGGTTTCTGGAGAAGGAAAACAGGGATAATGATTTATTGAGAAAGAGGGCCAAGCACTATGCCAAGAAAAACAAAATTGCAAGGTCAAAACTTAAACAAGCCAACGTAAAAATTGAAGTCTTGACCATGCAAGAAGACAAAAGAAGGCTTGATATCCTTGCTAAAGCCTCAGTCCATGCATAACCTTCATCATCAGTCATCATTCAACAAATTTTGACAGGTTTTGGGACATTTTTGCAAATTTTGAAAATTTTGTGCATTTCAAGGTAGTTTTGTGACAGCTGCAAAGCCAGGTGGGTGTTGCGCTTTTATTTGAGGAAAATTTTGGCCAAAAGAAGACCACCGTTAGATTCATAATGATGAATAAATGCAAGAAAACAACTTTGCTAAGCTTGTTTTGGACAACTGGCAGGTGAAAAGTGAAAAAACACCCTAAAAACCATAGTTCTGCCTCATTGTTCACCTTGGCGCTGCACACTAAACAGTATTGGGAGAATGAAGTTTTGAGGGGTCAAATCAAGTCCATTCTACAAACCCAGCATATATCTGGAAAGTAGACAGGATAAGCTTTCCAATGAGCTATCTCAAGCTCAATTTGGACACCAAGAAGCCATCCAAAACTCAACTGCAAGTTGGAGGGCACACCTAGCACTAGGAGGGTGCAACTGACATTTTGAGGGTGCAACTGACTTTTTCTGATTTTTCTCTTGTCTTTTCTGCAAATTTGATTTTCATTTTGGGAAATCAAGTTTTTACTTATGTAATTGATGGAAGTAAATGTAATTTTCATGTATTTATTGTTACCAAGGGTAAATACATTAGATGAAAACTCATGATGAGATGTAATGAATCAGTTTGCAAAAAGTGAGGGATGAGTCAGTTTGATCACCCTTCACTCTAGGTATTCAACTCAGTTTTTGGTGGAACTGCTCCTTCTCTCATGGATTCGACCCCTGAGGCTGGGAGGAGTTTGTTTGAGGCTTATATCATGTAATTTTTCAGTCATTTCACAATGGGAAATAAGTTGGATGTTGGCATATTGATCAGAGACTCTATTGTAATCATTTTGGCAGGAGCTTAAAAAAAGTGTTGCAGCTATTTCTTTGGGATATCTGTGGTATGGAAATTTAGCATTGTTCTTCTTTTGTGTCATTATGTATGAATGTTTTGTTTCATGATTCACTTCATTTCTATGATATGTTGGTTTTTAAGTTGATAAACAGAATACATCTCTCATGCTCTGTTTTGGGAAAACCTTCATAGTTTGTCCATCTTCTTCAATTTAGAAAGAATTCATGCTTAGCCTTGCTCTTTCTAGCTCCTCACCTGTCTGATCCATCCCACTCCAGAAACCCTAAAGTGTTAGGTTTTCTACCTACCTTGCCACATTGAATCTCTGCAACCCTAATCCTATTTTCCCTGACCTAGCCTCTTTGACCTAATTCACCCATCTAGCAACCCAATTCAAACAACAAACCCCTGCACTCATACCTAGCCTAAAACCCTAATTCATCCAACCCTCTTGGCTGTGAAATTGTGGAGATAGCCCTCTCCGGTTTGGTAGGGCTAGATACCAAGCCAAAAGATTAGTCTGTGGTTATCTCTGTTGGGATTTATTCTTCAGCCTTAGAGATTTGGCGGAGTGATAACACCTCCATCAATTAAAATTTGGAAGTAGGGTCCTCCAACCCACTTCACCTTAGTTAGAACCCAAAATTGTCAAAATTGTACAAAAACTATATTCTCACTTAGCAATAATTGCTAAGTGGGGATATCACATCTAGCAACAAACAGTGAGGTGGTTGGGCTTGTATTAACATGGAGACTTGGGCTTAAAACACCTTAAGGGAGTGTAGATGAGGCTAGGTGCAAGTCATAGGTGACTTTGATGACATAGAAACACCCTAAAAATAAACTTTTATAAAACATCAATGACCTATCTCTGTTCTACAGAATGATTTGCCTCTTATTCTTTTCTGATGTATGTTTCAACAGTGTTTGAACAAAGGGTTTCCTTGACAAAAAAGGCATTTTCAATGTGGTTCGGAGCATTGTGATTTGGTTTTGGTGTAATTATATCTAGAAGATAGTTGTGGGAAGCAAGCTGATTTTTTGGAGTTTCATTTCCTGAAACATTCTTCAACAATGTTTGAGAAAGAGTATCTGCTGCAGCTACATAAAAAAATTTCTAGCTAAATTATATATATATATATATATATATATATATATATATATATATGCATTTTTAATGCTGTGTTTCCCTGTTTCCAAAATTTTGAGGGTCACATTTCTAGTGTGTATTTGTTTTGGAAACTTGTACTGTCCCTGTGCTGTGCAACTTAGTAACCCATTTATGCATCTGTTTGTCTTCATTATTTTTCTGGGTGTTATTTTCTACAGATTTCCTTTACTGCTTTCATTGTCAATTGGATTCTAAAATTTAAGAATAAAATGTTCTTTCATTATTTTCCATTTTCTTATTATTATGTAATATGTCAGTTTTCAAATGGTCTTGCAGGTCGATTCATTTTTGAAGTCAATGCAAAAGCAATTGTCTACATCTAGAAAATGGGGCATTTTCGGTTGGAGATTTCCCACAAATAATAGAGGAAAATATACCATATCAGACATGCTCTCTTTTCAACAAGTATTTACTTTCCGCCTACATGCTAAATTTTGGGAATTTTAATTTACCTTTTTTCAAAAGATTATGCATGTCTTTCCTCAAAAGATGGTGCATGTCAAAAGACGTTGCTAGCTTGTTTTGTATTTACCATTGCAAATATCATTTAAGCACTTGTTGTATGATCAAAGTTCTGTACCTTCCTCAATAGATTATGCATGTCTTTCCCCAAAAGAGGTGCATGTATAAAGAAGGTTCTAGTTTGTTTTGTATTTACCATTTTAAATCTCATTTAAGCACTTGTATGATCAAAGTTCTGAATAACTGTTTCTGTTTTCTGTAGGAACCAATTCCGATGTCACTCTTGAAAATGAGTAGTGATTTGACAAGCCATGCCATTAAACTTTTTCAGTTAATTTTGCGATGCACTAATGCTGATGGTAGAGGTCCAGTTGGCTTACAGCATCACTTGGAAAACATTACTAAGTTGTACAATTACTCATTGAAATGGCCTGAGTTAATAGATGAGTTATTTATACAAATAATGAAGCAGACACACAATAACCCTAAGAGGTAAATTTTATACTTTGGCTTATTTTGAGGCATAAAATTGATATGTCAACCAATTCACTTCTAGAATGTGTATCTCTGATCTTACTTTTAATAATGCCAGATTTCAAGGTTTTCAACTACCCATTATGTGCTGTCACTATTTTTATTGTTGTTTATTCTGATTTTGTAGAGACATATGCTTTCAAGATGTGTTCTACACAACATCAGCAAGCACACTCAAAGAGTGATTTGGAATATGTGAAAATTTCTGAATCTAAACCAACAGAAATCCTACTGCAGTTAACTGATTTGGATTTCCTACTTGTGTTCTTCAGTAAATATTAATGCAAATACTCTGCATCCTACACCAATATATAGATCAAGTACTGAAAAATAAGATGAGACAATCACATAAAGGACACACTTATTTTTGGACTAAACTTCCCCGGGAAAACCGGATGCGGGAAAACCGGTGCAGCAAATCTGAGTGTTTTTATTATTAAGTACTGAGTACAATCCCTAGATGCCTTGCTGGCCATCTAGTACAGAGAATTCATGGTAGAAAAATAAAATAGTGAGTTTTACCTCACACTTCAAGTCCTAGCTGATATGGATCTGAACTGGCGAAACCCCAGCTCCCTCTGCATTGCCTTTACGCAGTAGATGCGTAGGTTTGCGTGGGGATGGTTGATGACTGCGTCACCTCTTCTCTGAATCGATTTGCCTCTCGGAAAATTGAGTTTCAGCCTTCCCGACTTAGAAACCCTGATCTCCAACAAAATTCAGACTATCTCTTGGAAACTCTGTGCAGTCCCTTCGTGAACCCTGTGTGGGCCTGCATCACCCTTTCTGGGGACTGTGTCACCTCTCCTAATGGTTGCGTTGCTTCCTCTGTTGTCTTTGCTACCTCTATGTTATGTATTCTTGGTCCTTAGACCAATAACTGCTTCTGCCCCTCACTGTTGTTGAATCACTCAGATCTTTTCTTCGTCCAAGAACTTCTCCGTCAGAAGAATTCGATCTCCAGATTCACTCACTGTGTGTGTTCTCCAACTGACCCTCAAGCCTTCATTTATACTTTTCCTGTTGAGAAATCAACAGTCGTGATCTAATCCTTAATCAATGGCTATGATTAAAAAAAGCTTGATCCCCGTCACTTAGAAGCTTCTCACCCACATTTATATTAATTCACTTTGATTATTTTAATTTCCTAAGTTTTTACTTAGGCTCCATTAAAAATAGTTAATTATTTTAATAACATTCATTCCGGGCAAAATTTCTTCAAACGATTTCTGGGTCCTGGAGATCTCATGTGTTCTAGCCCCTCCACAAAGTTTCGGAGCTAGAGCACATCTGATGCTACCCAAAAATCAACAGAATAGTGTGTTATTGGGTGGTATTTGTTGAGAAATGTAACTATTCCCATTCTTCATAATTGTTATACTCACATCATTATATATTTATTGTAAAATCAAAAGAAAAAGAAGAATATGTTGTATTTTATTTTGTCAGTTAGGTCATGCATGTTCTTCATGCTTTAGGGCTTATTGAGTCATATAGACCTTGTCATATGTATAAGACCCTTATGGGCACATTGTATCAAGAAAGAAACATTAAATTTGATTTTAAAGTGTCATTTTTTAACTCCCAACGCCAAGTTAGTCCCACCTATAAAGTTGACCTAGAAGAGACCTATTCGACCTCACAAGATGAGTATGCAAGGAAGAGTACAAGAACGAATACACAAAAGTATAAGGAGAAAAGCTCACCATTCATCTTGAAGGAAGAAAAAGACATTTTGAAGTTATATTGGAAGAAAGAAGGAAAATGTCATTTGTAAGAAAGAAGGAAGAGGGTTTCTCTCACTCTCTTTATTATATATCGTTAAAGGATCTCTCGCCCTTGAAAAACTATTTTTGGGACCATCATTGAAACAAGAAGTATCAAGGACCTTTGAGGTATCATTTAAGGAGGAGTAACCAACACACCTTGGAACTATAGCCTGGGAAATAAATCTATTGACAAATGACATTAACAAATGTACCTATGGCATGATTAATGAAATCAGAAAACAAGCTTCAAGGGGCTTCAAATTTTAGATCTTGGAAGACAAGAATGGATCTTATCCTTGCTAGGATTGAAGTCTTGGACACTGTGTTGGGTAAAGTTAAAGAACCTTTAGATGATATTGGAAAAGAAAAATTCAAGGAGAATGACATAATAACCATGAGCCTCATTGTGGATTAAATCAAGGACAATCTGATTACTTGCATATCCACTCAATATACCTCAAAGAAAATGTATGAAGCTCTCTCCAAACTATTTACATTAAAAAATATTGGCCAAGTACCTATAATATCCCCAATTTTGTGAGCATGGGAATTTTTCCTAATTTTGGTGATATTAAGTAAAGGGGAAAATATCATTTTGGAGAAAGGTGGAAAGTGATATTTTTTTGGAGATTGGCGGAAAATTATTATTTTAGTAAAATTGAGGCAAAAGTCACTTAGTGGAAAATGGCCCCCACCAATAAAATAATAATTAAAAAAGGAGACTAGAAGCAAGGGGAGAAATTATAAAATGAGGATGGATTCATTTGCTAATCATCTTTTGACTATTACATTTCACCATCCATCTTCTCTTGGGGCTCTTTAGCATAAGAAGGAAAGTGTTGTTGAGCACCAGGAATTCCAAGTGGAATTCCACCTCTAACTTCGGTGAACTTCGAGTGTTACCCTAGGGGAGTAAGAAGGAGTCCATCTTAGGGCTTATCTAAGAGCTACATTGCATACTATTTCTAGTTGGACCGTGCTTGGATTCATTTGCTAATCATCTTTTGACTATTACATTTCACCATCCATCTTCTCTTGGGGCTCTTTAGCATAAGAAGAAAAGTGTTGTTGAGCACCAAGAATTCCAAGTGGAATTCCACCTCTAACTTCGGTGAACTTCGAGTGTTACCCTAGGGGAGTAAGAAGGAGTCCATCTTAGGGCTTATCTAAGAGCTACATTGCATACTATTTCCAGTTGGACCGTGCTTCTCTTAGGGAGCAGAAGGAAATTCGAACGAGGTGAGAGAAGTTAGAAGACATTGGTGTTTTGGCCAGATAATTTGCATAGAATTGTCCATGGGGAGGACGAGTTTTTCCTTGGGAGTTTGCAGGGCTGAGAGTGTTGTATTTTTGAGGACATAATTTATATATTCCAGGGCCTGTGCAGGGGTTTACTGGTAGCTTCTTTGCACTTGAAAAGATTCAAAATTTAGGGAGAATTTGGGTTGGGATCTGCTTGGTGATTAAGGGGAGAAATTTGGAGTTAGGGAGGATTTCTTGGAGGGAGATTTGGTCCAAATTCAGCAATATCTAAATTGTAGAGCGTTTTCTATCCAACTTGAGCAATCTACACTTGTTGGGGGTCACGGGGGGTCAGTGGATTCATCCCAAACCCTTTATGGGTTTTTGTGAGATTTGGTGAGAGGAGGCTAGGATTAATTTTATAGAACTTTCTGAGCACTTCTGAGGGTAGAATTCCTAGTTCCATTCAGTAGTTAGCAGGATAAATTGTTGGAGGAGGGTGCTATTTACCCCAGGACGATTTCCACCACTTGGGTCCATGAGATATTTCTGGGTTTTGTTGGAGCTAGTGTGGAGAGCTTACATTTAGTAGAATTTTTGGAGTATATTTTAGTGCCAAAATCTTAGTTCACCTATAGCAGCAGTGGCAATAATTTTTTGAGCTAGTGCAAAATCATGTTGGGGAGCTCATCTGACAATTGGGCAGCTTGATCATCACTTGGGTTTGGATTTTCTTGCTGTAGCAAGCCCAAGTTCCTCTTTCATACTCATTTGTACTATATTTGCTCGAAAATAAATAAAATGGCTCAGAGTTTTGGTGCATTTCCTCTTGTGTTGTGATTTCCTACGTATGTGTTGAATTTCCTAGTTGTTGTTATAGTGCATGTTTCTATTATTCACTTAATATTTCCATTAGGAATATTACAGTGGTATCAAAGCCATAATCTTGGTTTAGCCTGTGGGAAGCCCTTCATTCTATGACAAGACCAAAAAAAACGAAGAAATCATGGGATCCAAAGAAAGGTTAAAATCAAATAACATGGCAGTAACATTGAATGAGGTGTTAGGATGCAACAAATGATGATTGATGTGGGGAAGCAGTTGATTCATGCCACAATTTAGAATCAGGACCATTCTCAATTATACAACGAATCCAGTATGCCCAAAATTATGGATAATGCATCAAGATGGCAAGACATGATTGCAACTGGTGTGGAGTTATTGGCAACAAATTGAATGGCATACCAATCATTGGGACATGGAATTTAGGCGTCCCTCTCTTTTGGGGAGTTCTGTGAACTAAGAGACATGCACAATCAGTGGGAATTCAGTGCAATTATGTAGGGATGATGAGGAGTGTTGTCGCACAGATTGTCAAGGCACCGCGACAACGGCTCAGATTGGGGGCTGTCACCTTTATCCCCAACCTCTCTATTTAAGCTGTCTCCTTGCAAGCAAACTGTGCCCCTCAATTTCGACTTAGCTCAAGTGCTACCGCTATGTGTGTGTTTTCCAACTGACCCCAAGCCTTCCTTTAATAATTTTCTCGTTGAACAATCAACGGCCACGATCTAATCTCTAATCAATGACTAAGATTAGAAAAGACTTGATCCTCTTCACTTATAGCATTCTCACCCACATGTTTAAATTAATTCCCTTTAATTATTTAATTTCCCTAAGTTAGACTTAGGGTCTCCATTAAAATAATTAATTATTGGAATAACTTAAGTTGCAGGTGGAATTTATCCAAACGATTTCTGGGTCTTGGAGATCTTATGTGTTCTAGCACCTCCACAAAGTTTCAGAGCTAGAGCACATCCAATGCTACCAAAAAAACCAACACTCCCTCTTATCGAGTAATGTGCTCTAGCAACACTTCAACCTGAAGCATCACCTGATCCACGGCATTGGTCCCCTGCGCTGTTGATGCTTGGCATGATGCGCCTCATCCTCTGCTTTGCTTCCTTATGTACTTCTACCCATGACTTTGCCATAGTCACTGCCTCCTCTGTACTGCAACTCCCTCTCAAATGCTGCATCATGCTGCCCATAGCACTTCCATTGCTAACTGTTGCACTGTAACTCAGTTGTTGAGAGTAAGCAACTAAAGGACATCACTCAAAATACTGACAGGCAAGTCAGTCTGGTTGCATCTTGATACTAAAACACCCTCTGCTGATCTGCGTTGAACTTCTAGAGCTCTACGCTGTTGCTGCAGTGCCTCTGTGTAAGCACTACCTCTGCACTGCTAAAATCCCATCAACCTCTGTGTTGCTGCTTCTACACTGCTGTTGCCTCTGCTCTGCGCTACTCCAGTCTTCAACATCCTAGCTCTGCCAATGTGCCTCCTCAATCCTCTGCACCAACTGACTCCAGTCATCCTGCTACTATAATTAAGGGCTCTCGTAGCTCGTATGTCACCCCACCTCTTCTCTCAAGGTACATGAGCACTCATAGCCACATTGTCATCACTCCCATCATCACCCTTCGCTACTGCAGCCTTTGAATCCGAATTTTCCTTGCCCTTCTTCTTCTGAGGACAAGTAGTGGTGAAATGTCCTAGTTAACCACATCTAAAGCACCTAACCTTTGAAAGGTCTCTCTTCTTCTTCCCTCGCTGCCCCTGTTTTCCCTTGGATGTGAGAGCTGCATCTTCCTCCTCCTCCTTGATTTTGCTGCTGGTGCTACCCGCCTTGGTCAACCTCCTAGTCTCTTCTTGGCGAAGATTTGCCCACATGTCTTCCCAGTTTGGAAGTGTTTCTTCGCCCAAGATGCCTTGGACAAAGGTCTCCCACTCTTCAGACACTACATTCAGGGCAGTTCTTACCAATAGATGCTCATCAGAAGTGGCCCCCGTAGCAGCCAGATGATCGCGAATCTCCTTCAATCTAATGAGGAAGGGGTCAATTTCCTCTCCCTTATGCATCTGAAATAGTCGAAGCTGATTCTCCAGAAGCATTCTCCTTTGGACTGAAGTCCCTTGATACATTGAGGTCAATGTTATCCACATCTCATTTGTCGTATTCTTCTCGGCAATGTGTGGGACCACATGATCCTTGACCCCGTCCATAATCAAGCACTTGGCCCTTGCTTGATTTTCCTCATACTTCTTCAATGGATCAGCTTCAACAGGAACAACTACAACTTTCTCAACATGATCTTTGATACGATACTCATAAAGGATTGACAAGATTTTGGCCTTCCAGACGACGAAGTTGGATACTCCATCCACCCTGTCTTGATCCCTCAGTCCATGTGCGGCCATCTCTGCTCAAAAACTGTCAAAACAGATACTCTTCTCCCCTCTTCTGCTGCTACCCTTAGCAAAAGACTCAGATCTGGGTTTCTAGGCACTTAAAACCCTCTAGAGAAAACACTTCCTCTGACAAGTGATTTCCCTCCCGAAAACCCTCCACCAATTCTGTCGAGTCAACCCTCTTCAATCACTCCGCTAATTAGAACTCAAACTTCTTGGCTAGAAAGTCTACTGAGGAACTTCTTCCGCTTACTTTTTCAACCCTGCTAGACACTGTTTTGTACCGATAGAAACAATGCCCAACCAACAACTTCCGAAGAACCAAACTGCACTTCTTGTCACGGTAATTGGCCCAGCGTCACCTCCTCTTGGACTGTGTCACCCTCCAGGGCCTGCGTGAGCCTCTGCGTCACCCTTCTCGGACTGTGTGAGCCTTTGTGTTAGCTCTGCTCTGAGCTAGGCTGGCTCTGCGTCACCACTCTAGGGCCTGCGATGTCACTCTGGTACGCTGCCTCTTTCATATTTGCGTTGTCACTCGGGACAACCTTCTTGCTACAGCAAAAACCTTTGTCACTTCGTTGATGGATTCAACTCTCCCTCATCTGCAATAGCTTTGATACTATGTGAAAATTTTTGAATCCTTATTACATAAATGCTACTGCAGAAATTTGGTTTACTTATCCTACATGTGTTTTTAATTTAACAAGTTATTTTCAAAAATATTCAAAAAACATTGAAGTAAACACACTGTAGCCTACACATACATACATATCAAGTACTGAAGAATTAAGCACATTCGACAAAGGACACACAAGATTTTTTTGACAAATGTCCCCGGAAAAACCCAATGCGGGAAAATTAGTGCATCAACTCTTGAGGGTTTTATTATTATGGAGAATTTTGAATACGAACTAGGGTACCAGTAGTGGTTTACCCAACAGAGAAAATCTCGGCAGTAGTACCTCTATCTTCGAAGACAGATAATATGGTTGATTCAGCTGGGGATGAAGAACCCCACAGATGTCTACGCAGTCACTACGTCACCCTTTAGTGTGGTTGCGTCACCCCTTATGGATATGCTGAATACGAGCCCTATCTGGCCCACTGAAACCCCAGTGCAGCTCTCTGAGTGACTGCGTTAGCCTTTTCGAGCTCTACGTCCCTCTACGTGAGCCCTTCTGTCTCTGTGACCCCTACTGGGCTTACGTTGCCTTTGCGTCACCCCTCCTGGGCTTACGCTACCTCTGCATCACTCCTTCTTGGCCTGCACTGCTCCTCTAGTACGGATCTGCCTCTCTACCAATGTATTCTCAGCCTCAGATTTAAAATCCCTCTCTCGATTTGCCCCTCGCTGCACTGCAAGCTCACTCGAAAATTCTCAGCAAACTGCGCCCCAGAATTTTGACTTAGCTCAAGTGCTACCGCTATGTGTGTGTTCTCCAACTAACCCCAAGCCTTCCTTTAATACTTTTCTCGTTGAACAATCAACGATCGTGATCTAATCTCTAATCAACGACTAAGATTAGAAAATACTTTATCCTCGTCACTTAGAACATTCTCACCCACATGTTTAAATTAATTCCATTTTATTATTTAATTTCCCTAAGTTAGACTTAGGGTCTCCATTAAATAATTAATTATTGGAATAACTTAAGTTCTGGGTGGAATTTCTCCAAACGATTTATAGGTCTTGGAGATCTCATGTGTTCTAGCCCCTCCACAAAGTTTCGAAGCTAGAGCACATCCAATGCTACCAAAAAAATCAACATCTTATACATCACTTGCAGGCACATACGATTTGGTTGTTGTCTTTTGACACAATGGGCGCAAGCAACGGGGGATAGGGAGCTCACCCAAGATATTGGGATGACACTCAACGCACTAAAGGAGAGACTTATTAGCAGTGGAATTGGGTCGGTACACGAGTTGACAGCCACAGATTGGGGGATGAGGTGATCATCTGCAGAGATGGCATATTGTTCGTTAGTGAGCCTACGCTTGGGGAGCTAGTAACGATGGAGACATGTGTCACTCTTTCCATAGGGCATGTCAGGACCATGCATGAGAAGAGGATACCATATACAGTTGAGGTAGCATTCCCTTATGTGTTTGGAGTATTGGCACATTATTGAGAGGGCGGATCATAAACTCAGTGGTGATGGTTGGTAGGAGCAGGACGGGTTCGCATACACTGAGTCGATTGCGAGTATCATATACACATCTATTGGCTGCCTTCAGGGGGTAGTTATTTGGCCTATGTGGATTCTAGAAATCATCAGTACTACGCAATGGAATGCATAGGGCAGTTTAGCATGCATCAAATTAGTTCATAATGTATTGGGCCTATATGTTGGTTGCATGTAGGGACTAGGGCAGATGAACATATAGATTCTAGCAGTTGTTAGAGCTATGTCGCAACAGGTCTGGCTAGGGGATCCACGAATTCAGTTGGTTGACAGGCCACTCCATCTTATAAGGAGAAGGACCATAGAAGAGGGTGATCTAGATCACTTTGGGATTGACAAATGGGGGATCATTGAGGCCTCCATTGTTTGGCGAGGCAGGCTTCTTCAATTGCAGCTCAAAATCAAGACTAGCGATGGGTGGGTAGATATTGACATCATAGAGACACCTGGGGAAGATGAGCTTGGACTTTGTCGATATTTTGCATCCAAGTTTCAGTCGAGTAGGCTGCAGTGTGCACATGATGGGCAACCTATTTAAGTTAGAGTGTCGCAGCAAAAACATGATGGCGCTTTTTTGAGACGAGCTTTGGACCTGGGCATCGCAGTACTAGACAACTCAATGACCTTTAGGGATGAGTTGGCTGATATAGGGGGAGATCAATGATTTTCCATTGGGCTTTAGTGACTCACTAATGGAGTAGGTAACTTCATCAACATGGAAGGTTGGTTACTAGGAAGATATCAGGAGGAGCTCATGTGGGAGAGACTTCGTCTCCAAAGGGATTGGATGTATCTTCAGGGGTTTACTCTTGGTGTGCATGAGGTGGACTACTTGGTAGGGAAAATTCATGGAGAGATGGACAAAGTCTTATATTATCATGATGCTCTACTTATTGATAGTGTGAAAATTCCAAGTCTCGATTCCTACTACAGCCAACTGAAGTTACTTCTCCTACTTGTTATTAAATTAAATAAGTTACTTACAGTGTTCCACTGAAAATGCTGAAGCAATTACTACTATAGCCTTTAATTAATTAAATTATTATGGGGAATCAAGAAACTGAGCAAAAGAAAAGAATATCACACAAGACACCATAGTTTTTGGACAAATGTAGCCGGAAAAACCCAATGCGGGAAAACCGATGTAACATATCTAAGGGTTTTATTATTAAGCATCAATTATATCTAACTACATCTTTGATTGTCTCACTGGACAATTCAGTTATAGAGAATACTGACAGAGAAAAAATACTAAGATTACCTCACTCTGCAAGTCCTGGTTGATCTGGTAGCTGAACTGACGAAACACCAACACCCTCTGCGCTGCCTTTGTGCAGTCTCTGTGTAGGCCTGTGTGGATACTGCTCTAGAACTGCGTCACCTCCTCTATGTGATCTTACAGCCCTCGGGAAACTCGATCCCAACCATCTTGGCTCAGAATATTGATTTCCTAGCTGAAACTCAGACTTCTTCTCGAAGCTGCGCTTCCTCGATGTGTGGCCTGCGTCACCCCTTGCGGGTTGTGTCACCCTCTTTGGGCTTTGCGTTGCTTCCTCTTTGTCTTTCTCTTCTTCTTTGCTGATGATTCTTTGAATCAGAGAAGATGCTCCTACTAAAACTGTCTTTGCCCCTCAACTACGCTGAAGAATTAGTTAGATCGAAGTTTCTCCCTAAGCACTGCTCACTAAAGATATCGATCACTTGATCCTCTCTGTGTATTTTACAAATGACCCTCAAACCTTCCTTTATAGTCTTCTTGTTGAGACTTCAACAACCGAGATTAGATCTCCAGTCAATGGCTAAGATTATAATTAGACTTGATCTTCTTTTTCCAGAAGTTTCGCCCACATTTTAAATTAATACCCATTAATTAATTTAATTTCCTAAGTTAGACTTAGGGTACTCATTAAAATTAATTAATTTATCAAACAAAATTGTTTCTTGGTGGAATTTCCCAAAACAATTTCTGGGTTATTTGTAATGCATGTGTCTAAGCCTCTCCAAAAAGTTTGAGACTTAGAGCACATCTGACGCTACCCAAAATCAAAACTCCCTCTTAGCGAGGAATGTGCTCTAGCAAATATGCCCTGTTGCACATTGCTCTGACTCTGAAGCATCTTTCTCTGCGGTGTTGATGTTTGACAAGTTGTACACCAACAATTGTGCTGCTGTTGCAGCTGTATTGTTGCTGACCTTGCCACGATCAACACTGCATCTGTACTGCAACTCCCTCTCAAATGTTGCATCTATTGTTAGCACTACCACCGCTAACTTTTCACTGTAACTCAACTGCTGAGAGAAGCAACTGAAAAACATCCAACAATATGAACAAGTGTTCAAGATGCATCTCGATGCTGAAACACTGACTGCTGCTAGTCCCATGTTGTCCCTCTTAAGCACTGCGTTGTTGCTACTCTGCACTGCGTCCCGCTGCGTTGCTGCAACTCTGCTTTGCCCTGCTCATATAATATCCCAAATTGGGAACATACAGTAATACAAAGCAAACAAAGACTAAATCTACAACAAACAAGAAAATACATCAAATCACCATGAAATAGAGCCAAACCGTTGAGTCATTTTATTAATATTTTTTGAATTGGGGAAAGGTACAAATGGTGCTAGGAAGATGGCATCTTGGCTTGCATAAGGCAGGCTGAAATAATCCTCAATCCCTGCTTAGAAACTCTGGTTGTTGGCTACTCTGTGTGGCTCCTCTACGCTGCCCAGTCCGGAAGATGTTCTTGCTGGCTGGAAATGGACTGCGTAATGGGGTTGTTCTACTGCTCAGAAAATTCCAGGAATTGGACACCGGACTCCACAACAAACCCAGAAAAACCTGTGAAGGGTTTTCCAAAATTCTGACCCCGGAAAAACACCCTCTTGAGATGGGTACGCTAATCTGTTGGGTAGACTGGGCTCTGAACTGATCTGCTGGAAATAGTTGTTGGAAACTGGCCAAAGACTCTACTATGAAAGGGATGATCCCGTCACAAAACTCCCTGCTAAAATCCCTTGGCCTTTCTACCTCTCTGGAGCTGCTCCACTGCTAGACTGCGTGTTTTTCTGGTTCACTTTGCTGCCTTGGAAGGGACTGCGTAACTTTGGACTGAAGCTGTGTGACTCTCCTCCAAAACTGAACTGAACTCCTTTCCTGAGAAAAAATTCCCCCGAGGATGAGGTTGAGATTCCTGTTAGTGTCAGTATTTGCATCCTGTCATCAGTGATCAAAATCCTCTTTTCATATATTTTAGGAGTCCCACTCAGAAATTTTTTATCATTCCACTAGGTCATGCAAAAAATTAGTCATTAATGGTAGCTCCAAGTCCAAAAATCATCACTCTTCCACAAATTTAATTACTTGCTGGCATATCTTCATACCTTGCTGACTGTACATCATCCATAAAATCAATATCTGTCATGTCATCTTGAAATTTAGTTTATCAAGGTTTCATTAGGTCACTAGGGTTTCCAATGTCTCAATAAAAACTCCATTCCATCGCATAAGGCCAGAAAGTGAAAGAGTGAACAAAATAAGCATCTCTTTATTATGTAAAGAGATGATTTGCAAATATGTAATTATCATTTCAAAGTTGTGATTTTTATCCTGAATTGTAATTCTTATTCCAAAAAGATGTAATTTTTAATTTTCATGTTGTAGTTTTATGTCATTTATATGTAATAAATACAAAGTTCCCAAGCTGCTAACACAGTGTTCCAAACATGCCAAAGCACCAAGAAATCAAATCCTAGAGTTCTCACAGCACATCAAATGATCAATTTTTCAAAAAGAAAGAGTCAAGTGAAAGGACAGTGTTTCAAAAGATTAAGTGAGTGATAGAGGAAGAAAGTGGGTCCCAAGGCCCAAATCATCAATGCACCAAGTATAAAAGCCCTCAAGACATCAAATTCATCTTCATTTCTCCCTTGCAACATTGAGTCACCACCTCCATAGCACGAAATTCCACTTTGAAGGGTGAAAATTTGAGTTTTTTGTGTGGCACTATGCACCTGGACTTCAGGAGGGCGCACCTGGCATTTTGAGAGCGCACCTGACTTTTTTTTATTTTTCTCTGTTTTTTTTCTTCTGCAAATTTGATTTTCATCTTGGGAAATCAATTTTTTACTTATGTAATTGATGGAATTAAATGTAATTATCATGTTTTTACTGTTACCTAGGGTAAATACATTAGATGAAAACTCATGATGAGATGTAATGAATCAGTTTGCAAACAGTGAGGGATGAGTCAGTTTGACCACCCTACACTCTAGGTATTCAACTCAGTTTTTGGTGGAACTGCTCCTCTCATGGATTCGACCCCTGAGGCTGGGAGGAGTTTGTTTGAGGCCTATATCATGTATTTTTTGAGTCATTTCACCGGTTGGAAATTGTTGGATGTTGAGGCCTATATCATGTAATTTTTCAGTCATTTCACAGGTTGGAAATTGTTGGATGTTAAGGCATTGATCAAAGACTAGTGTAATCATTTTTGGAGGAAATTAATGAAAAGGTTGCAGCTATTTCTTTGGGATACATGTGGTATGAGAATTTAGCATTGTTTTTTTTATGTCTCATTATGTATGAATGTTTTTTTTCATGATCCATTTCATTTCTATGATATGCTGGTTTTTAAGTTGATAAACATAATACATCTCTCATGCTTTGTTTTTGGAAAACCTTCATAATTTGTCCATCTTCTTCTGTTTAGAAAGAATTCATGCTTAGCCTTGCTCTTTCTAGCACCTCACCTGTCTGATCCATCTCACCCTCAAACCATAAGTTTTAGGTTCTACCTATCTTGCCCCATTGAATATCTGCAATCCTAATCTTATTTATCTTGACCTAGTCTCTTTGACCTGATCCTCATCCAGCAACCCAATTCAACCAAATCAAACCTCTGCACTTATACCTAGCCTAAAACCCTAATTTATCCAATCCTCTTGGCTGTGACCTTGTGGAGAGAGCCCTCACCGGTTTGGTAGGGCTAGCTACCAAGCCAAAAGATTGGTCTGTGGTTACCTCTGTTGGGATTTCTTCTTCAGCCTTATAAATCTAGCAGAGTGATAACAATTCCTACTTGGAAATTATGTGCTTAACAACACTTGCAGACTCGAGTAAACAGCTCAAGCATGCATCTGGTTTACTAGACATATAATGAGATGAATGACTGAATGAATGAGGAATGAGTTGCTCTCAACCTTTTTTAACTAGCTAAACTCCCAATGTTGCCCTTGTGCCCCACTGGACTGTGCCACCACCTCTGCCTGCCAATCCCTGCATAGCTGTTGTCCCCACGATGTCTCTGTGCTATCCCTGCGCTGCCTCTGCTGCCCCCTCTCCTGCACTACCACTAGGCTACTCCCTATTGCGTGATGTTGGCCCCCTTGGGTCCCACTTCAAATTTAATCTATGCCTTAGTGAATTTAGGAAGGTGTTTTAATCTTTGATTTATTTTTGGGTCACCTCTACCCACTTTATTTTCTAGCTAACTATAGGAAAAGGCAAAATTGTCAAAAATTAATATTCCAATTAGATAACTGCTAATTGGGTATATTACAGTCCTCCCTCAAAAATGTTGCTTGTCCTCAAGCACCTACAAGGATGGATGTTGCAGGATTTTCTCCCCCTCCCAAGTGGCATCCTCATCTAGAAGGTTCCTCCATCGGATCAGATACTCCTTCACAGTCCTGCTCCTCAACTATCTCTCTTAGGTATCCAAGATGGCCTCCATGTAGCACCAAATGCCCCTCATCATCAGTGGGTAGGAGCTCCATAGTGATTGTCACCTGCTATCCCAAGGCCTTTTTCAGGCATGAGACATGAAAAATATTGTGGATCCTACTCTCGGCTGACAACTCCAGCTCATACACTACCTATCCAACACGCCTAATCACCCTATATTTTCTATAGAAGTGGGGCTTGAGCTTCTCAGCTCCCTTCTGCTTCAGCGTGGATTGCTTGTACGGCTGTAGATGGAGGTAAACCAGATCATCTACCTCAAATTGTATCTCCATGCGGCCTCTGTCTGCGTAAAGTTTCTATTGATTCTACGTTGTAGCTATGTTGTCTTTGAGAGCTCGGAGTATGTCTTGGCTCTCTTGGATCCAACCTTTGGCCCTTGGGGCCTTGCTAGCTCCAAACATCACATCAACAAAATTTAGAGCATTATAACCATACAAAGCGTAAAATGGAGACATACTAAGCGACATGTGGAATGTTGTGTTGTAGCAATACTCCCCCAAGTGAAGCCAGCACAACCAAGCCTTCTACTGCCCCGTGACATAGTTTCTCAAGTAGCCTTTCAGCCACTTGTTCACTATCTCAGCCTGTTCGTCCGTTTGTGGGTGATAGCTAGTGCTAGGTGTCAACTTTGTACCCACTAAACGGAATAGTTCCTGCCAAAAGCCGCCCATGAACCAACTATCTTTGTTATTGATTATAGTCTTTGGGAGACCATGAAGTCTGAAAACATCTCAGAAAAATAACTCAGCCACCTGTGAATCCATGTATCGGGTTGAGATGGCAAAGAAATGTGCATACTTCGTCAATCGATCAACAACTACGAAGATGCAATCCTTGCCCTGTACCGCAGGAAAGCCGGTGATGAAATCCATGGAGATGCTTTGCCATTTCCCCTCCGGAATGAGAAGCGACTGTAGTAAACTTGTAGGATGGTTCTGCTCTCCCTTATTCCTTCGGCAAACCACACACTCCCTCACATGCCGGAGTATGTCCTCCTTGAGGCCCTTCCATGAGAATCTCTCCTTGATGGCCTTGTATGTCTTAGTGAACCCCTGATGGCATGAAAGGGGTGAATCATGAGCTGCATGCAAAATCTTCTCCCTGAGTTGGGAGTTTCCTGTGAAGAAGATCCTATCCTGATAATAGATGACCTCATCCATCACTTGGTACCAGTCATCTATCACATGCCCATCCAACACCTCACATGCAAAACAGTCCTTGGAGTATTCTACCAAAAGTTGGGCTCTCCAATTTGCATCAAGGCTCATCAAGGACAACGCTGCTGGTCTTCATGATAGAGCATCAACCACCAAATTGTTCTCCCCATTGACATACTCGATGTCAAGATCATAGGCCTGGATCTTGCTGACCCATTTCGGTTGTCTCTCCTGCAACCGTTTCTGCTCAAGGAAGAACTAGAGGCTATTGTGGTCAGTCCTCACCCGAAATGTAATATTCCTAATTAGCGACAGCTAATTGGAATATTCGATTTTGTTCAGTTTTGCCGTCTATAGTTTTTTAATAAATAAAAAGTGAGTGAAGAGGGTCTAACTCACTTAAGTGGAATAAAACACCCTCCCTAGTAGCACAATGTTGTGACTTAAAGGGGAGCCAAGGGGGGGCCAAGCACCACGTAGAGAAGGGGCCCACGTATGCTCTAGAAGCTACTGCGCAGATGAGGATGAGCACGTGGCAAGAGAGAGAGGCTACGTTGAGGAGATGAGCCTTAGGGTTGGAGGAAGGCCAATGTTATAAAAGAGGGAGGAGCCTTCTCATTTGATTCATTCTGTTGTTGATGATATTGAGCTGGTCATTTTGACTTTTTGAGCACGCTGGCTGTTTAGCCTGTCTGCAGCACTGTTTAGTGCATTGAGCGTCTCCGGTCGGAGATCTCGCCCTTAGCCCCGAGGGACTTCGAGTGCCTGCTCGAGCAAGGTTATTTCTTCAGCGTTTTGCAGGAGGTTTTGGTGTTTGGGTTTGTTGCAGAGCTGAGCATTCATAGAGACTGCGCAGTCACTGAGAGGGAGGACGTAGTCCATCTAGGAGGTGTTCCGGATCAGAGTTTTTGCAGAAGATTTGAGCCGAGATTTTGAGAAAAGGATCAGCCTTTGCCTTTGGGAGGATTTTGGTGGAGTTTGAGGCGGTATTTCAGTCATTCTCATTTAGCCTCTGCGCAGAGCCTTGGAGGCCAGCGTAATTCCCCAATGGGGTGTTTTTCGGAGGTCGGCCATTTCTGAGATGGTTTCTGGGTTTTGTCGGGATTGGTGAGTAGAGGTGGATTCCAGATTTTCAGCTCATTCCAGCGAGGGGAACAACCCCTAGTCTTCATTTCATTCCAGCAGTAGCAGCTACATGGCAGTTTTCCAGCAGCTGGGACGCAGTTTAGAGAGCAGCCATTTCCTGTATATTCTGAGAGTATTTCTTCACTTGCCTCAAGCAAGTTTAGGTGCCATCACTCTGATCACCTATTGTACTTCATTATATTTCTCAGTTTAATAAAATGGCTTAGCATTCTCTCTCTACATCTCTGGATGATTTGTCGTATATTGCTTCTATGTTATTATATGTCTGCTGCACTGTTATCTTTATATATTTTTGGGCATTCTAGTTCTATACCACTTGGTGTGTTTATCTTTCATTCTTAGACAGAGTCTAGAAAGGGCCAGGTAGCCTCCGGATTTCGTCCTCTTTTCAGAGGCGGCATATCCGGTAAATGCCCTCCCAGTCCATCTCTGGTTGGAGTTTTCCGTGTTTTTGAGATATCCCCGAAACGGGATATTACACGAAATTTGTTACCCAATAGGTACTTTCGGAACTTGGCCAACGCATGCATGATGGCCAACATCTCATTGTCGTATATGGGGTACAATCTCTCATGCGACAGTAACTTCCGACTCTCGAAAGCTATAGGATGACCCCCCTGCATCAATACTGCGCCTACTCCCTCTCCTAAAGCGTCACACTCTAGCACAATGGGCTGCGTGAAATCAGGCAATGCCAACACCGGGAAACTGCTCATCACCTCCTTGAGCCTGTCTGTAATATCCCGAAGGGAAATATGCAGTAATATAAAGCACACAAACAAGACATATGGCACTAGAAATAAACCATGAAGCAGAAACACATGAAAATAGAGAATGCTAAGCCATTTTATTATACTGAGAAATAGAAATGAGTACAAGAGGTGATCAGAATGATAGCACCTCGACTTGCACCAGACAAGGGTAGGAATACTCTTAGAATATCAATGGAATGGCTGCTCTCTGCTCTAACTCCAAGCTGCTGAAATACTGTCGTGCTGCTGCTACTGTTGGAACAAAATGGGTATTTGGGGCTGCTCCCCTACTCGGAAAAATCGGATACTCTGGAATCGGCCTCTACTCACAATACCCAGAAAAGCCCAGAGAGCGTTTCTGAAATGGTCGACCCCCGAAAATGCCTCCCTTGAGGATCTACACTATCCTCCCAAGGGCCACGCTGGTGCTGAATGTTATCCTCCGAAATATGGCCTCCCTCTCTGTCAAATGTCTCCAATAGGCAAGGGCTGGCCCCTTGCTCAATCCTCGAGCCTGAAACCTCCAAAATGGTACCAATCTGGGGCTCCCCCAAGATGGATTGCGTCCTCCCTCTCAAGACTGCGCAGTCCCTAGATGCTCTGCTCCTCCACGAATGCAACCACCGATCCTCCTGCAAAATGCTGATGGAAATACCTCGCCCGAGCAAGCACTCGAAGTCTCTCGGGGCTGAGGGTGGGATCTCCGAACGGAGACACCCGATGTACTGAACAGTACTGCAGACAAGCTAAACAGCCAACATGCTCCAAGTCGAAATGACAAGCTCAATATGCATAAACATGAATGATCAAATGAGGAGGCTCTCCTCCCTTTTATAACGATGGGCCTCTCTCTCCCTAGGCCCCACCATCTCCCACGTGCTCCTTGGCCCACGCTGTCCCTCTCAACTGCTTGAGGTAGGCCCCACGCTGCCCACATGGTCTGCGTCCTCCTTTCCTTGCGCTGTCCACTTGGCCACTAGGTCGCACTTCCTCAAATAAGATGTGGACTTAGAAAAATACTTTATCCTAAGTGAGTTTATTAATATTTTACCCACTTTATTCATGCTTCGACTATAATAAGGAAAAATTGGTCAAAATTAATATTTCCAATTAGCTATCGCTAATTGGGAATATTACAGTCTCCCCTGGCAAAATGTTGCTTGACCCCGAGCAACTGTAGTGATGGATGCTGCAAGATCTTCTCACTCTCCCAAGTGGCATCCTCATCCGGCAAATTCTTCCACCTCACTAAGAATTCCCGGACTATCCTGCTTCGCAACTGTCTCTCCCTGGTATCAATAATAGCCTCCGGCTGTAGTACCAAGTGCCCCTCATCATCCGTAGGCGGAAGCTCCCCTGTCACTGTCACCTGTTGTCCCAGTGCCTTCTTCAGGCACGATACGTGAAAGATGTTATGAATCTTACTGCCCTGGGGCAGCTCCAACTCATAAGAAACCTGCCCAACTCTGCGTATCACCTTGTAAGGCCCATAAAAATGGGGCTTGAGCTTCTCAGCTCCCTTCTGCTTAAGAGTCGACTGTCGGTATGGCTGCAAACGTAGGTAGACCAAGTCCCCTACCTCAAACTGTCTCTCCACCCGACCCCTGTCGACATACAGCTTCTGCTGGTTCTGTGCTGTAGCCATGTTATCCTTGAGAGCTTGGAGGATGTCTTGACTCTCTTGGATCCAATCCTTGGCTCTCGGAGCCTCGCTGGCACCAAACATCACATCAACAAAGGATAAAGCATGATAACCATATAATGCATAAAACAGAGACATACCGATGGACATGTGATGTGTGTTGTTGTAGCAGTACTCTCCTAGGTGCAGCCACTTCAGCCATGCTCTCTGCTGCCCATTGACATAGTTACGCAAGTAGCCCTCCAGCGACTTGTTAACTATCTCTGTCTGCCCATCTGTCTATGGGTGGTAACTAGTGCTCGGTGTCAACTTTGTCCCTACCAACCGAAAAATCTCCTGCCAAAACCCGCCCATGAAGAGGCTGTCCCTGTCGCTGACAATGGTCTTGGGAAGACCATGTAACCTGAAGATGTCCCTGAAGAACAACTCCGCCACTTGTGCTGCTGTATAATGTGTGGATATGGTGAAAAAATGCGCATACTTCGTCAGTCGATCAACGACGACGAATATACAGTCCTTGCCCTACACCATGGGCAACCCAGTGATGAAATCCATCGAGATACTCTCCCATTTCCCCTCTGGAATGGGAAGAGGCTGCAACAACCCTGCCGGATGGTTCATCTCCCCCTTGTTGCGTTGACAAACCTCGCACTCCCTGACATGTTGGAGTACGTCCTCCTTGAGGCCCTTCCATGAGAACCTCTCTCTGATGGCCCTGTAGGTTTTGGTAAACCCCTGATGGCCAGACAATGGTGAATCGTGGGAAGCCTGCAATATCTTCTTCTTGAGTTGAGAGCCCTCAGTCAAGATCCTGTCCCTGTAGTAGATGATCTCATCCATCACCCTATATCTATCATTTGTCACTTGTCCATCCAAAACCTCACAAGCAAATCTGTCCTTGGAGTACTCCACCAATAGTCGAGCCCTTCAATCTGCGTCCAAACTCATCAGAGACAACGTGGCTAGTCTACGTGAAAGTGCATCAGCCACCACGTTGTTCTTCCCTTTGACATACTCGATATCAAAGTCGTAGGCTTGGATCTTGCTGACCCACTTCTACTGCCTCTCCTGTAGCTGTTTCTGCTCTAAGAAAAACTTGAGCCTGTTGTGGTCAGTCCTCACCCTGAACCTATTACCTACCAAGTACTGCCGGAATTTGGCCAATGCATGCATGATGGCCAGCATCTCCTTGTCGTATATGGCATACAACCGCTCATGTGGAAGGAGCTTCCGGCTCTCAAAAGCTATAGGGTGGCCTCCCTACATCGACACTGCGTCGATCCCCTCTCCTAATGCATCACACTCCAGAACGAATGGCTGCGTGAAGTCTGGCAATGCTAGCACTGGACAACTGCTCATCACCTCCTTGAGCCTGTCAAAGGCTCGCTGCACTGTGTCTATATAACTGAATGCCCCCTTCTTCGTCAGATCTGTAAGGGGTGTAGCAAGCTAAGAGAAACTCTTGACGAACTTCCTGTAGTAGGTGCATATACCCACAAACCCCCGAAGTTTCGTCACGTTTCTCGGCTCTGGCCAATCCCTGATGGCCCTGATCTTCTCCTCGTGGACCCTCACTCCGTCCACCCCTATGATGTGTCCCAAGTATAGCATCTCCGTCAACCCAAACTCGCACTTGGAGAGCTTAGCATAAAATTGTTGCTCCAAAATACGCAACACTGCCTCTATGTGCTGGAGATGCTCCTCCCATGTCCTGCTATATATCAATATGTCATCAAAGAAGACCAACACAAACTTCCTCAGGTGACTGCAGAAAATGTGGTTCATACATGACTGGAAGGTGGCCGGTGCGTTGGTTAGCCCGAAAGTTATCACCAAAAACTCAAAATGGCCATAGTGGCACCTGAAAGCGGTCTTGGGAATGTCCTGTTCCCTCACGCGAATCTGATGGTACCCGGATCTCAAATCAATCTTTGAGAAGAAATGTGCCTCTCTCAACTCATTCATCAGCTTGTCAATCCGTGGAATAGGATACCTGTTCTTCATGGTCTTTTTGTTCAGGGCCTTGTAATCAATGCACATCCTCAATGTGCCATCCTTCTTCTTCACCAACACTACTGAAGAAGCGAAAGGATTGTTGCTAGGCCGAATGTGTCCAAGAGCTAACAGCTCGTGGATAGCCCGCTCGATCTCGTCCTGATAGGCCTTGGGGTGCCTATAGGGTGTGGTAATGACGGCCTGTATGCCCTGCTCTAGCTCAATCGTATGCTCGAATCCCCAATCCGGTGGCTGTCCTGGTGGTATCTCCCCAAACACCGTGGCATACCTGTCAAGGATGGTTTGTATCTCTGGATGAACTATCTACCCGGTAGTCCCTGCCTCTGATGCACGCAGCTCTACTGCCCACTCTATTTCTCCCTTCCGGAAGTCTACCTCCATCCGGTGAGCTGAAACTGTCTGGGGTGGGTAAGTGTGCATGCCCCGTATCTTCTCGTGCTTCTCGGTCTTCTTATCATCCCACTCCATCTCCAAGGCCTCCCAATCTGTGGTGCCCTTCCCTAGAGTGATTAGCCACTGTACACCCAATACCACATTGGTATCTGGTATGTTAACCACGAAAAAGTGGTCGGTCACTGTGTAGGTGCCCATCGTCACTGCCAGCGCTGGGACATATCTGGCACACTGCATAGTCTGATCTCCTGGGACCAACATTGAAAACCCATCGAAGCTCTCTTTCTGTATGCCTCTCCGCTAGACCATCTGTGCATCGATGAAGTTGTGGGTTGCCCCACTGTCCACCAATACTGATACTCGCTGCCCTCGCACTGTACCTCGGACACGCAGCGTCAGATACTTGGGGACTCCTCGCAATGCTGCAAGGGCCCCTCCGGTAGGCACAAAGGCTGCACCTCCTGCTCCTGGTGGTGGAGGTGGCAAATGATCCTGCGCTACATGGCCGCCCTGCCTCTACGTCATCATACTCATCTTCTTCCCCACTGCTCTTGGAGAAGACCTCGATAAAATGTGCTTTGCTAGCAGCACATCTGTGTCCCGGTGCCCACGGCTCCTGACAGGTGAAACACAATCTCTTCTTCTTCAATTCCCTCCTGGCATCATCATCTAACTGTCCTCTACCCTGATTCCCCTTAGGAGGCGGAATCCTCACATCCTTCCCATTAGGCTGGAAAGCTTGTCTCTAGGGGTAAGGCATCCTGCAAGTCCTGTGTCCTGCCAACTGCGTCATAGAGTGTGGTCGGTCTAGTGGATCTGACCAATCCCCAAAGCGGCTCTGCTAGCCCATCAATGAACATGTAGATCATCCTTGCCGCGGATAGATCCGGTACCATCACAGAAAGTCTCAGGAAAGATGTATGTATCTGGACTCCCGGTCTGCTTGAGCCTCGTTAGCTCAACAAAGTGCTCCTCCGGATCCCTCCGATCAAACCTCTCAATCAACCTTCGGGTAAACTTGGCATAAGCTGTCACTGTCGATTGTCCGAGTGTAACCATCCCGTGGAACCACCAATCTTGGGCCTCGCCATCCAGATGCAGTGCTGCCACCTTGATGGCCTCCGTCTCAGACATCTGGTTGAGCTAGAAGTATATGTCCAGCTTTTCCACCCAAGCCTTTGCCGAACTGTTTGATGAGCCATCAAACATAGGCAAATGGAACCTGCTCATCGTACGGTGAGTGTCTCCCTCGTGATAATGCCGGTGTCCCCTGTGATGGTCGCGGGGTCTGCTGTCTCGCTGGAGCTGGACAAAATCTCGAAATGAAAGGGCATCCTTGAACTACTGCCCGTATGCCTGGTACTCAGCAAAGTAATAACCCATGTGGCCAGGGTCCGGCTCCTGCTGTGCTCCTGCCCCTGTGTCCGCAGCCAGAAAAGTGGGCATAGTGGAACGTGTGGGTGCATGAGATGCCATGTGCTGAGTGGCATCGTGCTCCTACAAATGGTGGGATGTACCTGATCCCTCACCAATCTGGAAACCCCTTGGGGTTTCACGCTGTCTAGCCTCTACAGCAGTGAATCTCTGTCCCATCACCTTAATCTGCCTTGATAGATCCTGTACTGACTTGAGGAGCATTTCCCCAAACTTCTTCGTGTCACTATCATCTGCCATCGGTTCCTCCTATTTTGCGTCCACTACTGGAACGCAGTCACCCTCTTCGTAGGTGATTTGCAACCTACGCTCTCGGTCACGATACTTCCTACCTCTGTAGCAAATATACGGCTTCTCTTCCGGTGTCATAGAAAACTTGCTCCACAGGCTGAGCCAGGTCTATGAGCTCTGATACCACTGTAATATCCCGAAGGGAAATATGCAGTAATATAAAGCACACAAACAAGACATTTGGCACTAGAAATAAACCATGAAGCAGAAACACATGAAAATAGAGAATGCTAAGCCATTTTATTATACTGAGAAATAGAAATGAGTACAAGAGGTGATCAGAATGATGGCACCTTGACTTGAACTAGGCAAGGGTAGGAATACTCTCAAAATATCAATGGAATGGCTGCTCTTTGCTCTAACTCCAAGCTGCTGAAATACTGCCGTGCTGCTGCTACTGCTGGAACCAAATGGGTATTTGGGGCTGCTCCCCTACTCGGAAAAATCTGATACTCTAGAATAGGCCTCTACTCACAATACCTAGAAAATCCCAGAGAGCGTTTCTGAAATGGTCGACCCCTGGAAATGCCTCCCTTGAGGATCTACGCTATCCTCCCAAGGGCCACGCTAGTGCTGAATGCTATCCTCCAAAATATGGCCTCCCTCTCTGTCAAATGTCTCCAATAGGCAAGGGCTGGCCCCTTGCTCAATCCTCGGGCTTGAAACCTCCAAAATGGTACCAATCCAGAGCTCCCCCAAGATGGACTGCGTCCTCCCTCTCAAGACTGTGCAGTCCCTAGATGCTCTGCTCCTCCACGAATGCAACCACCAATCCTCCTGCAAAATGCTGATGGAAATACCTCGCCCGAGCAAGCACTCGAAGTCTCCCGGGGCTGAGGGTGGGATCTCCGAACGGAGACACCTAATATACTGAACAATACTGTAGACAAGCTAAACAGCCAGCGTGCTCCAAGTCGAAATGACAAGCTCAATATGCATAAACATGAATGATCAAATGAGGAGGCTCTCTTCCCTTTTATAACGTGGGCCTCTCTCTCCCAAGGCCCCACCATCTCCCACGTGCTCCTTGGCCCACGCTTTCCCTCTCAACTGCGTGAGGTAGGCCCCACACTACCCACGTGGTCTGCGTCCTCCTTTCCCTACGCTGCCCACTTGGCCACTAGGCCCCACTTCCTCAAATACGATGTGGACTTAAGGAAATACTTTATCCTAAGTGAGTTTATTAATATTTTATCCACTTTATTCATGCTCCGACTATAATAAGGAAAAATTGGTCAAAATTAATATTTCCAATTAGCTATCGCTAATTGGGAATATTACACTGTCAAAGGCCCTCTACGCAACATCTGTCCAACTGAAAGCCCCCTTCTTGATGAGATTTGTGAGGGGTGCTGCAAGTTGTGAGAATCCTTTGACGAACTTCTTGTAGTAGGTGCAGATGCCTACAAACCCCCAAAGTTCAGTCACGTTCTTTGGCTCTGGCCAATCCTGGATGGCCCGGATCTTCTCCTCATGGACTCTCACTCTGTCCACTCTGATAATATGCCCCAAATAGAGCATCTCTGTAAGCTCAAACTCCCACTTGGACATCTTAGCATAGAAATGTTGCTCCTCCAACATACGCAATATAGCCTCAATGTGCTGCAAATGTTCTTCCCACATGCGGTTGTAGATGAGAATGTCATCGAAGAATACCAACACGAACTTCCTCAACTGACCACAGAAGATGTGGTTCATGCAAGACTGAAAAGTGGTCGGAGTGTTGGTCATCCCAAAGGGCATAACAAAATACTCGAAATGGCTGTAATGGTAGTGAAACATAGTCTTAGGGACATCTTGGTCCCTCACCTTGATCTGATGGTACCCTGACCTCAAACCGATCTTGGAGAATAACTTGACTCCCCTCAACTCATCCATCAGCTCATCATCCTAGGGATGGGGTAGAGGTTATTCATGGTCTTCTTGTTCAACGCCCTGTAATCTATGCACATCTGCAGTGTGTCGTCCTTCTTCTTCACAAGAACCACTGAAGAAGCAAAGGGGCTGGTTTTGGGCCTGATGTGTCCCAATGCCAAGAGCTGATGTATGGCTCTCTCAATCTCATCCCTATAGGCCTTGGGGTGCCTGTAGGGAGTGGTGATCGTGGCCTGGATGCCCTGCTCCAGCTCGCTGGTGTGCTCAAACCCTCGGTCTGGTGGCTACCCTGGTGGCATGTCTCCAAAAACCGTGGAGTAACGGTCGAGGATAGTATGCACATCGAGATGCACTGACTAACTTGAGACTCCCGCCTCTGAAATACGCAACTCCACTGCCCACTCTATGTCTCCCTTTCGGAAATTTGCCTCCATCCGGTGTGCAGAGACTGTCTGGGGAGGATATGTGTGCATGCCTCTGATCATCACATGCTTCCCGCTCTTCTTATCTGTCCACTCCATCTCCAGAGTCTCCCAATCTGTAGTGACCTTCCCCAGTGTGATAAGCCACTGTACACCCAACACCACGTTTGTATTTGGAATATCGACCACAAAAAAATGATCGGTCACCGTGTATGTCCCCATTGTCACTGCTAATGCCGGAACATACCATGTGCACTGCATGGTCCTGGCCCCTGGAACCAATATAGAGAAACCATCAAGGCTCTCTATCTGTATGCCCTTCCTCTGCACTAGTTGGGCATCGATAAAGTTGTGTGGCCCCGCTGTTCACCAGCACTAAGACACGCTGCCCCTGGACTTTTCCTCGAACTCTCAACATTAAGTACATGGGAACTCCCCACAAGGATGCAAGGACCCATCTGGTAGGTGCAAACGTTGCTCCTGTTGCTGCAGAGGGAGGTGGTGGTGGATGATCTCCTCCTGGTGCACCAATGCTGGCATATCCCTCCAACTCCTCATATGCCTCTTTTTCTCGCTCATTGTCAGAGAAGACCTCAATGTAATGTGCCTTCCCTCCGACAGAACGATGACTCGGTGCCCATGGCTCTTGGCAAGTGAAGCAAACCTTCCTTCGTCTCAAGTCTCTCTAGGTATCATCATCCAAAGGTCCTCGGCCCTGGTTCCCTCTCGGCGGTGGAGCTCTCATGTCTTTCCCCCTTTGTTCGAATGTTGGTCTGTGGGGAAAAGGAGCTCTCGTCCTCGGCATGGCATCTTGCAAGTCCCTAGTCCTCTCTACTGTATCCTGCAACGTAGTAGGCATAGTGGATTTGACTAGCCCACTCAAAGGTTCTCCCAGTCTGTCAATAAACATATACACTCTCCTGGACACAGACAAATCTCGAACCATCACTAAGAGCCTCAAGAACTCGGAAATGTAAGTTTTTGGGTTTCCCGTCTGTTTGAGCTTGATTAGCTCAACAAAATGTTTCTCCAGGTCCTTCCGATCAAATCTCTCATCCAACCTCTGGGTGAACTCCACATAGGCTGTCACTCCTACGTGACCCAACGTAGACATCCCATGGAACCACAAGTCATGGGCTTCTCCCTCAAGATGCAGTGATGCCACCTTGATGGCATCTACCTCCACCAGTTGGTTCAGCTGAAAGTAAATGTCCAGCTTCTCCACCCAAGCCTTTGTCGAACACTTTGATGACCCATCGTAGGTAGGCGAAAAAAATCTGCCCACGGTTTGTTGCAGGTCACTATCTTGCGTGTATCCTCCTCTATTTTGGTTGCTTGGTCTGCTATTGTTTTTCAGCTGGAAGAATTCATTGAAGGTGAGGGCATCTCCAAATTCTGGCCCATATGACTGATATTCTACAAAATACTCCTCGTAGTGAGCCACCTCCGGCTCTTGGGGTCCTCCCGTTCTCGCTCCTGAAGTCAGGAATGTGGGCATGGTGGAGCGTGGTGGAGTGTGTGGCACTACGTTATGCTCCAGTATATGGTGAGAAGTACCGGATCCTTCTCCATTGTGAAATTTCCTTGGAATTTCCCGCTGTCTGTTCTCTTCGACAATCTTTTTCTCGATATCTTCTATTTTCTTCGAGAGCTCCTACACTAACTTTAGGAGGAGGTTACCAAACTCATCCCCTCATCTTGTTCTTCTTCCATTGGTGCCTTCCCCTTGCCTTCCTCCAACGGAACATTGTCTTCTTGATCAGGTGTTATTTCGAGCCTACGCTCTCTGCTGCTATACCATTGCTTACAGTATGTAATGTATTCTCTATCATCTGGTTTCATAGACCAATTTCTCCACAGGCTGAGCCAAGTCTATGAGCTCTGATACCACTGTAATATCCCAAATTGGGAACAAACAGTAATACAAAGCAAACAAAGGCTAAATCTACAACAAATAGGAAAATACATCAAAGCACCATGAAATAGAGCCAAACTGCTGAGCCATTTTATTAATATTTTCTGAATAGGGGAAAGGTAGAAATGATGCTAGGAAGATGACACCTTGGCCTGCACAAGGTATGCTGAAATACTCCTCAATCCCTGCTCAGAAACTCTAGTTGTTGGCTGCTCTGCGTGGCTACTCCTCTATGTTGCCCAGTCTGAAAGATGCTGCTGCTTGCTGGAAATGGACTGCGTAATGGGGTTGTTCTACTACTCAAAAAATTCCAGTAATTGGCCACCAAACTCTCCACAAAAAATCCAGAAAAGGGTTTTCCAAAATGGTGACCCCAAAAAATCACCCTCTTGAGCTGCGTATGAAAATCTGTTGGGTAGACTAGGATCTGAACTGATTTGCTGGAAATTGCTGCTCGAAACTGCCCAAAGACTTTGTTATGGAAGGGTTGATCCCTTCACAAAACTCCCGGCTGAAATCCCTTGGCCTTTCTCCCTCTCCGGAGCTGCTACACTGTTGGACTGTGTGTTTCTCTGGCTCACTGCGCTGCCCTGGAAGGGACTGCATAACTCTGGACTGAAGCTGTGTGACTCTCCTTCAAAACTGAACTGAACTCCTCTCTTGAGCAGGCACTCTAAGTCCCCCGAGGATGAGGTTGAGTTTGCTTGGAAATCTTTGTGCTCAACAACACTTGCAGACTTGGCTAAATAGCTCAAGCGTGCTTCTGGTTTACCAGATAGAAAATGAGATGAATGACTGAATGAATGAGGAATGAGTTGCTCTCACCCTCTTTTACCTACCTGGGCCCCCAATGTTTCCCTTGAGCCCCACTAGACTGCACTTCCACCTCTGCCTGCCAATTCCTGCACTTCCACTGCGCAACTGTTGTCCCCGCGTTCTCTGTGCTGTCCTTGAGCTGCATCTGCTACCCCCTCTCCCGCGCTGCCTCTAGGTTGCTCCCTACTTCGTGATGTTGGCCCCCTTGGGTCTCACTTCAACTTTAATCTATGCCTTAGTGACTTTAGGAAGGTGTTTTAATCTTTTATTTATTTGTGGGTCACCTCTACGCACTTTATTTTCAAGCTAACTATAGGAAAAGGAAAAATTGCCAAAAATTAATATTCCAATTAGCTGACTGCTAATTGGGAATAATACAAGCTCATATCTTAGTGTTGCTAATTGTGAAAAGTCCTAGATCTGGATTCCTACTACAACAAATCTGAATTACTTCTTCTATTATGTTTCATAATTATTTCATTACTGTGAAATATCAAAGTAACTTCTGAAGTAGTCTACAAAAATAATGTTGCGGAATACATCTAAGTGCTGAAACAATTTGAACAAAATACAATGAAAAACATCCACATGAGACAGTTATTTTTGGACTAAGTCCCCGGAAAAACCCAACTTGGGAAAACCGGTGCAACAGATGTGACAGTTTGTATTATCAAGTAGCAAAATCTTGAATACAACTACGGTGCCAACATCCGGCAAACCCTTCAGAGAAATCTAGACAGTCTGATGAAAAATGTGAGATATACCTCACTCTGCAAGTCTCCAACTGATCTGATAGCGTTAGTGAAGCCCTCGTTGCCTCTGCATGATTTCCTACGCTGGAACTGCGTAAGCCTGTGTGGGCAAGCTTGAGGAATTGCGTCACCTTCGTCTGCAACTGATCTAGCTGATCTGAAACTGGATTTTGGCCCTCCTGGCTTAGAAACCCCAGCCTCTCGCTATCTCTGGACTTACTCCAAGAGACACTGCGTTGTTTCTGCGTGATTTCCTACAGGGTCTGCATCACCTCTTCAGAAAACTGCTCTGTCTCTCTCTCTGTCACCTCTGTCTCTCTCTCTGTGTCACCTCTGCCTCTCTTTGAAATGCACTCTTGGTCCTCCTGACCAGTCTCTGCTTCTGCCCCTCTCTGGATCTGATCACTGAATCACAATCACTTAGCAAACCCTGCCTTAGTGATTTGATTCTTGATAAAAAGTTGTGTCTCCTCACACAAACTCGAAAATGCTCAATGGCTCAAGTGTCTCAATGTATTTTCCATAGGCCCCTCACCCTCCATATATTCTTCTGTTGAACCTTCAACGGCCAAGATTAAAACATAATCAAGGGCTGATCCATGACTTTATCTAGAAGATTCACACTTAGTTTAATTAATACCCTTTAATTAATCAATTTCCCTAAGTTTAGACTTAGGAAAACATTAAAAACGATTAATTATTTTAATTAAACCATCTCTAAGTGGAATTTTCCAAAACCATTTTTGGGTTTTATGGAATACATGTGTCCTAGCCTATATACAAAGTTACAAGGCTAGAGCACATCTGATGCTACCATAAATCAACACACCCTCTTAGCGAGGAAAGTGCTTTAGCAAAACAACTCAATGTGTTGCTCTGACTTTTGGACATCTGCTGCTGTGCTGTTGATGTTGCTTACCAACACTGAACAAGAAAATGTTGCACGCTTCTGCCAACTGCCATTGTTCTGCAACTCCCTTTGAATTCTGCAACCATGCTGCGGCACCGCGTGAGCACTGCTCTGCACTTCTTGAGCACTACTCTGCACTGCACTGCACAACTTGTGCATTGCGTTGCTGCTACGCATCTGCTGCTGCTGCTCAACTACTATTGTTGCTGCACTGTTGCTACTTGCAACAGAAAAACATCTGAAATTTGGACAAGTAAATATTCAGCTGAAAAATAAGACTGACTGCTGCTAGTTTCTGCACTAGCTCTCTGAAAATACTGCACTATTGCTGCTTTGCACTGCACTGCACTAGTGTGCACTGCGCTGCTGCTGCTCAACTGCTGATGTTGTTGCTCCCTCTCTGTGTTGATCAGGCTGTAGTACTGCTAGCCACTGCATTGTCTTCATCTTTCGCTGCAACTGTCCATCCTGCTACTGTCTTTAGGCTGTCGTAGCTCACATGTGATCCAAGAGTTTTGTAATATTCCTAATTAGCACCGCTAATTGGAATATTTCATTTTTGTATAGTTTTGCCGCTTATAGTTAATTAATAAATAAAAGTGAGAAAGAGGGGTCAACTCACTTTAAATAAAATAAAGTGCTCCTAGTAGAAGCAACGTTGTGACTTAAAGGAAAGCCTTGGGGGTCCACACTTCGCATGAGAGAGGCCTCACGTAGGCTCTAGAAGCAACTGCGCAGGCATAGGAGGAGCTCATGGAGAGAGGGGACGCAGTTAGGGTTTTGAGGGGAGCTAGCACTATAAAAGGTGGGAGAGTCACTCCATTTGGCATTATTGATATGTGGATGATATTTTGAGCTAGACTTCTGTCTACTTGAGCACGCCAGTTGTTTATTCGGTCTGCAGCACTGTTTAGTGCGACTGAGTGTCTCCGGTCGGAGATCTCACCCTTGGCCCCGGGGGACTTCGAGTGCCTGCTCGGGCAAGGTATTCCTTCAGTCTTTAGCAGTTGATTTGCAGGTGATTTGGTTGGACGTTTGCAGAGGAGCTGAGCTTCATTGGGTGACTGCGCAGTCTTGGAGGGAGGACGCAGTTTGGGTTAGAGCAGCTCAGTTGTGGGTATTTTGGGGGAGATTCAGTGTGTTTCAGCTTGGAGGGTCAGTCTCTTTTAGTTGGAGAGTTTGTAGAGGGATTTGTGACTCTTTCTCAGCATTCTTCTTTTAGCATCTGTGCTGGGCCTGGAGGGACAGTGTTTTTCTTGAGGAGGGCTTCTGGGGAGTTTTTCGGAGGTGGTCCATTTGCTTCATGGTTTCTGGGTTTGGTTCGGAGCAGAGAGTACAGGCAGTCTACCGATTTTCAACTCATTCCGGTGAGGGGATCAGCCCCTAGTTCCAGTTCATTGCAGCAGCAGCATTCTACGGCAGATTCTTCCAGCAGCTGGGACGCAGTCTCTATAGCAGCCATTTCCTGTTCTGAGAGGGTTCTTCACTTGCCTTGTGCAAGGATAGGTGCACTTATTCTGATTATCTGTTGTACCCATATATATTCTCAGATTAATAAAATGGCTTAGCATTTTTGGTATTTTTATGTGTACTTGCTCTATATTCTATTTCCGGCATTTTTCCTATATAGTTGTATGCTTGTATTGCTGTGTATTACTGTCTATTTCCTATTGGGGATATTACAGTGGTATCAGAGCATAGTTCTGGCTCAGCCTGTGGAGCTAGCAGTCTATGACGCCCGGGGATAAACCCTACACCTATTATAGGAAGAGATACAGAGACGTTGGGCGTAGGTGGGAGAACACCTACGGAGAGGGGGAGCCTGTGACGGATTCCGATCAGGAGCAGCCTGAGACAGATTCAGAGCAGGAGCAGCTTGTGGGGTACGCAGAACAGCGGGGTCCTATGGCAGACGAGGAGGATTCGAGGAGATTTAGAGAGGCGCTCCTCCAACACATGCAGGAAGTGTCACAGAGACTCACGGTGATAGAGATCAAGCAGTGGGAAACCCCAAGGGGTTTTCAGATTGGTGAGGGATCGGGTACGTCCCATTATGTGCCGGATGCTATCCCCATCATAGCGTCACATGCACCCACGCGGTCCACTATGCCCACATTCTTAGCAGAGGACACAGGGGCAGGAGCACATAGGGATATTCCAGCACCCACGCGATCCACCATGCCTACCTTCCTAGCAGAGGACGCGGGGGCAGCAGCACAGAGGGAGCCGGAGGTTGACCATGCCCAGATGGACGCCTACATTGCAGAGTACCTGGCACGCGGGCCGGCGATCAGGGATCTTATCTCATTCAGAGATTATGTTCAACTCCAGCGTGATGGTAGGCCCTGTGATCATCACAGGGGGCACAGACATCATCATGATGACCACCGCGCAGCTAGCAGATTTCATTTGCCCACGTTTGATGGCACATCAAACATGTCGGCAAAGTCTTGGGTAGAGAAGTTGGATATCTATTTCCAGCTCAATCAGATGTCGCAGTCAGAGGCCATTAAGGTGGCAACATTACATTTGGAGGGTGAGGCCCAGGACTGGTGGTTTCATGGGATGACTACACTCGGGCATTCTACAGTGGGGACATATGCCGAGTTTACCCAGAGGGTGATAGAGCGTTTCGACAGGAGGGATCCGGAGCAGCACTTTGTTGAGCTGACGAAGCTCAAACATATTGGGAGCCCAGAGACTTACATTTCAGATTTCTTGAGGGTTTCAGTGATGGTGCCTGATCTATCTACGGCTCAGATGGTCCACATGTTTGTGGAGGGGTTGACAGAGCCACTACATGGCCTAGTCCGGTCGACTAGACCAGCTACACTTCAAGATGCCATCAGCAGGACTCGGGATTTACAGGATGTCTTACCCAGCACTCAGACACCTTACCCCTAGAGACAGGCCTTCCAGCCTAAGGGGAAGGACACGAGGATTTCGCCTCCCAAAGTGAAGCCTGGGCGAGGGCGGTTTGATGATGAGGCCAGGAGAGAGTTGAGGAGGAAGCGGTTGTGCTTCACTTGCTAGGAGCCATGGGCACCGGGACATAGATGTGTTGCAGGAAAAGCACATTTCATTGAGGTCTTCTCCGAGAGCAGTGGGGAAGAGGATGAGGGGGATGACTTGGAGGCAGGATATTTTTATGCAGGGCAGGGTACCTTACCACCTCCACCACCCGCAGCAGGTGGTGCATCATTTTCACCTACTGGAGGGGCTCTAGCCGCATTGCGGGGAGTTCCCAAGTATTTGACGCTGCGCGTACGGGGGACAGTACGTGGACAACGGGTCTCAGTCTTGGTTGATAGTGGGGCCACCCATAACTTTATTGATGCGCAGATGGTTGAGCAGAGAGGCATACAGACTAAGAGTTTTGATGGATTTTCCATTTTGGTCCCAGGAGATCAGACTATGGTGTGTGCTCAGTATGTCCTAGAGTTATTAGTGACGATGGGCACTTATACATTGACAGATCATTTTTTCGTGGTGGATATCCCAGACACCAACATGATATTGGGTGTTCAGTGGCTCATTACTCTGGGAAGGTCACGACAGATTGGAAGGCCCTAGAGATGGAGTGGGATGATCCCAAGACAGGGAGGCATGAGAAGATACGGGGACAGCACACATACCCGCCTCAGACAGTGTCGGCACATAGGATGGAGGCAACCTTCCGCAAGGAAGACATAGAGTGGGCCGTAGAGTTGCGAGCTTCGGAGGCAGTAGATACAGGTCAGACAGTGCATCCTGAGCTACAGTCTATCCTCGACAGGTATGCCGTAGTATTCGGGGATATTCCACCAGGGCAGCCACCGGATCAGGGGTTTGAGCATACTATTGAGCTTGATCAGGGTATACAGGCAGTGATCACCACACCGTATAGGCATCCCAAAGCCTATCGGGATGAGATAGAGCGTGCTATTCAGGAGTTGCTGGCCCTTGGTCACATTCGGCCAAGCACGAGTCCTTTTGCTTCTTCCGTGGTGTTGGTGAAGAAGAAGGACGGCACATTGCGGATGTGCATTGACTACAGGGCTCTGAATAAGAAGACCCTGAAGAACAGGTACCCCATCCCCAGGATCGATGAGCTGATGGACGAGTTGAGAGGAGCACGGTTCTTCTCAAAGATTGACTTGAGATCAGGGTACCATCAGATACGCGTGAGGGAACAGGACATTCCCAAGACTGCCTTCAGGTGTCATTATGGGCACTTCGAGTTTCTGGTCATGCCTTTTGGGCTGACCAATGCACCCGCTACCTTCAGTCATGCATGAACCACATTTTCAGGGGTCATCTGAGGAAGTTTGTGCTGGTATTCTTTGATGACATACTTATATATAGCAGGACTTGGGAGGAGCATCTCCAACACATTGAGACAGTTTTGCGCATCTTGGAGGAGCAGCAGTTCTATGCCAAGCTCTCCAAGTGTGAGTTCGACTTGACGGAGATGCTGTACTTGGGGCATATTTGTTAAGAAGCTAGTAGAAGATGAAGATATGGCTGATTTGTTAATGTGAAGCTTGCTGCCTTACTTTGATTGATTTGTGACTCATTGCATCTCCTTGGAGAGACTCAAGCACTTCAGTCAAGAAGTTATCAACAATTTTCGAAACCCAAATTTTAGAAGATATTATTTTTAATACCAAAATACTATAATACTATAAAATATAGGTGCAATAAACTATTATTTTGATCAACAAGACTCTAAATAAGCATTAATTTGCATCCATTTATATAATTAGTTAAACTAAATTATATAGTTGATAATAGGATAGTAGAATATATTATAGGGTACTTTCAGAATGAAATACATTTTGTTCATTCATTGGAAAGCTTCACAAACCACTGTGATAATAGAGTTCTCAGCGCTAATACAATTATTTTGTCGATCTGTGCATATATTTCTCAATATCCCCTTCCCATATGGGAAAGGAGTGGACTAGTCACTTACCTCACAAGGTCCTTATGGAGTTGTTGTTCCAGGCCACACGTGCACACCATTTTACCAACAAGACAATTTAGTAGACAACTCGACAAGGCCTTGGAGCTGGGTGCCCCCAAATCCACACAGCCAACCATCCATCAGGAGAATTTTTCCATGCCTGGATGTTAGGAGAGCTTGCTCAAATTTGGGCTTCCCACAAGGATCATACTGTAGAGCCCTATCAGTCCCAGACACACTCCAAAGGACATCATCCACTAGTCCAAAAAAAATTTTGCGGTCATTGAGGACTCTAGCAGGGAGACCCCCCTTGATCTAATTGCTCGTCCTCACCTGTCAGCACTAGCATACCATGACTAGTTCAAACTAAAGTTCCTTTGGTCCTCAGATATCATACATATTATCTTTTTCTTGTAATTACTTTATCTCCACTCCGAGTCATGTACTTTCTTATCTTCTCTTGTTGTTCTGCTTCTAGCACAATTAAAAATCTGTTTTGATATGATTTTTAGCATCTTTATAGTCCACACTTCCACACTTCCACATTGTATTTTGGCTAGTGATGTACTCTTATAATCCCATTGACCTAACATTTTCCCCAAGGAAAACCTTGTGGGGAAACCCAAGAGATGCTTCCTCATGTTTGTGGATGGCATCCCTAGTAACCCTGTTCGCTAAAGTCATAGACTAGTGTGCCTAACCAGGAGGGTTGAACTAGGCAGATGCCCAACAACATGAAAAAAAACCAGTTGAGCTAACCCTTGGTCTTCCCATTGACATACTCCTTTGATCATTTGCTGGACATTAATAAACTTATATTATCAAACTTTGGTTTTTACAAATACTGCAACAAAAAAGGTGGTTTGACAAACAATGCAACAAATCAGAACTCATATTTTAATAATTTAGACGATAAGAGGTATTCCAAAAATCATTGACAAAGACAGCCATGCTTTTATCTAGATTTGCATTTGAAAAAATTGTCAACTTATCTGTTATATTGTCAACTTGAAATGTGAAATCCAGATATGAAAACTAGATATGAAAGTATTTCAAAAATCACCTCTTGGGTATTAAAATAAGAATGGAGCTGTACAGGATGGCATCAAGGCCAATGAGAAAAATTACAATTAATT
>CM076570.1:847486057-847655908 GCA_034641835.2 Pinus albicaulis
GTTTGGAAATACTCAAGGATCCCGCCTCCTTGTAGATTCTAGATCTACAACTCCAAGTCAGCCCACTTTTCTCCTTTCAAAATGTGAGCTAACATAGCATAATCTTTTCCTACCTCAATCTTGGCAGCTCCTACTTGTGGATCTTCCTTCTCCTCTTTATCCTTTTTCTTAAGAGGACACTGTGTGGCATAATGTCCCATTTCCCCACACCGGAAGCACTTGATCTTGGACATATATTTCTTACTCTGCTTTTGTTGCCCCTTTGATGCAAGGGCAGTGTTATCTTCTTCCTCCTTCTTGACTTTCGACCCACTGCTGCCATCCTCCAAATGGATTTTGAGGAGGTATCTCCTCAGCTCTTCTTGCCATAAGGCTGTCCACATTGCTTCCCATCCTAGAAGCCTTTCTCTGCCCATAATGCTCTGGAAAAAGACCTGATAGTCTTCTGAAATCAAGTTCAAAGTGAGCCTTACCAGCTCTGAGTCTCTAGGATCAACTCCTAACGCTGACAGCTGATCACGAGTATCCTGAATATGAGACAGGGAGGAGTCAAAAAGCTCTCCCTTCTTCATCTTGGTATTACGCATCTTCTCTTCAAGGTACATCTTCCGCTGCTCGGAAGATCCTTGGTATAGCCTTTCTAGCCCTACCCACATCTCTCTAGCAGTGGTCTTTGCTACTATGTCTTTGCTGCTATGTGGGGTATGATATGATCCTTCACATCATCTAGGATCAATCGTTTGGCTCTAGCCATATTCTTCTTGAATTGTCTCATATTTGTTGCATCTAAGGGTTCTGCACTTGCACTCTCTATGAGGGCCTTCAGATCATGCTCATCAAGGAGAAATTCTATCCTTGATTTCCAAATAACATAGTTGGAGGCACCCTCCAATCTTTCTTGGTCACGTAGTCCACTGCTGTCCATCTTCTCAACTTGTCGAAATCTTCCTCTAACCCTATGCTCAGCTAGACTTACGCACTCCTTGAGGAGTAAGTCACTACTTCTGCTGCTGCACGGGAAAAAGTTGAGTTTCTTCGAATAAGAAACCCTCTGAGGTCAAGAAATCGCCAACTCTGTTTTTCAGAAATTTTCTGACGCATATGCACTAGCTCTTAATTGATGCGTAGTGATTGCGTCCTTCAGCTACGCTGCCTCTTCTGCAATTGAAAAATCTTACCCCTCTGTCAACTCTCTTAGAGGGAGCCTTTTCTACGCTAGAATGCCCTCCTGGCTTGGACAGCGTGATTTCTGGGAGGGTCTGCTGCTGCTTACGCAGATCCCAGATTCTTCAGCGCTGAACTGTTGGTTCACTTGTGTTTCACCTACACTTCAGTTTGAATGAGCTCTAATACCATGTGAAAAATCCTAGATTCGGATTCCTACTACAACCAATATGAATTACTTCTTTTATTATGTTTCATAATTATTTCATTACTGTGAAATATCAAAGTAATTTCTGAAGCAGTCTACACAAATAATGTTGCGAAATAAATCTAAGTGTTGAAACAATTTGAACAAAATACAATGAAAAACATCCACATGAGGAAAAATCTGGACTGTCGAAATTATAAATTTGAGGAAAAACGTATTTATCATTTAATTCCATTTTAATTAACTCAAAAATAATATTTTTGAGTTAATTACCTCAAAATTTTGACTTTGACTTAACCACCAAGGCCCAAGGGTCCAAAATTTCTTGAAATTCTCAATATTCCCTTGGCCTGGGACCTTTAAAAAATCATTTTTTAAGGACCAACGAATTTTTCCTTTGAAGAATTTTAACTCACCGAGGACTTAAAATTAATTAAATTTCTGGCTTAGGATTTTTAATTAATTTGGCCAGAAAATTTAATTAATTGATTGAGAGGGGATTTAATTTTTTTTTCCAACCCTCTTTACATAAGATAAATACATTTAGACACATGAAGGGGGAATACCCATTCATATAAACCCTCAAATAGTTACCCAATTCTACGACTCAAAACACGATCTAGTAGACCAAGTAGCTTGTAATAAAATAATCTAGCCAATTAGCTAGGATTATTCCCAAACTACTTTTACAAAGACTCGATAGAAAACACTAGGACTCACTTAGCATCTTGATGACAAAATCCACCCTAGCTTTGGGGTGAGGCTGGAGGGGAAAACTCTGCCGATTACTTGTGTTGAAAAACACAAGTAAATCAGTGAGACAAAAAACCTCCTAGGATAGAAATCGTCACCAACATACTAGGCTTACCTAGGTTGTTACATATATGATGGTCTTACTTAGATCATTTACATCATAAACATGCAGAATGGGTTTACATCATTTATAAAAATGTCGGCTGTCGATGAAATCTGAATGGCGTGAACCTCGAGCATGATGTGTCCCATTTGAAAAAATGGGGGTGTACTGCTATGGGGTCGTTGACAAAGTGTGGTCAACATCTAGCTCTACTTGGGGACACGTTGCTTCATTGAAGGAATGTGAGAATCCAAAATCTGCATCCAAGCAACACACAAAATTACATAAGTAGTGTCCATCCAAATATCATCATATAACATTAAGCACATGAAAAATAGAAGCTCTTTTAACATTTATTATTCTACTTGACATGAAAAGTAAATCTAATCTAACTACAAAATGAAATGTTGAAAGGACAAGGAGTAGGGTTAGAAATACATTACAGAGGATGCCCAATGGCATCAGATGTCATCTTTGAAGAACAACTTGAGCAATTGGCCATTCGCAGGTAGCTGAAGTGGTTCGCCTTCCAACGTGCTCAAGTGGAATGAGTTTGGTCCAGCAATGCCTCTGATAATATAAGGTCCCAGCCACAAACTGTCAAATTTCTTGTGTTTTTCGGGCTTTTCATTTTTTCGGTCCCAAAGTAATACCATGTCTCCAACCTGCAAAGATCTAGATCGAGATGATTTATCAAAGCTTTTCTTAATGTTAGATTGGTTCTTACACATATTATCTAAAGCTTTCCTACGAGTTTCATCCAACTCCACAATCTGATCAATTCTATTTTGAACAACATCTTTATCAGTGGAAAAATGTTGAAGGAGTTGGTAAGATGGTAATTTAAGGTAAACAGGCAAAGTTACATCCAAGCCATAAACTAATTCAAAAGGACTTTTACCAGTAGCTTTCTTTTTAGTAATTCTATCTGCCCACAAAGCATACTTGATTTTGTTATCCCAAGATCGCTTATTATCTCCTACTATCTTCTTGATAATGGTTATAAGATTTTTATTACTTGATTCAGCTAAGCCATTACTCTGAGGATAGTAGTTAGATGAATGAGATAAAGTAATACCATACTTAAAACAAAAAGATGAAAATTCAAAAGAACTAAAAGCCTTGGCATTATCAGTAGTGATCTTGACCGGGACACCAAATCTAGTAATGATTTGATTTTCAATAAAGTCCATAATGACCTTTTCATTGGCATTCTTAGCAGGAATGGCTTCAACCCATTTTGTAAAATAATCAGTCGCAGTTAAGATCCAGGAGTAGCCATTGCTAGAATTTTCATGGAATTTCCCGATGAAATCCAGACCCCAATGCTAAAAAGGTGCCTCAACAACCACAGGTTGCAGAGGCAGGGCAACTAGCTTCTGTTTCCCACTGAATAGTTGACAGGGTTGGCAACTTCTGACAAATTTATGCACATCTGAAAAAATCGAAGGCCAAAAATAACCAGCTCTCAGAATTTTGTGGGCGGTAGTTCTAGCAACATAATGACCACCACAAAATCCTGAATGAAACTCAGAAATCAAATTTTTAGACTCAATCTCATCAACACACCTAAGTATTATCCCCTCGGGATTTCTCCATCCAAGGCCATCCTTCATGAGGCAATACTTAGTGGCTTTTAATCTAAGAGCCCTTCTTCTGTGAACAACTAAATGGTCAGGACATGTAAGATTTAACAAATAATAAATAATGTCCTTATACCATTCATGCTCTCCTAACCTTTGCAGCTCAGGCGAAGACACATTATTAAGACAGATCAAACCCAGCGCTTTCTCATTATCTTCGGTCATCATTTCAACCAAGCCTTGACCTTTGATAACTTGGTGGGCTTAATCTCTAAATCATATTCTTGAATTTTAGTAACCCACCTAGCACGAGTCCCTAAGCAATCAGTTTGAGTTAAAATATCTTTAATTGCGGAATGCAGGACGAAAGCAATGATTTTAGAATAACCCACGTAAGTCCTAAAATGCTTAAGAGACTTTACTAAAGTATAGGCTTGCTTTTCCATAGTAGTATAATTTAATTCAGAATTTTGAAGCGCTCTACTCATGAAAGCAATAGGTTGTTCGTGACCTTCCTTATTCTTTTGTAACAAGACACCAGCAATAGTATCTTCAAAAGCGAAAGAGAAAATCATAAAATCCTTTGAATAATCAGGACTCGCCAAAACAGGAGCTTGAGCAATAGCACCCTTAATCCCTTGAAAAGCCTTTTTACCATCTTCTTTCCACAAAAATTTTACATCTTTTTTCAGAAAACTTTGAATGGGCTTAGCTATTTCTGCGTAATTTGGAATAAATCTTCTAAGAAAATTAGTTTTTCCTAGAAAAGACTGAAGGGATTTAAGATTATGAGGTAGAGGAATCCTTTGGATTGCCTCAACTCTTTCAGGATCAATCTTGATCCCATCCTTGGAGATGATCTGACCAAGTAATTTCCCTTCAGTTACTCCAAAAACAGATTTAGCAGGATTCAAGGAAATCCCGAATTCTCTACATCTATCAAAGACCTGCTTAAGATGACCTATGTGAGTAATACTATCTTTAGAAAAAACAGTAAGATCGTCCTGATAAATTTCAATAATTTTTCCAATTAAACCTTTAAAAGCATAATACATAGCCCTTTGAAAAGTAGCCCCAGCATTAGTCAACCCAAAAGGCATTCTAATGTATTCGAAAGTACCCCATGGTGTGGTGAATGTAGTTTTGTGATGATCTTCTTTTTTAACCCAAACTTGATTGTATCCAGAAAATCCATCTAGTAATGACATCATTCCTGAACCTGTTACTCTTTGCAACATAGTCTCCATGTTGGGCAAGGGGTAATTATCCTTTTTACATGTTAGATTAAGGTTTCTAAAATCGACACAAAGTCTAATGGTACCATTCTTCTTGCTAACAATCACCAGGTTGGAACACCATGTTGAATGTCTAGTTTGAGCAATGATTCCAGCTGCGAGCATTTTTGAAAGCTCTTTCTGAACCAAAGGGGCTAACTTAGGATTTATTTGCCTAAGCTTTTGATGAAAAGGTTAGCATTCTCATCTTTCAAAGGGATAATGTGTTGCATGACATCTTCCCTATATCCTTTTAACTCATCATATGAAAATGCTAAAACATCCCTATATTCATGAAGTAAGTTGGTCAACTTTTTCCTTTCTTCTTCATTAGTACCTTTACCAATTTTAACAATCTTAGGATCCTCAGAGGTACCAATATTAACTTCAATGAATTCACCCAGATCCATTTTATTCTCCTCTTTCAGCTTTGTGGCATCATGCCGATCAAAGTGTTGCTCTAAAGCAACAATATTCCCAGGAGTAGGATTTATAATATCATCATGATCTTCATATCCGTCCTCCTTATAACTTATCCGAAAATTTTCAAACTCATCCAAATTATTGAGAAAACGAATGGCCTGCTTCTCATCATTAAAAACTTGCCAATGCTCTGAATTATCCGAGACTGAAGGTTTGAAAATAATTTCCATTTTTATCTTTTCCTTAATTAATTCATCAGATAATTGTAAAATAGAAGCGGCCACAGCGAGCTCATCCGCTAAGGCATTCTTTTCTCTTGGGATAGCTTCAAGGTTAATGGCATCAAAGTGTTCCATAACATCCCACACAGCATTTCGATAATTCCTTAACCTTTGATTTTTACATGTAAATTTATTCTTAACTTGCATAATAACCAGATCAGAGTCTCCCTTGATACTAAGCAACTTAATTCTTAAAGCTTTTGCCAACTCAAAACCCAACAACAAGGCTTCATATTCAGCCACATTGTTGGTTGCATCGAACTCAAGTCTATAGGCAAACTTTAAAACACGACCAAGGGGAGACTTCAAAACAATTCCAACACCCTTACCATACCTAGAAGTTGCACCATCAAAATGCATGTACCAAACCTGATCCTTTAGGTCCTCAAGTTTCTCATCATCCTTGTTATCTAAGGGAACCATGAAATTAGACATAATAGCATAATTCCCCATGTCAGGTTGTTCCCTAATTATTTCATTATGAGGTCTTTTAGGATCTTCTACTTGGAATCTTCTTTCAGGTTCTCTATTAAGCTTCACAAACCCTTCACCTCTAGGGGAAGGAATCATAGCATAAGACCAGTTCATCTGAATACTTCCTCCTAGATCAGAGGCCCACTTTCTAGATAATAACATACCCCAAGCATCTGGAACATGAACTACAACTATGTCCATAACAATAATGATGTAAGGGTACACCGATAAATGAACTTGTAAATCCTTGATTAACCCATGAACTTCAATTTTCTTAGAATCCATGGCACATATGTTGTAGTATGGTCTAGAAACTCTTAAATTAAGTTGTTCCATGACCCTCTTGGTCATGACACAAGCTGAAGCACTGGAATCCAGCATACAATTATTCAATTTATAACCATTAACCATTAAAGTAACAAAAAATGGCTGATGATCCTTGTTATCCGACTCCATTTTTTGCAGATATATAGGGGCATCTTGATAAGAAACTTCAGGAGTCTTATCTTGAGCAACATTAACATGCGAAAGTCCAAGAACATCTAAAACTTTAGCTCTCTAAGTAGGAAGCTTTAAAATCTCAGTAATGGGCACCAAGATCTTAGCATTATTCAACCATGCACCCAAATCAATATTCAAACCAGGACTAGGTTAAAAATTCGAGGGGGAGTTTGATTATGACCTTGCTCTTTATCCCTTCTTTGATAAGTTAATCCTTTGTCCTTAGCAATTTCCAAAACTTGATCAGGAGAAGGATTTTCACCAAATAATTCAATCATCAAATGCATGATCAAAATTATTGATACTATGCAAAGATGTGGAAGGCGTAACATCTTGGCTATTTTCCTTAACTTCCATCCAATCTTCCATAGACAAAGAGAACTCCTTACCAACGACATTTATCTAATTACTTTCCCCAAACATTCCACTATTCATGATTCTTTAAACGGTGGGACAAGTAACCTCCTCATGAAAAGCATCGCAAGCTCTACAATAAGGTGGAGCTTCATCAACCATATTAGTAGATTCAAGCGGATTAGGAGGTCTCTGCTCACTCGACTGACCTTTTTTCTGCCAAGTATTATTTCCTCGATTATTATTATTATGATTCCTAGGTTGGGAATTTTGCGTTTGAGCCCTTTCCATTTGGACCAACCTAGACTGTAAAGTGCTTATTTCCTTAGCATGGTCAGAGATTAATTTCGTTTGGTTAAGCTCCATGCTTTCAAGCTTTTGCATTAACTTTTTCATAGGGTCGTCATCATCTTCTAGAGGTTCTTTACCTTTAGGCCCTTTTACTTTAGTCAAAGCCCTATCAAAACCAGGAATTTCAGACTTCCCTGATGCCCTTTTATCCTTTTCAAGTTCTTCAGCTAAAGATTGGCAAGCCTTATAATTGGTAGTTTTAGCGCGCCTTAACTCATATGAAGTATCAGAATTAAAAGCATCAATGTAAAAATTCAGAAGAGATCCATCAGGAGGCTTATGAGTTTGAGATATTTCTCTAAGGATACCATTAAATCTCCTGTTAAATTCTTCAATCGTTTCATTTTCTTTCTTTTTTATGGTACTGATCTCTTTCACCAAATGCCTATCTTCCCTTTTATCACCATACTTGTCCTTAAAGGCAGCTACAATTGATTCAAAGGTATCGAATGAATTATCAGGTTTTTCAGTAAACCATTCTATAACATCTTGGTCAAAAGTAAGAACAAAGAGCCTCATCTTTACATCATTGAAATTGTTATTTGCAACCGCAAATCTATTCCACCAATTAGCAAAAGCAAACAAATGAGATTTGATACTAATTGCATTATTTCCTTGAAAAGAAGGTAATTTATCCATTCCAGTTTGAGGGAAAGCATGGGGATAACCCTGAATATTAGCAAAATTACACGGGGCAAATAATTGCATGATATCGTGTTGAGGTGGATCACAAAAAAGAGAATGGATATCAGAGAGAGCTTCCTGGCCGAGATTAACAAGAAGTGTACGAGAAGAGAGCTTGTGTAATCGGACTCTAAGAACCTTTTTCAGGATTTGGAGTAGGATTAATCAAGCTAATTGGATGTCTTCTAGTACAAATTCTTGTGGAAGATGAAGCCAATGGAGTCGCCACTAGGACAGGAAGCTAACCCAAATACTTGAGATGAAAGATGAGTAAAGAGATGAAAGTCGTAAAGCCAAAGTCCCCGGCAACGGTGCCAAAAAATGTTGTCGCACAAAATGTCTAGGCACCGCGACAATGGTGCCAAAAAATGTTGTCGCACAAAATGTCTAGGCACCGCGACAACGGCTCAGATCGAGGGCTGTCACCCTGATCCCCAATCTCTTTATCTAAGTTGTCTCCTTGCAAGCTAAGGGAGGTAGACCCTAACAAAAATGAAGGAAAAGAAATAGTTGGAAATCAACCAATTCAGGAGACACAGCTAGATAATCAAATACTTGTTAAGATTTACGAGATTTTACAAATCCAATTAGATTCAGAAGTTTAAAACCAGTGCCTTATGGAGTCAAAATATCTTGTTATAAAATTAAAGTCAAATATCTGATATGTAACTGCTGCTATGAAAAATAGATTCTCCACAATGATTTTCAATAAAGCGCACCACAACCATGCATTAAAATACTTTCAACCCACAACAATGTTATCATGAGATGACCATCAAAGTTAAATGCCAGATATTTCCAATTCATAAGATCTTTAGTCAAACTTTAGATAAAAATTTAAAAGCTCACTTTGACTATGAAATAATTTTTTTTTTTGAGAATTTCCTAAAGTTGAAAATTTAGAAAATTTTGGGCCTTTTTTAAATTTTTATTTATTTATTTTTTATTTCTAAAACAAAAAAAATTAAAAAATAAAAACTTAAAACTAAAGCTAAAGTTAAATCTAAAAAAAATAAACTAAGACTAAAAATCCTAAAAGGCTATTATTAAAACTAGGAACTAAAAGCTAAATAAATGAAACTCTAAAAAACTAACACTAAAAGCTAAAAACTAAAAGTTAAAATAAAAAATCGAAATAAACTTAAAACTAAAACTTAACGCTAAAGCTCTAAAAACACGCTAACGATCTATGCTTAAAAAGAATCAAAGTCTAACATTAAAAATTTAAAACCGCCAAAAAAGATAAGTGCATAACATTAGTTTGTTTTTTTGTTTGTGTGTATTTGATTATGCAGGTCGGAATCGACGGCAAGGAGGGGTTGGACGACGGCAGGTTCGATGCAAGTTTGGTTATGCGTTACTTCTGCGGGTCGGGCGTAAGGAAAAAATGAGGCAGCTGACAGAGGCGGACAGAGGGCTCAATGGTGTATGGACAGGGATGCCGCAGCAAGGGAGAGGAAGGAGAAACTATGGCAAGGATAGTAGGTAATGCGTGAAAGGAGAAATGGAGAGGGCAACAGACTAAAAATCCTAAAAGGCTATTATTAAAACTAGGAACTAAAAGCTAAATAAATGAAACTCTAAAAAACTAACACTAAAAGCTAAAAACTAAAAGTTAAAATAAAAAATCGAAATAAACTTAAAACTAAAACTTAACGCTAAAGCTCTAAAAACACACTAACGATCTATGCTTAAAAAAAATCAAAGTCTAACATTAAAAATTTAAAACCCCAAAAAAAAATAAAGCGCATAACATTAGTTTGTTTTTTTGTTTGTGTGTATTTGATTATGCAGGTCGGAATCAATGGCAAGGAGGGGTTGGACGGCGGCAAGTTCGATGCAGGTTGGGTTATCCGTTACTTCTACAGGTCGGGCGTAAGGAAAAAATGAGGCAACTGATAGAGGCGGACGGAGGGCTCAATGGTGTATGGACAGGGATGCCGCAGCAAGGGAGAGGAAGGAGAAACTATGGCAAGGATAGCAGGTAATGCGTGAAAGGAGAAATGGAGACGGCAACAGCGTGTGAAGATGAGAAGACGAGCAGCCACAACAAATGAAATGCGTACGGATTTGCAGATGTGGGTAGAGGAAATGAGCAAGGATAGATGGCAGCTAGAAAAAGATGAAAACAAAGGGCAAGAAGGCAGCGTAGAGGAGCACTGAGAAAGGAGATGAATGCAGAATGCAAAGATTATCTCAAGAAAAACTCAGTACACTTGAAATTCCTCCAGCAATTAAATTTTTTCCAACATAACTCAGATTTTTAGAATACTGATTTAGATGCACCTGAGATTTTCTCTTTTGTAACAAAATAACACTCAGATCTGCCAGCAAAAACGATCCTGAGGCTAGATCTTACCCTTTGGGGGTTAGATCTGGCTCAGATTTTTAAAAAATATTCTGAGAATCCCCCTGCAAACTTGCAAAAACCAAAACAGATCCAAAACTATGCACAAAAAATAAATAAACCCTTACACCCTAGAGAATATTTGCAAATTTACAATGCTAATTTACAGATTAGAGGCCGTCTTGGCCAGATTTAAATCGTTTTGCACAATTAATAAGAAGATAAAAAGTTAAGAGAGGCACAAGCTCCAGAAGACCCTGTAAAAACACAATTTCGTAAGATAGCTTTGGGAATTAGGAAACAATGAGTTTTTTCAGATTTACGAAATCTGAGAGTCGGCTGGTCTAACTGAAGACTTCCCCAAACGCTCAAACCTTAAAAAAAAAGATTCCCTGAAAAGGAACACCAAAGTTTGTAACCCCAAAGTCTTTATGCTTTATTCATAAAAAAAAATCACAAGAGCTTCCAAGACGATTCAAAGACCAGATGCAAATGTCATACCAAGACCTCTAATTTATAAGACAAAATCTCCAACGGCTAGTTCGGTTGATCCATGTCAAAATAATCTCGATCGTTGAAAAGATTTGATCATCTTTTAATCTGGACTGTCGAAATTATAAATTTGAGGAAAAACGAATTTATCATTTAATTCCATTTAATTAACAAAAATAATATTTTTGAGTTAATTACCTCAAAATTTTGACTTTGACTTAACCACCAAGGCCCAAGGGTCCAAAATTTCTTGAAATTCTCAATATTCCCTTGGCCTGGGACCTTTAAAAAATCATTTTTTAAGGACCAACGAATTTTGCCTTTGAAAAAAGAATTTTAACTCACCTAGGACTTAAAATTAATTAAATTTTTGGCTTAGGATTTTTAATTAATTTGGCCATAAAATTTAATTAATTGACTGAGAGGGGATTTAATTATTTTTTCCAACCCTCTTTACAAAAAATAAATACATTTAGACACATGAAGGGGGAATACCCATTCGTATAGACCCTCAAATAGTTACCCAATTCTACGACTCAAAACATGATCTAGTAGACCAAGTAACTTGTAATAAAATAATCTAGTCAATTAGCTAGGATTATTCCCAAACTACTTTTACAAAGACTCGATAGAAAACACTAGGACTCACTTAGCATCTTGATGACAAAATCCACCATAGCTTTGGGGTGAGGCTGGAGGGGAAAACTCTGTCGATCACTTGTGTTGAAAAACACAAGTAAATCAGTGAGACAAAAAACCTCCTAGGATAGAAATCGTCACCAACATACTAGGCTTACCTAGGTTGTTACATATATGGTGGTCTTACTTAGATCATTTACATCATAAACATGCAGAATGGGTTTACATCATTTATAAAAATGTCGGCTGTCGATGAAATCTGAATGGCGTGAACCTCAAACATGATGTGTCCCATTTGAAAAAATGGGGGTGTACTGCTATGGGGTCGTTGACAAAGTGTGGTCAACAGGCAGTTAACAAAGCTCCTCAATGGTACAAGGGGCCCAACTATGAGAAAGTTAGAACTCAGCTTCTCAAAAATGAGAAGGATCTTGTGGAGGATGTCTTATCACCAATTCATTCTTCTTGGAGTAGCTCTGGGGTTACCATAGTCTCAGATAGATGGACAGATACAAGGCGTAGACCATTGATAAATATCATTGCCAATTCACCAAAAGGAGCAATGCTTTTAAATGTGGAAGACTGCTCGCGAGAGGTAAAAGATCCACAATTCATTGCTGATGTTATTATCAAATCTATTAAACAAGTTGGTCCTAACAGGGTGGTGCAAGTTATCATGCATAATGTACCAGTATGCAAAGCTGCAGGTTTGATTATTGAGGGGAGGTATGGTGAAATTTTTTTAATGTTACACTTATGCAGAAATCTATTGTTAGATCTGGTTATGCTCCTCCTACTTAATTAAGTTATTAACTGAAAATTTCAGATTAATATCGAAGCAAAACACATAACAGAATTTCACCAATTCAGATCTAGAAAAAACCCATGCACACATAGACAAAGTGACACAGTGATTTTCTGGACAAATAGTCCCCGGAAAAACCCAATGCGGGAAAACCGGTCTGCTGGCTGCTGGAGGGTTTTATTATTAAGAGTTTTCTAAATACAGCAAATCTGGGTTCCAGATCTGGAAAACCCGGTAGAGATAAAATAGATCTGCAACTCACCGATTGTTCTGAAGCAAAAATAATCACTGATCCACACCCTCAAACGGGATTTACAGAACTCAGCCAAAATTAGGTCCTAGAAACCCTAGCGCTCCCCCTGAAGCCCCTGCATCAGCCTCTGAAGCCCCTGTGTCCCTCAGCACTGGCCTGGAAAGGGCTGCGTTACCCTAGATTGGGTGATGCAGTCCTTATGCTGCCCCTTAGTGTCTCTGCATAACCCCTGAGGGTTTCCAGCTGAATCATGCTGACCTAGGAGGGACTGCACAACACCTGCGTAGCTGAAGCTGCCCCTACGCTGCGCAACTACTGCCCTCTCTGCCTCTACATCTCCTGCTTATTTGTGTTGCCTCTCTAAGCTGATCTATGTCTCTTGCTGATTCTAGACACTGGGATCAGATCATCCCCTTTGTCTAAACTCACATCTCTACAGCTGAAATACTTCTGAGAATTCTTAGCAAACCCGTCCTAGAATCTCAGCTTAGCTTCAGTTCTCTGCCTTTGTGTGTCTTTACAAATGACCCCAAGCCTTTCCTTTATACTTTTCTCGCTGGGAAACCAATGGCCATGATCAGATCTTAAATCAATGGCTAAGATTAAAAGAAAGCTTGATTCGTGTGACAACAATTTCATCACATGTTTAATTTAATTAACTTTAATTTTTTCATTTTCCTAAGTTTATACTTAGGAAATACATTGAAATAATTAATTAATTAAATATCTCCTAAACCAGATGAAATTTCTCAAATCCATTTTTGGGTCTTGTAGATCAAGTGTACTCTAGTCCCTCCACAAAATTTGGGAGTTAGAGCACAATTAATGCTACCCCAACTACACAAAATCTCAACACTCCCTCTTAGCATTAGGAGCGTGCTCTAGCAATACATCACACTATGCATTACAAGATTTTGGGCACTAGTTCTGTGTTGCTGATGCTTGGCCTGCTGCCACTCAACTCTGCATTGCTGCTGCCATTCTGTACTTCTTTGCATGACGCTGCCACTGCCATTGTAACATTTGTACTGCAACTCCCTCTCAATTTGCTGCATCTGTGCTGCTCATAGCACTGCCACTATTGATCTACTGCACTGCAACTTCAGTTGTTAAACAACTGAATCTCCTGCCCAATATTTGACAGACAAGTCAATTGGGCTTCATCCTCATCACTGAAGCTCCATAGTCTGCTAATATGTGCTGGCATTTGAAGGATGATGCACAGTAATACCTCTGCACTGCGTAAGCAGACTCCCTCTGCATTGTTGAAGTCACATCAGCCCCTTGTGCTGAAATCCCTCACGTTGCTGCTGTGCTACACTATCCTCCTGAAGTCTCCACGCTGCTGTAGCTTTGCTTTGCGTAAGCAACTTTGCTTTGTGCTGTTAAAGTCACATCAGCCCCTACGTTACTGCTGCCTCTACGTTGTTGTTGCATCTGCACTGTGTTACTCCTTCCAACCTTCAGATCCGCCTCTGCTTCATTCGTGATCTATGTACCCACTGCTCCACTTGTCTCGCTACTGCCTTAAGGTTGTTGTAGCTCGCATGTGATCCAAGAGATGAGCTGCTCAAGGATCTTGCCCTAGATGTGGTTCCTCTACAGATCCATGTCGCTCCACTTTCGTGGTTCATGAGTGCTCATGGTTGCATCATCTTCCTACCCATCATTCACCATAGCAGCCTTGGAAGAAGAAGCTTCCTTGTCCTTTTTCTTCCGAGGACAATTGCTAGCAAAGTGTCCTAATTCACCACACTAGAAGCACTTGGTCTTTGACAGATCCTTCTTCTTCTTTCCTTGCTGCCTCTTTGATGCCAAGGATGCATCTTCTCATCTTCCTGCTTCACTTTTGTAATATCTCGTTTCAGGGATATCTCTAAAACACGGCAAACTCCAACCAGAGATGGACTGGGAGGGCATTTACCGGATATTCTGCCTCTGAGAGAGGATGAGATCCAGAGGCTACTTGGCCCTTTCCAGACTCTGTCTAAGAGTGAAAGGTAAACAAACCAAGTGGTATAGAACTAGAATGCTCAGAAATATAAATAAATAACAGTGCAGCAGACATATAATAACAGAGAAAGAAATTACGGCAACTCATCCAAAAAACACAGAGAGGAAATGTTGAGCCATTTTATTAATCTGAGAAATATAATGAGGTACAATAGGTGATCAGAGTGATGGCACCTAATCTTGCTCAAGGCAAGTGAAGAAACACTCTCAGAAAATACAGGAAATGGCTGCTCTATGAACTGCGTCCTAGCTGCTGGAAAACTGCCGTGTAGCTGCTACTGCTGGAATGGACTGAAGACTAGGGGCTGATCCCCTTGCCGGAATGAGTTGAAAATCTGCAAACCTCCTCTACTCACCAACCCGGACAAAAACCAGAAACCATATCAAAAATAGCCAACCCCCGAAATCCACCAGAAAATACCTCCTCAAGGAATTACGCTGGCCTCCAAGGCTCTGCGCAGGGGCTAAATGAAAATAGCTGAAACACCGCCTCAAACTCCCCCAAAATCCTCTTGTGGGCAATGTTGACCCTCTGCTCAAAATCTCGATTGAATCTCCTGCAGAAACCCCAATCCGAAGCACCTCCACAATGGACTGTGTCCTCATTCCCAGTGACTGTGCAGTCTCTATGAACCCCAGCTCCGCAACAAACCCAAACAACAAAACTACTCACAAAATACTGAAGAAATAACCTTGCCCGAGCAGGCACTCGAAGTCCCCCAGGGCTAAGGGCAAGATCTCCGACCGAAGACACTCAATGCACTAAACAGTGCTGCAAACAGGCTAAACAGCCAGTGTGCTCAAGAAGACAAACGTCTAGCTCAAAATAATCAACTCCAGATTGAATCAAATGAGGAGGCTCCTCCATCTTTTATAACGTTGGTTTCCCTCCAAAACCCCAACGTAGCCTCTCTCTCCTCCACATGCTCATCCTCATCTGCGCAGAAGTTTCTAGAGTGTATGTGGGTCCCCTCCTCTACCTGGTGTTTGGCCCCCCTTAGCTCCCCTTAAGTCATAACGTTGCGCTACTAGGAGGACGTTTTATTTCACTTAAGTGAGTTAGACCCTCTTTACTCACTTTTTATTTATTTACAAACTTTAGACGGAAAAACTATACAAAATCAAATATTCCAATTAGCTATCGCTAATTAGGAATATTACAGTCTCCCCCGGAAAAATGTTGCTTGTCCTCAAGCAACTGAAGTGAAGGATGCTGCAAAATCTTCTCGCTCTCCCAAGTGGCATCCTCATCCGGCAAGTTCTTCCACCTCACCAAGAATTCCCGGACCGTCCTGCTCCGTAACTGCCTCTCCCTGGTATCAATAATGGCCTCCGGCTGCAACACCAAGTGCCCCTCATCATCTGTAGGTGGTAACTCCTCCGTCACTGTCACCTGCTGCCCCAGTGCCTTCTTCAGGCATGATACATGGAAAATGTTGTGGATCTTGCTGCCTTGGGGCAGCTCCAACTCATACGCAACCTGCCCAATCCTGCGTATTACCCTGTATGGCCCGTAAAAGCGAGGCTTGAGATTCTCAGCTCCCTTCTGCTTCAACAATGACTGTCTGTATGGCTGTAACCGTAGGTAAACCAAGTCCCCTACCTCAAACTGTCTCTCCACCCGACCTCTGTCGGCATACAGCTTCTGCTGGTTCTGTGCTGTAGCCATATTGTCCTTGAGAGCTCGGAGGATGTCCTGACTCTCTTGGATCCAAATCTTGGCTCTAGGAGCCTAGCTAGCACCAAACATCACATCAGCAAAAGATAAAGGATGGTACCCATACAAAGCATAAAATGGTGACATACCAATAAACATGTGATGTGTCGAGTTGTAGCAGTACTCCCCCAAATGCAACCATCTCAACCATGCTTGTTGTTGCCCACTAACATAGTTATGCAAGTAGCCCTTTAGCCACTTGTTAACTATCTCCGTCTGTCCATCCGTCTGTGGGTGGTAACTGGTACTCGGTGTCAACTCCGTCCCCACTAGTCGGAAGAGCTCCTGCCAAAATCCGCCCATGAAACGGCTGTCCCTGTCACTGATGATGGTCTTAGGAAGACCATGCAGCCTGAAAACGTCTCTGAAGAACAGCTCGGCCACTTGTGCTGCTGTGTAAGGTGCGGATATGGCGAAAAAGTGTGCATACTTTGTCAGTCGATCAACGACGACAAAGATACAATCCTTGTCCTGCACCATGGGCAACCCTATGATGAAGTCCATCGAAATGCTCTCCCATTTTCCCTCCAGAATGGGAAGAGGCTGTAACAATCCTACGGGATGTCTCATCTCCCCCTTATTCCTCTGACAAACATCGCACTCCCTGACGTGCTGGAGATGCTCCTCCCAAGTCCTGCTATATATGAGTACGTCATCGAAGAAAACCAATACAAACTTCCTCAAATGACTGCGGAAGATATGGTTCATGCAAGACTGAAAGGTGGTTGGTGCATTGGTCAGCCCAAAAGGCATAACCAAAAACTCAAAGTGCCCATAATGACACCTGAAGGTGGTCTTGGGAATGTCCTGTTCCCTCACGCGAATCTGATTGTACCCTGATCTCAAATCAATCTTCGAGAAGAACTTAGCTCCTCTCAGCTCATCCATCAACTCATCGATCTTGGGTATAGGGTCCTTGTTCTTCAGAGTCTTCTTGTTCAGGGCCCTGTAGTCAATGCACATCCTCAAGGTGCCGTCCTTCTTCTTCACCAACAATACAGAAGAAGCAAACGGACTCGTGCTCGGTCTGATGTGTCCAAGAGCCAACAACTCCTGGATGGCCCGCTCAATCTCATCCCGATAGGCTTTGGGATGCCTATAGGGGGTAGTGATCACCGCCTGAATCCCCTGCTCAAGCTCAATGGTGTGCTCAACCCCTCGATCTGGTGGCCGACCTGGTGGTATATTCCCAAACACTACCTCATGCCTGTCAAGGATGGCCGGTATATCTAGATGAACTGCCCGACCAGTGGTCTCTGCCTCTAAAGCCCGCAACTCAACCGTCCACTCTATGTCTCGCTTCCGGAAGTCTGCCTTCATCCGGTGTGCCGAAACTGTCTGAGGTGGGTAAGTATGCATCCCGTGGATCTTCTCATGCTTTCCGGTCTTCTTGTCATCCCACTCCATCTCTAAGGCCTCCCAATCCGTGGTGACCTTCCCTAGAGTAATCAACCACTGAACAGCCAACACCACATTGGTATCTGGTATGTTGACCACGAAAAAGTGATCGGTCATAGTGTAAGTACCCATCGTCATTGCCAACTCTGGAACATACCGGGCACACTGCATCGTCTGGGCTCCTGCGACCAAGACTGAAAATCCGTCAAAGTTCTCGGTCGGTATACCCCTCCGCTCGACCATCTGTGCATCAATGAAGTTATGGGTCGCCCCACTGTCAACCAAGACTGACACTCGTTGGCCACGTACTGTCCCTTGTACGCGCAGCGTCAAATACTTAGGAACTCCTCACAAAGCTGCAAGGGCCCCTCCTATGGGTGCAAAAGCTGCACCTCCTGTCCCTGGAGGTGGAGGCGGCAACTGATCCTGGGCCGTCTGACTATCTCCTGCCTCCTCATCCTCCTCCTCATCCTCTTCCCTGCTATCATCGGAGAAGACCTCAATGAAGTGTGCTTTGCCAGCAACACACCTATGCCCTGGTGCCCACAGCTCCTGACAAGTGAAGCACAGCCGCTTCTTCCTCAATTCCCTCCTGGCATCATCATCTATCTGTGCCCGTCCCAGATTCCCCTTTGGAGGAGGAACCCTCACATCCTTCCCCTTGGGCTAGAAGCCCTGTCTCTGGGGGTATGGTGTCCGTGTCCTGGGCAATGCATCCTATAAGTCCCTGGTCCTGCTGATAGCATCCTGTAGTGTAGTTGGTCTAGTAGATCTGACTAGACCTCGAAGTGGCTCTGCCAATCCCTCCACAAACATATAGATCATCCGTGTCGCGGATAGATCTGGCACCATCACCGAGACCCTCAAGAAATCTGCAATGTATGTCTCTGGGCTCCCTGTCTGTTTGAGCTTCGTCAGCTCAACAAAATGTTGTTCCGGATCCCTCCGGTCAAAACGCTCCAACAACTTCCTGGTAAACTCGGCATATGTCGTCACTGTGGAATGCCCGAGTGTCACCATCCCATGGAACCACCAGTCCTGGGCCTCACCATCCAAATGTAACGTTGCCACCTTGATGGCCTCCGTCTCCGACATCTGGTTAAGCTGGAAATAGATATCCAGCTTCTCCACCCAAGACTTTGTCGAACTGTTTGATGATCCATCAAATGTAGGCAAATGGAATCTGCTAGAGGCACAGTGGGAATCTCCATCATGATAATGTCGGTGCCCTCTATGATGGTTGCGGGGTCTACTGTCCCGCTGGAGCTGCACAAAATCTCTGAATGTGAGAGCATCCTTGAACTCCTGCCTGTAGGCCTGATATTCTGCAAAATACTCATATAAGTGTCCAGGCTCTGCCTCCTGCTAGGCTCCTGCCCCTGTATCTGCCCCTAGGAAAATGGGCATGGTAGAGCGGGTAGGTGCACGTGAAGCCATCGGCTGAGGAGTATCACGCCGAGCAACACCCTGCTCCGGCAAATGGTGGGATGTACCTGATCCCTCTCCGACCTGGAAAACCAGAGGGGTCTCACGCTGTCTAGCCTCTACAGCGGTGCACCTCTGTCCCATCACCTCAACCTGTCTGGCTAACTCCTGCACTGATTTGAGGAGCCGCTCTGCAAATCTCTTCCTGTCCTCATCTGCCATCGGAATCCCCAACTCTGAATCTAACGCAGGTGTCCTCTGTTCTGCGTCTGTCATAGGCTCCTCCTGTTCTTTGTTGACCACTCGAACGCGGTCTCTGTACTTCTTGCTATAGCAAATAGATGGTCTTTTCCCTAGTGTCATAGACCACTAGCTCCACAAGCTGAGCCAGCACTATGCTCTGATACCACTGTAATATCCCGTTTCGGGGATATCTCTAAAACACAACAAACTCCAACCAGAGATGGACTAGGAGGGCATTTACCGGATATTCCGCCTCTGAGAGAGGACGAGATTCGAAGGCTACCTGGCCCTTTCCAGACTCTGTCTAAGAGTGAAAGGTAAACACACCAAGTGGTATAGAACTAGAATGCTCAGAAATATAAATAAATAACAGTGCAGCAGACATATAATAACAGAGAAAAAAATTACGGCAACTCATCCAGAAAACATAGAGAGGAAATGCTGAGCCATTTTATTAATCTGAGAAATATAATGAGGTACAATAGGTGATCAGAGTGATGGCACCTAATCTTGCTCAAGGCAAGTGAGAAACACTCTAAAAAAATACAGGAAATGGCTGCTCTATGAACTGCGTCCCAACTGCTGGAAAACTGTTGTGTAGCTGCTACTGCTGGAATGGACTGAAGACTAGGGGCTGATCCCCTTGCCGGAATGAGCTGAAAATCTGTAAACCTCCTCTACTCACCAACCCGGACAAAACCCAGAAACCATATCAAAAATAGCCAACCCCCGAAATCCACCAGAAAATACCTCCTCAAGGAATTACGCTAGCCTCCAAGGCTCTGCGCAGGGGCTAAATGAAAATAGCTGAAACACTTCCTCAAACTCCCCCAAAATCCTCCTGTGGGCAAGGCTGACCCTCTGCTTAAAATCTCGACTGAATCTCCTGCAGAAACCCCAATCCGAAGCACCTCCACAATGGACTGCGTCCTCACTCCCAGTGACTGCACAGTCTCTATGAACCCCAGCTCCGCAACAAACCCAAACAACAAAACTACTCACAAAATACTGAAGAAATAACCTTGCCCGAGCAGGCACTCGAAGTCCCCCGGGGCTAAGGGCGAGATCTCCGACCGGAGACACTCAATGCACTAAACAGTGCTGCAGACGGGCTAAACAGCCAGCGTGCTCAAGAAGACAAACGTCTAGCTCAAAATCATCAACTCCAGAATGAATCAAATGAGGAGGCTCCTCCATCTTTTATAACGTTGGTTTCCCTCCAAAACCCCAACGTAGCCTCTCTCTCCTCCACATGCTCATCCTCATCTGCGCAGAAGCTTCTAGAGTGTACGTGGGTCCCCTCCTCTACGTGGTGTTTGGCCCCCCTTAGCTCCCCTTAAGTCATAACGTTGCGCTACTAGGAGGATGTTTTATTTCACTTAAGTGAGTTAGACCCTCTTTACTCACTTTTTATTTATTTACAAACTTTAGACGGCAAAACTATACAAAATCGAATATTCCAATTAGCTATCGCTAATTAGGAATATTACAACTTTGCTTAATCCAAGCTGTACTGCTTCTTGGTGATTCTGCGAAGTTCTTCTTGACGCAGAATTGCGAAAAATCCTAATTCTAGATTCCTACTGCAACAAATCTGAATTACTTCTCCTATTATTTTTCTAATTATTTCATTACATTGAAATACCAAAGTAATTACTGAAGCAGTCTACACAAATAATGTTGTGGAATAAATCTAAGTGTTGAAACAAACTGAACAAAGTAAAATGAAAAACAACCACATTTAACACAATTATTTTTGGACTAAGTCCTTGGAAAAACCCAACTCGGGAAAACCGGTGTAGCAGATCTGAGGGTTTTATATTATTAAGCAGCAGAATCTTGAGTACAACTAGGGTGCCAATATTCAGCGAACCCTTCAAATAAATCTAGACAACAAATATACTTGTGAGATATACCTCACTCTGCAAGTCTCCGACTGATCTAAACAACGCTGGTGAAGCCCTTCTCTACCTCTGCGTAAGTGCCTACGATGGAACTGCATAAGCCTGCATGGGCAAGTCTGAGAAACTGTGTCACCTCTCTCTATAACTGATCTAGCTTATCTGAGACTGGATTTTGGCTCTCCTGGCTCAAATACCCCAGCCTCTAGCTATCTACGGACTAGCTCCAAGAGACACTACGCTGCTTCTGCGTGATTCCCCTTAGGGACTACGTCACCCCTTCAGAAAACTGCGTTGTCTCTCTCTGTGTGAGTGCTGCCTCTCTCTGAAATGCACACCTGGTCCTCCTTACTAGTCTCTGCTTCTGCCCCTCTGGATCTGAACACTGAATCACAATCACTTAGTAAACCGTGCCCTAGTGATTCGATTATGATCAAAAGCTGTGTCTCCTCACACAAACTCGAAAATGCCAAATGCTCAATGCACTCAATCATGATTTCCATAGGCCCGTCACCCTCATATTCTTTCGTTGACCCTTCAACAACCAAGATTAAAACATAATCAAGGGATAAGATTAACTTGGAGGTGATCCATGACTTTATCTAGAAGATTCACACTTAGTTTAATTAATACCCTTTAATTAATCAGTTTCCCTAAGTTTAGACTTAGGAAAACATTAAAAAATGATTAATTTAATCAATTAAACCATCTCTAAGTGGAATTTTCCAAAACCATTTTTGGGTTTTATCGAATACATGTGTCTTAGCCTATAAACAAAGTTACAAGGCTAGAGCACATCCGATGCTACCATAAATCAACACTCCCTCTTAGTGAGGAAAGTGCTCTAGCAAAACAACTCAATGTGCTGCTTTGACTTCTAGAACATCTGCTGCTGTGCTGTTGATGCTACTCACCAACACTGCACAAGAAAATGATGCATCTATACTGCTGCTAACTCTGCATATTGCTGCCAACTGCCATTGTACTATAACTCCCTCTGAATTTTGCAACCATGCTACTGCACTACGTGAGTACTGCTCTGCACTGCGTGAGTACTGCTCTGCACTGTGAGTACTGCTCTACACTGCGTGAGCATTGCTCTGCACTGCGTGAGCACTGCTCTACACTACGCTGCACCACTTGTGCACTATGTTGTTGCTGCTCCTCTGCTGCTGCTGCTCAACTACTGTTGCTGCTGCACTGCTGCATTGTTGCTAATTGCATCAGAAAAAAATCCGAAATTGGACAAGTAAATCTGCAATTGAAAAATAAGACTGACTGCTACTAGATTCTGCACTAGCTCTCTGAAAAAACTGCGTTGTTGCTGCTTTGCACTGCACTGCAATGCACTGCACCAGTGTGCACTGCGCTGTTGCTACTCAACTGTTGATGCTGTTGCTCCCTCTCTGCGTTGTTGCTACTCAACTGTTGATGCTGTTGCTCCCTCTCTGCGCTGATCAGGCTCTAGTACGCTAGCCACTGCATTGTCTTCTCATCTTTTGCTACAACTATCCATCCTACTACTGTCTTTAGGCTGTTGTAGCTCACATGTGATCCAAGTGTCCGAAAATACTCAAGGATCCTGCCCCTTGTAGATTCTAGATCTACAACTCCAAGTCAGCCCATTTCTCTCCCTTCGAAACATGAGCTAACATAGCACAATCTTTTTCTGCCTCAATATTGGCAGCACCGACTTGAGGATTTTGCTTCTCCTCTTTATCCTTTTTCTTAAGAGGGTATTGTGTGGCATAATGTCCTATTTCCCCACAGCTGAAGCATTTGATCTTAGACAGATCTTTCTTCTTCTGCCTCTGTTGCCTCTTTGATGCAAGGGTTATGTTTTCTTCCTCTTCCTTGACATTCGAACTGCTGCTGCCATCCTCAATATGGATTTTGAGGAGGTCTCTCCTCAACTCTTCTTGCTGCAAAGCTGCCCACATCGCTTGCCATCCTGGGAGTCTTTCTCTGCCTAAAATGCTTTGGAAAAAGACCTGATAATCTTCTGAAACAGAGTTCAAAGTGAGCTTTACCAGCTCTGAGTCTCTAGGAGCAACTCCTACTGCTAACAACTGATCTAGGTTCTCTTGAATTCGAGACAGGAAAGAGTCAAAACGCTCTCCCTTCTTCATTATGGTATTACGCATCTTTTCTTCCACGTACATCTTCCGCTACTCGGAAGATCCTTGGTATAGATTTTCCAGCCCTACCCACATTTCTCTAGCAGTGCCTTTTGCTACTATGTGAGGTACGATGTGATTCTTCACACCATCTAGGATCAATCGCTTGGCTCTTGCCATAATCTTCTTGAATTGTCTCAGGTGTGCTGCATCAAGAGGTTCAGCAACTACACTTTCAATGAGGGCCTTTAGATCATGCTCATCAAGAAGAAACTCTATCCTTGACTTCCAAATAACATAGTTGAAGGCACCCTCCAATCTATCTTGGTCACGTAGTCCATTGCTGGCCATCTCCTCAACTGTCAATTTCTTTCTCAAACCCTATGCTCAGCTAGACTTACGTACTCCTTGTGGAGTAAGTCACTTCTTTTGTTGTTACATGGGAAAAACTATGTTTCTTTGAGTAAGAAACTCTCTGAGATCAATAAATCCTCAATCTGCATTTTTCAGAAGTTTTTTGACACTTTATACACCAGCTCTTATTGTTGTGTAGTAATTGCGTCCTTCAGCTTCGCTGGTCTGCTACGCTGCCTCTTCTACAACTGAAAAAATGCTTAACCCTCTGTCAACTCTCTCAGAGGGAGCCTTTTTCTACACTGGATTGCCCTCCTAGCCTGGACAACATAATCTCTGGGAGGGTCTGCTGCTGCTTACGCAGATCCTAGTCTCTCCTACGCTGATCTGCTGGTTCACTCTTGTTTCTTCTGCACTTTAGCTTGAATAAGCTCTGATACCATGTGAAAAATCCTAATTTTGGATTCCTACTGCAACAAATCTGAATTACTTCTCATATTATTTTGATAATTATCTCATTACATTGAAATACCGAAGTAATTACTGAAGTAGTCTATACAAATAACGTTGCGGAATAAATCCAAGTGCTGAAACAAACTGAATAAAATACAATGAAAAACAACCACATTTGACACAGTTATTTTTGGACTAAATCCCCGGAAAAACCCAACTCGGGAAAATTGGTGCAGCAGATCTAAGGGTTTTATATGATTAAGTAGCAGAATCTTGAGTACAACTAGGGTGCCAATATCCAGCAAACCCTTCAGATAAATCTAGACGACAAATATACTTGTGAGATATACCTCACTCTGCACTTCTCTCGCTGATCTAACAACGTTGGTGAAGCCCTTCTCTGCCTTTGTGTAAGTGCCTACGCTGGAACTGCATAAGCCTACGTGGGCAAGTCTGAGAAATTGCATCACCTCTCTCTGTAACTGATCTAGCTGATCTGAGACTGGATTTTGGCCCTCCTGGCTTAGAAACCCCAGCCTCTAGCTATCTTCGAACTGACTCCAAGAGACATTGCGCTGCTTCTGCGTGATTCCCTTCAGGGACCGCGTCACCCTTCAGAAAACTGCGTTGTCTCTATCTGCGTAAGTGCTGCCTCTCTCTGAAATGCACTCCTGGTCCTGCTGACCAGTCTCTGCTTCTGCCCCTCTCTGATTTTGATCACTGAATCACAATCACTTAGCAAACCCTGCCCTATTGATTTGATTTTGATCAAAAGCTGTGTCTCCTCACACAAACTCGAAAATGCCAAATGCTCAATGCACTCAATCGTGATTTCCATAGGCCTCTCACCCTCCTTATATTCTTCTGTTGACCCTTCAACGACCAAGATTAAAACATAATCAAGGGCTAAGATTAACTTGGAGGTGATCCATGACTTTATCTAGAAGATACATACTTAGTTTAATTAATACCCTTTAATTAATCAGTTAGGAAAACATTAAAAAACGATTAATTAATTTAATTATACCATCTCTAAGTGGAGTTTTCCAAAACCATTTCTGGGTTTTATGGAATACATGTGTCTTAGCCTATATATAAAGTTACAAGGCTAGAGCACATCCGATGCTATCATAAATCAACATTAATTTCCCACAATCCGTCCCAATCTGGGAGGTCCGCTCTGCCCAAGATGCTTTGGACAAAGGTTTCCGACTCATTTGTGACTGCATTGAGAGCAGTCCTGACCATCACATCATCTTCCACTTTAGCACCCATTCCAGTCAACTGATCTCTGATCGACTGCAATCTAAAGGGGAAATGTTCCATGTTTTCACCCTTGGTCATCATGAATGACCACATCTGAATCTCCAATGGCATCTTCCTTTGGACAGACTTTCCCTCATTTAGGGAAGTTAAGGCCTTGCACATCTCATTAGCTGTCTTCTTTTCAACTATTTGTGGTACAATATGGTCCTTAATTTCATCCATGATTAGCCGCTTGGCATGCCCAACAGCTTCATTATGCTTCCTTATGAGATCTGCATCAGTCGGTGTGGCCATAGTTTGCCTTGCATGGTCTCTTAGATGATATGCCTCTAGGAATATCAGGATCCTAGCCTTCCAAACTGAGAAGTTGGAAAGGCCATCCAATCTGTCTTGATCACGCAGTCCGTGAGAAGCCATTCGCTCAGAAATGTGCCGGAGTTTCCCTTTCTCTTTGCTAGAGAACTGGATCTAAGGCCCTTGGCGAAACAAGCACCTTCTTCTCCCTCTGACAACTAATTTCCTTTGTTGGAAATCTGCCAAATCAACAATGTTTCAGCTCTCTTTGATCCTCTGATCAATCTGCAAGTTTCTTTGGCTAGAAACTTTCTAAGAAGCTGATCTCCTCCTGCTCTTTGTCACTTGTGCTTAGGCTAAAAATCTGAAAACTTCAGAAATTTAACCCCCCCAGTAGCTACTGAATTTCTGCAGTTGTGCTTCAGGATTTGATGGATCTGACAGATTCAGATCTGCGTCACACTGGATGGCTTCATACAATTCCAACGCTGCCTCTATGCTGCCTCTGCGCAGTAAGTACGTGGGCCTGCTAGGAGACATCTTTAGACTGCATCACCCTGCCCTCTACATAACTCTGCCTCTCTGAAAACTGCATTGTCCCTTCAGATCTGCCCTTCTGCTACTCTTCCTACTGCTTTCTGTAGCAAAAACCTTCAATCTTCTGCTGGTGACCCTCCTAGATCTGTAATTCCTCTGATACCATGTGAAAATTTTTTAATGTTACACTTATGCAGAAATATACTATTAGATTTGGTTATGCTCCTCCTACTTAATTAAGTTATTAACTGAAAATTTTAGATTAATATCGAAGCAAAACACATAACAAAGTTTCACCAATTTAGATTTAGAAAAAGTACATGCACACATAGACAAAGTGACACAGTGATTTTCTAGACAAATAGTCCTTGGAAAAGCCCAATGCGGGAAAACCGGTCTGGCTGTTGGAGGGTTTCATTATTAAGAGTTTTATGAATACAACAAATCTGGGTTCCATATCTGGAAAACCCGGTAGAGATAAAATAGATCTGCAACTCACTAGCTATTTTGAAGCCAAAATAATGATTGATCCACACCCTCAAATAGGATTTATAGAACTCAGCCAAAATTAGGCCCTAGAAAACCCAGTGCTACCCCTGAAGCCCCTGCGTCAGCCTATGAAGCCCCTGCATCCCTCAACGTTGGCCTGGAAAGGGTTGCGTTACCTCAGACTAGGTGATGCAGTCCTTATGCTACCCCTTAGGGTCTCTGCGTTACCCCTGAGGTTTTCCAGCTGAATCACGCTGACCTGGGAGGGACTATGCAGCACCTGCGTAACTAAAGCCCCCCCTACGTTGCGCAGCGGCTGCCCTCTCTGCGTTTGCGTCTCCTACTTCTCTGCGTTGCCTCTCTGCGCTGATCTCTATCTCCTGCTGATTCTAGACACTGGGATCAGATCATCCCCTTTGTCTAAAATTCCCTCTCTGCAGCTGAAACACTTTGAGAATTCTTAGCAAATCTGCCCTAGAATCTCAGCTTTGCTTCAGTGCTTTGCCTTTGTATGTCTTTACAAATGAGCTCAGGCCTTTCCCTTATACTTTTCGCATTGGGAAACCAACGACCATGATCAACTCTTGAATTAATGGCTAAGATTAAAAGAAGGCTTGATTCATGTGATTGAAGACAATTTCATCACATGTTTAATTTAATTAACTTTAATTATTTCATTTTCCTAAGTTTAGACTTAGGAAATACATTAAAATAATTAATTAATTAATTATCTCCAAAACCAGATGAAATTTCCCAAATCCCTTTCTGGGTCTTGTAGTTCAAGTGTACTCTAGTCCCTCCACAAAATTTGGGAGCTAGAGCACAACTGGTGCTACCCAAATACACAAAATCTCAATAGGTATGACCACATCTTTTGGACACCCTGCATTGTCCATAATCTGAATCTGATCTTGTAGGAGTTCGACAATAAAGTCCCATTGATAAAGGAACTCACAGGGGAAGCAAGGGAGATTGTTAAAATCATCACCAACCATCACTAGTCTCGAGCAATATTTCGAGAGTACTCCAAATTGGAGTTGTTAAAAGTTGCTTAGACAAGATATGCCTCAAAATTCATAATGTTGTGCAGCCTTGTTGAGGTTAAGCAAGCATTAGTGTCTATGGTGGTGATTCAACTTTGGGCTGAGTGGAGACAGGGAGATTCAGAGCGGGGATATACGGTGTGTTGTCGCATAGATTGTCCAGGCACCGCAACAACGGCTCAGATTGGGCGCTGTCACTCTTATCCCCAATCTCTCTATTTAAACTGTCTCCTGGCAAGCTAAGGGAGGTAGACCCTATTATAAATGAGGATGACAAATCCAGGAGACACAGCTAAAACATCAAATACTTGATAGAAAGAACGAGATTCCACAGATCTAAATTAGATTTCACGTTTAAGACCAGTGCCTTATGGAGTCAAACAAGATCTCGCTATGCAATTATAAACAAGTAAGTGACGATTAACTGCTGCTTATTAAAACACAATTGATCACAATGATATTCAATTGAAAACACCACAACCATGAATAACTTGAACTCACAATAATATGAGAATGCCAAATACTTGAAAGATTTCCGAAAACAAAAATATTCCAATCATAACCCAGATCGAAAATCAAAATGCTCCACGGTCAAGCTTTAGAATAAAAAATTTTAGGCTTATTTGACCATAAGACTTCAAATTTTTTTAGAATTTGAAATTTTTAGAAATTTTTTTTTATTATTTTATTTATTTATTTTTTGAATCTAAAATTAAAAAATTTAAATCTAAGTTAAAACTTAAATCTAAATTAAATCTAAAACTAAAAAGAAATCTTAAAAAAAAATTAAAACTAACACCAAACACAAATTAAAACTAAGAATTTAAAAAGTTAGATCTAAATAAAATCTAAACTAAACTAGAACTAAAAATCTAAAACTAAATTTGAAACAAAACTAAATTAATTTAAAATCTAAAAAGTTAGAAAATTAAAAATCTAAAGTTAAAAACTAAAACTACGTTCCAAACTAGATCTAAACCTAACACCTTACTCTACGGCTAACACTAAAAATCGAAACTAAAATCTAAATAAAAGAATTAAAAAAATTAAAAACCTAAAACTGAATGATAATACAAACTAAGAATTAAACTAAGTTAAAACTAAAATAAAAATTTAAATCTAACTAAAACTTAACAAAATCGAAATTTAAATCTAACTAAAAAAAAAAATCAAACCTAGAACTACGACTAAACTTAACTCATGACTAAAACCTTTACTGTAATATCCCCAAAGGGAAATAACCAGTAATAAACAGAAAATTGCCAGACAGATATAGAAAATACAATGCTGAACCAGATCACTGAACAATTGCACATAGGATTCCAGAAAATTGAGCCATTTTATTAATCAGAAAGTACATAGAGAGGAGTACAAGAAAATCAGAGTAAGTGCACCTATCCTTGCCCTAGGCAAGTGGAGACCCTCTCAGACAGAATAATGGCTGCAACAAGGACAGCGTCCTAGCTGCTCTGAAGACTGAAACTGGACTGCGCTGGTGCTATGAGCTGAAGACTGGAAAACAGCTGATCTCAAACTCCAAACCCTCACCAATGGAAAACGCTGTCTCTGCTAGTGACAGCGCAGAAACAGATGAAGCACTGGTCACCCAAACCTCCAGACAGATGGATCAGCTACTGAATGCTAGAAAACGCTGTTGAGCCCATCTCACACAAGCCTGCTCCTCAGATCAGCGTCCTACCTGGTGGAGCTGCCTCCTGAATGCTCAGATCTGCTGGATCTGAAGCCTCCAAACCAGATCTGCGTCCTATCCCTCCTGATCTGCGTCCTCCTTGGCCAGATCTGCTACTACCCTTTCAGATCTATGCTGGATCTGACAATATCTCTACAGATCTGCAACCTCCAAGGCTGGATCTGATGTTATCTCTTCAGATCTAGGCTAGATCTGCCAATACCTCCTCAGATCTGCAATCTCCCCAGCTGGATCTAGTGCTATACCTTCAGATCTGCATCATACCAAACTAGATCTGCAAATATCTGCTCAGATCTACCCTCTCCCAGGCTGAATCTATCAGTGTGCCTTCAGATCTGCGTCCTCCTCTTCAGAACTGGACAGCGTCCTCACTTCAAGGCTGATCTGCGTCCTTTCTCCTCCTGGACAGCGTTTTCCCTGCTCAGATCTGGACTGCGTCCTCCCTGGAACAGCGTCCTCACTCTCCTAGGCTGATCAGCGTCCTCTCTCCTGCAGGAACAGCGTCCTTCCTCCTCTGAACTGCGCAGCCACAAGAGGGCTTCTTCCTCTCCAGATCTGTACCAGAAACTGCTGCTACCTTGCTACTGAAACTAAAAGGTGTACTCAGAACAGAACCTTACTAGGGCGGGCACTCGAAGTCCCCCGAAGCTAAGGGTGAAACCAGAAATAACCTTACCAGGGCAGGCACTCGAAGTCCCCCGAGGCTAAGGGTGAGATCTCCGACCGGAGACACTCGGTTGCACTAAACAGTGCTGCAGACCGACTAAACAACCGGCGTGCTGAAGTAGACAGAAGTCTAGCTCACAATAATAATATCAAATCATGAATGCCAAATGAAGTGGGAACCCCTCCTTTTATAATGCTAAACTCCCTCCAAAGCCTTAACTGCGTCCTTCACCTTGCAGTTACCCTTGGGTCAGCGTGAGGCCTCCCCTCATATACGTGTGGACCCCCAAGGCCCCCTCTTTAAGTTACAACGTCAATCAACTAGGAAAAGAACACTTTATTTATAAAGTGAGGTGACTAAAGTGAGGTGACCCCTCTTATTTCTCACTTTATTTATTATTTCTAGCTAAAGCGGCAAAATAAAGCAAAAATGAAATATTCCAATTAGCAAGGCTAATTGGGAATATTACATTTACAAAATGAAACCGAACTCAAAAAGAAAATGAAACGCGGTTTTGTTTTTACATATGCATGTCTTTGTTTGTCGTTTTGTGCATTCGTTTTGCAGGTTGGAGGAGAGGTAGGGCACGAGCAGAGGAGCTTATGCTGCGTTCGATGTGGTGTATTTGCAGGTGGACGTCCAACTGAGCAGAGAGAGATGCAAATCGATGGACGGTTGGGAGAGGGATGACGGCTGAATGCAGCGTGGAGAATGTTGGACGACGTGAGGGAGAACAATGGACGCAAAGGGAAATCGACCAGAATGGAGGCGGTGGATAAAGGGAATTATGCAGCGTGAGATCTGGCTCGAAGGGCCGCAAGCGAAATAACGCAGAGATGTGGGGATAGCTGCAGGAGTCTTTGCTAGTGCACAGAACCAGCAATGAAATCCAGTACATTTAAATTTTTCCCCTCAAATTAAACAAATTCTCCCTGCAAACTTAGATTTATATGCTCCTCAAATTGAATAATGTCCAGATTTTATCCACAATAGGAATTTAAGGGCAGATCTGGCCCTTGGAGGCTAGATCTGCCTCAGATCTTTAAAAATTTCTGATTTAAGTCCTTAACCTGCAAAAGACCAGCGAAATCTGAAGATACACACACCAAAAAAAGATTAAACCGTTATAGTCTAAAAAAAAATAAAATAATTACAAATATACAAACTAATTTACAGGTTTAAAACCCTCATGGTCAGATCTGAATTCATTTTAGCGCAGTTTAGAAATTAAAATTTTTAAAATGAGAGGCACAAGCCTTTGAAACCCTGCAAAATCACAAATATCGTAAGATAGACCTAGAATTTAACAAATAAAGAGCTTATCAGATTTATGTTTATTGAGAGTCGGCTGGTCCAACCGAAGACTTCCACAGACGCCCAATCTTAAAAAAAAAAAAATCCCTGCACACTTAGATCTGAATCTTAGGTCGATAGAGATTTAAGAAAAAAACATGAGACCTTTGCAAAAAAAAACCAGAATGTTATTTTATAAACCCAGAAAACTGCACAAGATACCTGTATGCAGATTAATCCATGAAAGCCATCAACCATAAAATACAAGAAACAAAGTAGCAGAGTTTAGAGACAATTCACCACATAGATCTGAGAAGGAACACCCAGATTTGTAACCCCAAAGTCTTTATGCTTTATTCCTCAAAAGTTTACAAGAGCTTCTAAGAGCAAGTGCACGATCGTGATATCGGATGACCCAAGAATGAGAAAGACCTCTAAATTTATAGGACAAGATCTCTAACGGCTAGTTTGGATGATCATCGTCAAAATAATCTCAACCGTCCAAAAAATTTAATTATCTTTTAATCCGGAGCGTTGAAATTAAAATTTTGGGAAAAAAACGAATTTATCATTTAATTCAATTTTAATTAACTCAAAAATATTATTTTTGAGTTAATTACCCCAAAATTTTGACTTTGACTTAACCACCAAGGCCCAAGGGTCCAAAATTTCTTAAAATTCTCAATATTCCCTTGGCTTTCAAAATCATTTTCCAAGGACCCACAAATTTTGCCTTTAAAGATTTAGTCCTAATTTAGGACCCTAAATTAATTAAATTTCTGGTTTAAGATTTTATTAATTAATTGACCAGAAAATTTAATTAATTGACTAAGAGGGGATTATAATTATTTTTCCAACCCTCTTTTACATGAGATAATACATTTACATACATGAAGGGGGGAAAACCCATTCGTATAGACCCTCAAATAAATACCCAATTCTGCGACTCAAAATATGATCTAGTAGACCAAGTAGCTCAAACTACTTTTACAAGGACTCGATAGAGAACACTAGGACTCACTTAGCATGCTGATGACAAAATCCACCCTAGCTTTGGGGTGAGGCTGGAGGGAAAAACTCTGCCGATCACTTTCGTGAATCAGTGAGACAAAAAACCTCCTAGGATGGAAGTCATCAACAACATACTAGGCTTACCTAGGTTGTTACATACATTGACAGTCTTACTTAGATCATTTACATCATTACATGCAGAATGGGTTTACATCATTTATAACAATGTCAACTGTCGATGAAATCTGGATGATGGAATCTGAATGGCACAACCACGTCGAACATGACGAATCCCATTTGAAAAAAAGGGGGTGTACTGCTATGGGGTCGTTGACAAAGTGCGGTCAACATCTGGCTCTACTTGGGGACACGTTGCTTCATTGAAGGAATGTGAGAATCCAGAATTTGCATCCAAGCAACACACAAGATTACATAAGTAGCGTCCATCCAAATATCATCATATAACATTAAGCTCATGAAAAATAGAAGCTCTTCTTTTATTTATTGTTCTACTTAACATGAAAAGTAAATCTACTCTAACTGCAAAATGAAATGCTGAAATAACAAGGTGTAAGGTTTGAGATACAATACAAAGGATGCCCTGTGGCATCAGATGTGTTCAATATAGTGCATGCTAAGCATTTGCCTGCTTTCAGGCAAGTCTGTGGGCTACTTTTCAGATGTGCCATGCCCAATCTTGCACAATGTAGGACTCTGTCTTATCCGAATGTCAAGCTGCTCTTGACCATCAGACGAATCAAAGCGCTTCCTTATTATTTTTCTCTTTCGCTTCAGGCTCTTCTTCGTGGAAGATTGTATGGTTGATGATGTGGAACCTTCCTCTTGTGAAATTTCAGACGAAGTAAACAATATATGTGTGACATGTCTCTCTTCACTCTTCATCTGCTCTGTCAAAGGTGATTTATTAACCTGATTCCCTTCGGTTTTCCTTCTATCCGGGTTGCCTTCAATCAACCACTTTTCAATGGAAGAAATGGTCTCCTCATAATAGGATGGAGCTTGCTTCAGCAAACTGGGAGGCCTATGCGCTGTTGACAACTGTGAACTTTCCGTTTTCTCCATATTAGAATGCTTAACCTTTATAGTACTAATTCCTTTGCATGATTATTTTCAACAGTCAATAACCTGTGCTGAAGAGACATTTGACCAGTTTCCATGTCCTTTATAACTTTATCATTACCTGCTTTCATGGCCATGAAGCAATTTTGCATATAGTTTATCTCTCTCTTATGATTTGCTTGCATGGTGGCTAATTGATTGTTGTGATCAAATTCCATGATGGCCATTTCTTTATCATGTCTTTCTTCCATGGCATTCATTTGATTGGAGTGATTGAATTCCATGATCGTCATCTTTTCCTCTAAGGCTAACAACTTGTTTCGTATAGCATCAATTTCCCTCGTATGATCAACTGTTAATCTTGCTTGGTTAAGTTCCATATTCTTAATGATTTCAGCCTGGTTGGCCTCCATATTCTTGATTACCTGAGCTTGATTTAGCTGTATATCCTTAACCATCTGAATCAATTCTTTAACAAGATTCTTATCATTGTCGACACTAGTTTGACAACTTGTTTCTGATTCACCACTATCATGGGTTTGTGCTGTCATGGTACAAGTGGATTCATCCTGAGAATTGTCTGGAAGTCTCCTGCTGATAGTTGAGTTCTCTACAAGATCAATTTCATTATCTGAGTCATCTTGTTCTATATATTTATCTCTAAAAGCATTGATGATGTCTTGTAAACAATACTCCTCAAGACAATTTCGAAACCAATCGATAGCATCACCTTTTAAAGAATAGCCAAAGACACGTATCTTGACATCTTCATGATTATATTGTGAAGAACGACAATATTTATGTATAAAAAGGTTGACCATCCTTAGATGTAATAGAGCAGTGCCTGGATCACCACCTGAGAAAAAAGGCAATTTTGAAGTGGCCTCTTCCGGCATGTCATGAAAGGTGTCATCCATGATGACCTGCTTAAAATTTAAGAAATAGATCCGTGTTCAAGAATAGTCAAAGAGTCCTCAAGAAGTGAACTTCCTAGCAGGAACTCTTGTATGAAATGAAAGAAATTGGAGCCGCCACTTGAACATGAAACTAATTCTAAAACAGCAGAAATAATCGAGAGATAGCAGATAGATATTAGGGGGGAATTCTTGTTTGGGAAAAAAGATGAATAAGTGGAGTCGCCACCCAAACAAGAAGCCAACCGAAATGTCCAGGTGCTAAAGATGAAAAGATTAGATGATGAAGAGATGAAAGAACGCCAGAAAATGTGATCCCTTGCGACAGGCTAATGAATGGCGATGAAAGATCAGAAGATTAGAAAATGTCGTTAAGACCAAGGACAGAAAAACTCTATCCCCGGCAACGGCGCCAAAAAATGTTGTCGCACAGATTGTCCAGGCACCACGACAACGGCTCAGATTGGGGGCTGTCACCTTTATCCCCAATCTCTCTATTTAAGCTGTCTCCTTGCAAGCTAAGGGAGGTAGACCCTATTATAAATGAGGATGACAAATTCAGGAGACACAGCTAAAACATCAAATACTTGATAGAAATGAACGAGATTCCACAGATCTAAATTAGATTTCACGTTTAAGACCAGTGCCTTATGGAGTCAAACAAGATCCCGTTATGCAATTATAAACAAGTAAATGACGATTAACTGCTTGCTTATTAAAACACGATTGCTCACAATGATGTTTAATGCCACAACCATGAATAACAACAACATGAGAATGCCAGATGCTTGAAAGATTTCCGAAAAATAAGATATTCCAATTATAACCCAGTTCGAAAATCAAAATGTTCCACGGTCAAGCTTTAGAATAAAATTTTTAGGCTTATTTGACCATAGGACTTACAAAATATTTTTATAATTTGAAATTTTTATAATTTTTTTTTTATTATATATATATATATTTTTTTTTGAATCTAAAATTTTAAAAATTTAAATCTAAGTTAAAACTTAAATCTAAATTAAATCTAAAACTAAAAAGAAATCTTAAAAAAAATTAAAACTAACACCAAACACAAATTAAAACTAAGAATTTAAAAAGTTAGATCTAAATAAAATCTAAACTAAACTAGAACTAAAAATCTAAAACTAAATTTGAAACAAAACTAAATTAATTTAAAATCTAAAAAGTTAGAAAATTAAAAATCTAAAGTTAAAAACTAAAACTACGTTCCAAACTAGATCTAAACCTAACACCTTACTCTACGGCTAACACTAAAAATCGAAACTAAAATCTAAATAAAAGAATTAAAAAAATTAAAAACCTAAAACTGAATGATAATACAAACTAAGAATTAAACTAAGTTAAAACTAAAATAAAAATTTAAATCTAACTAAAACTTAACAAAATCGAAATTTAAATCTAACTAAAAAAAAAAATCAAACCTAGATCTACGACTAAACTTAACTCATGACTAAAACCTTTACAAAATGAAACCGAACTCAGAAAGAAAATGAAACACGGTTTTGTTTTTACATATGCATGTCTTTGTTTGTCGTTTTGTGCATTCGTTTTGCAGGTTGGAGGAGAGGTAGGGCACGAGCGGAGGAGCTTATGTTGCGTTCGATGTGGTGTATTTGCAGGTGGACGTCCAACTGAGCAGAGAGAGATGCAAATCGATGGACGGTTGGGAGAGGGATGACGGCTGAATGCAGCGTGGAGAATGCTGGACGGTGTGAGGGAGAACAATGGATGCAAAGGGAAATCGACTAGAATGGAGGCGGTGGACAAAGGGAATTATGCAGCGTGAGATCTGGCTCGAAGGGCAGCAAGAGAAATAACGCAGAGATGTGGGGATAGCTGCAGGAGTCTTTGCTAGTGCACAGAACCAGCAATGAAATCCAGTACATTTAAATTTTTCCCCTCAAATTAAACGAATTCTCCCTGCAAACTTAGATTTATATGCTCCTCAAATCGAATAATGTCCAGATTTTATCCACAATAGGAATTTAAGGGCAGATCTGGCCCTTGGAGGCTAGATCTGCCTCAGATCTTTAAAAAATTCTGATTTAAGCCCTTAACCTGCAAAAGACCAGCAAAATCTGAAGATACACACACCAAAAAAAGATTAAACCCTTACAGTCTAAAAAAATAAAAATAAAAAAAATTACAAATATACAAACTAATTTACAGGTTTAAAACCCTCATGGTCAGATCTGAATTCATTTTAGCACAGTTTAGAAATTAAAATTTTTAAAATGAGAGGCACAAGCCTTTGAAACCCTGCAAAATCACAAATATCGTAAGATAGACTTAGAATTTAACAAATAAAGAGCTTATCAGATTTATGTTTATTGAGAGTCGGCTGGTCCAACCGAAGACTTCCCCAAATGCCCAATCTTAAAAAAAAAAATTCCCTGCACACTTAGATCTGAATCTTAGGTCGATAGAGATTTAAGAAAACAACATGAGACCTTTGCAAAAAAAAATCAGAATGTTATTTTATAAACCCAGAAAACTGCACAAGATACCTGTATGCAGATTAATCCATGAAAGCCATCAACCATAAAATACAAGAAACAAAGTAGCAGAGTTTAGAGACAATTCACCACATAGATCTGAGAAGGAACATCCTGATTTGTAACTCCAAAGTCTTTATGCTTTATTCCTCAAAAATTTACAAGAGCTTCTAAGAACAAGTGCACGATCCTGAGATCGGATGACTCAAGAATGACAAAGACCTCTAAATTTATAAGACAAACTCTAACGGCTAGTTTGGATGATCCTTGTCAAAATAATCTCAACCGTCCAAAAAATTTAATTATCTTTTAATCTGGAGCGTTGAAATTAAAATTTTGGGAAAAAAACGAATTTATCATTTAATTCAATTTTAATTAACTCAAAAATATTATTTTTGAGTTAATTACCCCAAAATTTTGACCTTGACTTAACCACCAAGGCCCAAGGGTCCAATATTTCTTAAAATTCGCAATATTCCCTTGGCCCGGGGCTTTCAAAATCATTTTCCAAGGACCCACAAATTTTGCCTTTAAAGATTTAATCCTAATTTAGGACCCTAAATTAATTAAATTTCTGGTTTAGGATTTTATTAATTAATTGACCAGAAAATTTAATTAATTGACTAAGAGAGGATTATAATTATTTTTCCAACCCTCTTTTACATGAGATAATACATTTACATACATGAAGGGGGAATACCCATTCGTATAGACCCTCAAATAAATACCCAATTCTACGACTCAAAACATGATCTAGTAGACCAAGTAGTTGAAACTACTTTTACAAGGACTCGATAAAAAACACTAGGACTCACTTAGCATGCTGATGACAAATTCCACCCTAGCTTTGGGGTGAGGTTGGAGGGAAAAACTCTGCCGATCACTTTCGTGAATCAGTGAGACAAAAAACCTCCTAGGATGGAAGTCATCAACAACATACTAGGCTTACCTAGGTTGTTACATACATTGACGATCTTACTTAGATCATTTACATCATTACATGCAGAATGGGTTTACATCATTTATAATAATGTCAACTGTCAATGAAATCTGGATGATGGAATCTGAATGGCGCAACCACGTCGAACATGAGGAATCCCATTTGAAAAAATGGGGGTGTACTGCTATGGGGTCGTTGACAAAGTGCGGTCAACACGGTGCATAGATTGTGGTTTGATGAATATTGGTGGAGAAAGATAGTTTTCTTGTTAATGTTCACAACCCCTGCATTTGAGCTTCTTCGGAATGCTGACACTGACCAACCTTTCTTAGGAGAGGTATATGATGGCATGGATTCCATGGTTGAGAAAACTATGGAAATCATTTCACAAGAGTATTCACAGCTTTTGTTTGTAGATGATCATTTCGCTGAATTAATCAAGAAAATCATTGTTGATAGGTGGAACAATTTCAACACTCCATTGCACACTTTAGCACATGCCTTGAACCCAAAATTTTATGATGAGGAACTTATTGCTCAAAGCAATGGGAAGAGGAAGGCACCCGACAAGGATAGAGAGGTGGCTAATGGGGTGAAAAAAGCCCTATGAGAATTTTTCCAGCTCATCTGCATAGGGAGATGAAGGAAGAATTTGCCAGTTTTGTTGCAGGAATAGATGATTATTCAGATATATCATCTTTGGAGGAGAGAAGCACCATGAATCTAGTTAGGTGGTGGATTTTCCATGGAGAAAATGGTGTACATTTGCAAAACCTTGCCATTCACCTCCTTTCACAAGTGGAAAGCTCTTCATCAGTAGAAAGGAATTGGAGCACCTATGGTTATATTCATTCATTGAAGTGCAACAGGTTGGGCTCAGAGAAGGCGGAGTTTATTGTTTATGTGCACTCCAACCTTCGCCTTGCATCTCGTAGGGGTCCAGAATATGGCAATGGTCCTTCTAACGAATGGGATGTGGATCCAAAAAATCTTGATTTGGATCTCTCTCTTGCTACCTTGAATATTGAGGACCAGGATCATAGAAGTGGAATTTGTGAAAAATTCTGAATGTTACTTTATGCAGAAATCTACTGTTAGATCTGGTTCTACTTCTCTTACGTAACAAGTTATTAATGTTGAAATCTTCATATTAACATCTAAGTAAACACATAATTGACTTTCACCGATTTTGATCTAAAACAAAAAAGTGCATACACAATAGACAAAGTGACACAAGATTTTCTGGACAACTGTCCCCGGAAAAACCCATTGCGGGAAAACCAACATTCTGGCTGCTGGAGGGTTTATATTGTTAAGTAGTTTTCTGAATACAACAAATTTGGGTACCACACTAGTTAACCCGACAAAGAAAAAGATAGATATGTAGCTAACCTGTTGTTCTGAAGCCAAGACCTTGATTGATCCACACCTTCAAACGAGATTTACAATACTCAGCCAAATTCTGGCCCTATAAACCCCAACGCTGCCCCTGAAGCCCCTGCATCAAACTAGACAACCTCTGCGTGCCTCTGTGCTGGGCTGGAGAGGGCTACATAACCCCATAATGGGTGACGCAGACCCTACACTGCCCCTGAGTGTCTTTGCGTAACCCAAATGGGTCCCATGCTGCCCAGCGCTGTCCCAGAAGGGACTGCGTAGCTGAAGTTGTCTCTGCGCTGTGTAGCTGCTGCCCTCTCTACTGCTATTGCCTCTGCTTCTTTGAGCTGCCTCTAGACGCTACTCTCTGCCTCTTGTTGATTCTAGGCACTGGGATCAGACCATCCCCTTTGCCTAAACTACCCCTCTCTGTCGCTGAAACACTTGGAAATTATTGGCAAACCATGCCCTAGAATTCGAGCTTAGCTTCAGTGCTCTGCCTCAGTTTCTGTGTTCTTCAACTGACCCCAAGCCTTTCCTTTATACTTTTCTCGTTGGGAAACCAGCGACCATGACCTAATCTTGAATCGATGGCTAATATTAAAAGAAATCTTGATCTGTGTGACTTGAGTCATTTCCATCACATGTTTTAATTAATTACCTTTAATATTTTAATTTTCCTAAGTTAGAATTAGGGTCCTTAATTAAAAATATTATTTAATTAATTATCTCCCAAACTGGATGGAATTTCCCAAATCCTTTTTTGGGTCTTGGAGATCTCATGTACTCTAGTCCCTCCATAAATTTTGGGAGCTCGAGCACATTCGATGCCTACCCAAACACTCAAAATCTCAACACTCCCTCTTAGCAAGGAATGTGCTCTAGTACAACTCTGCTTCGCCCCGAAGAACTGCACTTATCGCTGGTGTGGGTCTCTGCTCTAATGTTGGACCTGTTGCTCTTCATCACTGTGTTGTTGCTACCATTCTGTACTGCTGCCCATGACGCTGCCACCGCCACTGCCACATCTGTACTGCAACTCCCTCTTAATCTATTGCATCTTGCTGCCATCTGTTGCACTGCAACTTCAATTGTTGAGAGAAACAACTGAAGCTCCTGCCCAATATTTGATAGACAAGTCAGTTGGGCTGCATCCTCATCATCAAAGCTCCATTGGCTGCTGATCTGTGCTGACATCTGAAGGATGATGCACAACTACAACTTTGCACTGCGTAAGCAGACTCTCTCTGCATTGCTGAAGTCACATCAACCCCTTGTGCTGAAATCTCTCACATTGCTGCTGCGTTGCGCTATCTTGAAGCCTCTACGCTGCTGCAACTCTTCTCTGCGTAAGCAGCTCTGCTCTATGCTGCTGAAATCACATCAACCCCTACACTGCTGCTGCATCTGCATTGCGTTGCTCCCTTCAACCTTCAGACCCGCCTCTGCTTCATCCGTGATTCTCTGCACCAACTGCTCCAGTGGTCTCGCTACTGTCTTAAGGCTCCCATAGCTTGGATATGATCCAAGAGCTGAGCTACTCAAGGATCCCATCACTACTCTGTAGCTGCTCTATAGATCCATGTCGCCCCACTTTCGTAGTTCATGATCACTCATGGATGTGTCATCTTCTGACCCATCGTCTTCCACAACAGCCTTGGAAGTAGAAGCTTCCTTGTCCTTCTTCTTCTGTGGACAATTGCTGGCGAAATGTCCTAGTTCACCGCACTGGAAACACTTGATCTTAGATAGATCGCACTTCTTCTTCCCTTAATGCTTCTTTGATGCCAAGGCTGCATCATTCTCCTCTTCCTTCTTCACCTTACTAGATCTTGTGTTGTACTGCTTCTTGATGAATCTGCGGAGTTCTTGATGTAAGATTGCCCACATATTGTCCCAGTCGGGAAGGTCCGCTCTGCCCAAGACACTTTGGACAAAGGTTTCCCACTCTTCTGTGACCGCATTGAGTGCAGTCCTTACCATCACATCATCCTCCACCTTTGTTCCCATGGCAGGCTACTGATCTCTGATCGTCTGTAGTCTGAAGAGGAAGGGCTCTATTTCTTCTCCCTTGGTCATCATGAATGACCGTAACTGATTCTCCAGAAGCATTTTCCTCTGGACGGACTTCCCCTCATATAAGGCTGTCAAGGCCTTCCACATCTCATTAGTTATTTTCTTTTCGGCTATATGTGGAACAATATGGTCCTTAACCCCATCCATTATGAACCGCTTGGCATGTGTCACAACTTTCTCATGCTTCTTCAAGAGATCTGCATTGGTTGGCATTGCCAGGACCTTTTCTGCATGGTCTCTTAGACCATATGCCTCCATGACTACCAGGATTCTAACCTTCCAGATTTCAAATTTGGACAGGTCGTCAACCTATCCTGATCACATAATCTGTGAGGTGCCATCTACTTAGATCTACTCTGCTGGAACAGATCTTCTCCCCGCTTCTCTACTGAAGCTCAGATCTAGGGTCCTTGGCGAAAAAGGCATGCTCTGCTCCCTCTGACAAATGATTTCCTCTCTTGGAAATCCACCAAATCAACAACGAAACAACTCTCTCCGATCCACAGATCTATCTGCAGATTTCTTTAGCTAGAAACCCTCTGAGAAGCTGATCTCCTCTCGCTCTTTGTCACTAGTGCTAAGGCTAAATTCTAAATCTTCAGAAATTTAACCCCACCAGCACCTTCTGAACTTCTTCAGCTCTGCTTCCGACACTTCTGAATCAGACAGCTTCAGATCTGTGTCACCCTAGTTGGCCTCTGCGTGAGCAGACAGTCCCAATGCTGCCTCTGTGTAATAAGTACGCGGGCCTACGTGGAGACAGCGTAGGACTGCGTCACCCTGACCTCTACGTGGCTCTGCTCCCTCTGAAACTGAGTTGTCGATCTTACTTTCTGCTGCTGCTGCTCTCTCTGCTGCTTTCTGCAGCCAGATTCTTCAGTCTTCTGCTGGTGACCCTGCTAGATCTGCAATTGCTATGATACCATGTGAAGCTTTCTGAATGTTACTTTATGCATAAACCTATTGTTAGATCTGGGTATACTTCTCCTACTTAACAAGTTATTATTGTTGAAATATTCAGATTAATGTCGAAGTAAACACATAACAGACTTTCACCAATTCAGATCTAAAACAGAAAAGTGCATGCACAATAGACAATGTGACACAAGATTTTCTGGACGACTATCCCCAGAAAAACCCAATGTGGGAAAACCGGTCTTTTGGCTTCTGGAGGGTTTATAATATTAAGTAGTTTTCTGAATACAACATATATGGACACCACACTGGTTAATCCGACAAAGAAAAATATAGATCTGCAACTAACCTGCTATTCTGAAGCCAATACCTTAACTGATCCACACCCTCAAACGGGATTTACAAGACTCAACCAAATTCTGGACCTAGAAACCCCAGCACTGCCTTTGAAGCCCCTGCGTCAGCCTAGACAGCCTCTGTGTGCCTTTGCGCTGGACTAGAGAGGGTTGCGTAACCCCAGAATGGGTGATGCAGGCCCTACGCTGCCCCTGAGGGTCTCTGCGTAACCCAGATGGGTCCCCTGCTGCCCAAAAGGGATTACATAGCACATGTGTAGCTGAAGCTATCTCTGCGCTATGCAACTGCTGCCCTCTCTGTTGTTGTTGCCTCTGCGTCTTTGTGCTGCCTCTGGAAGCTACTCTTTGCCTCTTGCTGATTCTAGGCACTGGGATTAGACCATCCCCTTTTCCTAAACTACCCCTCTCTGCAGCTGAAACACTTCTGGAAATTCTTAGCAAACCACGCCCTAGAATTCCAGCTTAGGTTCAATGCTCTGCTTGTGTGTGTGTTCTCCAACTGATCCCAAGCCTTTCCTTTATACTTCTCATTGGGAAACCAACGACCATGATCTAATCTTGAATCAATGGCTAAGATTAAAATAAATCTTGATCTGTGTGACTTGAGTCATTTCCATCACATGTTTTAATTCATTACCTTTAATATTTTAATTTTCCTAAGTTAGACTTAAGGTCCTTAATTAAAAATATTAATTAATTAATTATCTCCCAAACTGGATGGAATTTCCCAAATCCCTTTCTGGGTCTTGGAGATCTCATGTCGTAAATTTATGCAGATGTTCTATGCTTGATGCAACTTTACTTTCTCTTCAATGTTAGACAACACTCACATAAACCATAAAGTAAGATGATGATAGAACATACCAGTAGATCAATAGAAGACAAACTAGAAACAGATAAGAGTGGTGTTACATTACGGCGGTCAACAGGATGCTTCAACCAGCAAAGTCTCAAAACGGTCGGCTAACCAACAATGTCACACAGCCCTCAGATTAGCCAAACAGTCAACACAAAGTCAACTCTAGAAAAGTCAACTCTACCCAAAAAAGTCAACGCAGAACAACAGCAAACAAAAGTCAACGCAGCTCGGCCAATGGTCTACCTTGGACCTCGGTTCTTGTGCCAAAGTGTACGGACAGCAGAAATCGAAGTCTACACCAAAAATCAGCTCCTTTGGACCATGCATTGACCAAAGTCAACGCTGGTCAAACCTGCGGTGGAAACCCTAACTGCAACAGATTTATCTTCATCCTCTTTCCAACGTGTGAACGGAAACTGCCTCTAAGGAGCTCGACCAAATCAGAAGAGGAGAGAGAATGTGTGAGGATGAGATGAGTGAAATGTCCTCCAACGTTGACTCTATTTATATCAATCACTGAGGGTGTGTGATACATTTGCTGGGGTACAAAACCTTAAAGCCGACCTACACATATTTGAATATATTAGAAAATAAATTCAAAATAAATGTTTTGCTCATCGGATCAAGATGATCTTTAGATCGATCTTGCACCTCTCTGAAAGAGGAACCCAATAAAAATATTGGTATCTTCATCTGAGCATCACAACATGGAGTTTGGACCTAGTTGTCCAATTTCAACACTCCCTCTCAACTAGGGAGAACTCCATCCACCTGTGCAACTCAACATCATGCGTCATCCCGCCGTAACTTGTTTTGCTAGCTCTTTATTTCAGGACAGAGGTGGGTCAGTCACAAAGACATCATTCTCGGCTGACAGATTCAACCCAAAGGTCTGAAACCTCTATAGGACTCACAAAGAGTCTCATACCAACCCGAAGTTGGTTTATCTGACCCGAAGTCAGTAGAAGGTCTGAAACCTCACTAGACTTGATCCCAGATCAAGTGGTTGGATCATGCCATCCTAGATAGAGAGTACGACAATCTCTGATGCATCCATCAGTCTTTGCTACTAGTCTCTAGCTTTTCCCACCTCATTGGCCAAATGAGAGGTACTTCCTATTAGCCCTGAACTCAATGGGTAGGATGCATGCGAGGCACAGATAATGAGAGGTGAACCAGCTCAATAATCACAACGGTGGGGCCCAAGCACACCAACAAGGTTCGACATGCCTAGCCCTGTGGTTGCTTATAGCTCCGAGAAGCTATCCCCAAAGCCCCTAGAGCTCCCAGAGCTCATCGTCCAACAGGACCCACATCATAGGGTCATTCCACGATACCAAGACTCTCACGGAAGGTTAGGAACTTGACCTTCCCCAAGGGCTTAGTGAGTATATCTACAACCTTCTCATCAGCTCCTATATGATCGAGCCTTACAGCACCTCGCTGTACCATATCCCGGATAAAGTGGTACCTGATATCAATATGCTTGGATCGATCGTGGAACACGGGATTCTCAGATAAGCGAATCCCACTCTAGTTATCATGGAGTATCACGGTGGTATCTAGCACATGTCTGAATAGCTCACTGAAGAGCTTTCGCAACCAAACTGCTTCACAACAGTCCATACTCACTGCAATGTATTAGGCCTCTACAGTGCTCAAAGCCACTGACTTCTGCTTCCTGTTCATCCATGATATCGAAGCAGATCCAAGTGTGAAGTAGCATCTCAATGTGCTTTTACGATCCACCACACTGCCAGCCCAATCGGCATCAGTATATCCATGGAGTGTCATGCTCTTGGAATTGTATCTCAGCGCATGGTTTATCGTGCCCCGAAGATATCTCAGAAGATTCTTGGCACCAACCCAGTGAAAGTGATGAGGCTCAACCATCTGTTGACTTAAAGTGTTCACTGCAAAACATATATTTGGATGGGTGTTCACTAAGAACATCAAGGCCCCTACGAGTTGACGATACTCAATAGGATTTGCTAACACGGGCCCAGCAGCGTTGCCACTCGACTTCTTGAAGTTGAGCTCCATCGGTGTCAACACGGACTTGTAGTTCACCATACTAAATCTTTCCAGAAGCTTCACAATGTACTTTCCCTGAGAAAGGAAAATCTCGCCAGGTCTCTGCCAGACCTCCAGGCCTAGGAAGTAGTGCATCAGTCCTAGGTCCTTCATCTCGAACTCAGCAGCGAGCTCCCTCTTGCACTGATGAATGAGAGGGTCAGCACCTGTCAGGAAGAGGTCGTCCACATACAGCACCAGAATGAAAGGCTTCTCTCTATCAACCTTGAAGTAAAGGTTCGGATCAGCATTACTACGAGTGAAGCCTAGCTTCATTAAGTAGCTATCTATCCTCTCGTACCAAGCTTCGGGTGCTTGCTTCAGCCCATAGAGGGTTTTGTTCAACCTGCAGACATGGGTGTCCCAATCGTGGACTTTGAACCCTAGAGGTTGCTCTACATACACCTCTTCCTTTATCGCACCATGCAGAAATGCGGTCTTCACATCCATCTGATGAAGACTCCATCCTTGCGTAGCAGCAAGGGCTATGATAGATCGAATAGTGGTGTATCGGGCCACAGGTGCAAATATGTCATCATATTCTATGCCTTCCTTTTGAGAGAAACCACGAGCAACGAACCTTGCCTTGAACTTTTCAGCACTTCCATTAGATCCATGCTTGATCTTGTAGAGCCATTTCGAGGTGACAACTGCTTTGTCCTCCAGTCTTGGAACCACATCCCAAACATCATTCTTCATTATGGACTCATACTCTTTGTGCATAGCATCCTTCCAGACTTGATGCTTTACGGTTTTCTCAAAAGATCCAGGCTCAGATTCAGAAAGTATGATTGAACAGACTCATCCCTGCCTTCCTTCAGGTTCTTCAATTGATTCTTGAAGAATAGCACTTGATTTGCATTGTTGTCCTTGAACATGTAGATCAATTTATCATACATCTCTTTGGATGTGCCTAGCTCAGAGATGTAGGCCACCAGACTCTTATGAATAGATTCCCTGATCAGTAGTTTTGCTTTGATCTCCCCCTTCTTATACTTTGTTTTGGCAGCAGCAGTAGCAATGGATGGAGGTTCTTGGATTTTATCCTGCACATAGTCCATGACATCTTGGTCTTCCAATTTAAGATCCAATATCATCTTCCAGGCATGAAAGTCATCCTTCCCAGTCAATTTTTCATCCTCCTTGAAGCCATAGTTTGTGGAACCCATTTTCTTCTTCGGTGATTGCTACAAATTAGGGCTTGTCTTCACCTCAGCTCTGATACCATGTAAATCTATGTAGATGTTCTATGCTTGATGCAACTTTACTTTCTCTCCAATGTTAGACAGCAATCACATAAACCATAAAGTAAAATGTTGATAGAACATACAAGTAGATCAATAGAAGACAAACCAAAAACAGATAAGAGTGGTGTTGCGTCACAGCGGTCAACAAGATGCTTCATCCAGCAAAGTCTCAAAACAGTCGGCTAACCAGCAATGTCACACAACCCTCGGATCAGCCAAACGGTCAACACAAAGTCATCTCCAGAAAAGTCAACGTTGCCCAGAAAAGTCAACGCAGAACAACAGCAAGCAAAAGTCAACTCAACTCGGTCAACGGTCAACCTTTGACATCGGTTCTTGTGCCAAAGTGTACGGACTGCAGAAATCGAAGTCTACACCAAAAATTAGCTCCTTTGGACCATGCGTTGACCAAAGTCAGCACTGGTCAAACCTGCGGTGGAAACCCTAGCTACAACAGATTTATCTTCGTCCTTCTTTCCCACGTGTGAACAGAAACTGCCTCTAAGGAGGTCGAACCAATCAGAAGAGAAGAGAGAATGTGTGAGGATGGGATGCGTGAAATGTCCTGCAACGTTGACTCTATTTATATCAATCACTAAGGGTGTGTGACACTTTTGTTGGGATACAAAACCTTAAAGCCGACTCGCACATCTTTGAATATATTAGAAAATAAATTCAAAATAAATGTTCTGCTCATCAGATCAAGATGATCTTTAGATCGATCTTGCACCTCTCCGAAAGAGGAACCCAATAAAAATATTGGTATCTTCATCTGAGCATCACAACATGGAGTTGGACCTAGTTGTCCAATTTCAACACATGAACTCTAGTCCCTCCACAAATTTTGGGAGTTAGAGCACATGATGCTACCCAAACACTCAAAATCTCAACACAATTGGCCAAACATCTTCTTCAGCTACACCATCCACTGATGAGCATGCTTTTGCTGCAATATTTGATGAGGATTCTGATAATGAGTATTAGTCTTTTGACTTTATTGTACTTGCAGCCTCATATATATAATAAAGATTGATTTTGATATTTTGATATATAATCAAGGATGGTTTTGGATATTCTGATATTGCTATTTTCATTGTGTCTGTTATCATTCATGAGTAAATGTGTTGTAACTTGTAATAGTTTATGCTTTGAATTTATCATGTATGTTTTATGATTTCACATGACATTTCTTAAATGTCCTAAATTCTAATATATATATATATCGCTTTTCCCCGTTTCCAAAATTTGGGGAGGTCGCGTTTCATATTGCTTCCCGTTTCGGAAACTTGTTTTCGTTTCCCTGTTTCGTGCAACTTAGATTATAACTTCTAGATGATTGATGTTATATGGTTCAATCCATGTTTTTATGTTTTTTATATATCTAATTCATCATTCTACAATGTACATGCTTTTGTTGACATATATGCATCAAAATATATAAAAATATATATTATATAAAGATTCGCTCCCAACCAGGGAGCTTTTGAAATTGTTGCTCCCCGCTCCTGCTTCCCGCTCCCAAGCAGCCTTGCTTGGGGGTAGACCTTTTCCACATGTGACCATTAAATTCCAACACACCTTGGTGAGGCAATTTCATATGATCTAATGCAATGAAATCTTAAGAGTGTGTTATTGATTGTTTTTGTTGAACCCTTGGTTAAACTGAGAGGGGAGGGGGTGAATCAATTTAATGCAGTCATGGTCTTGTAAAACTTTCTTTTACACTTATTTACATCTTCATTTCGTGATCAACTTAATATACAATGGAACAACGATCTTAATAAGTGAGCAGTAGGTATTAAGCAAATTAAATACAGAATATCAACATATAATCATCATGCACATAGACAACAGATATAAGTGGAAACCCATAAGGGAGAAAACCACATCTTATTATTGTTGTGATACAAAGGCAAGCTCCAACTCCCTCTCACCACTGATTTTCTGTAGGCTCCAACCTACAGGAGGCTACTACCTCAATTCTGCAAGCTACAACTTGCAAGGAAGCTCCAACTCCCATCTAAGGCTACAACCTACAGGAGGCTCCTACCTCAGCCAGCTACAACTGGACTTCTATCAAGCTACAACTTGATATGGAAGCACCAACTTCCTCACTGTACAATAAAATCATATACTGATTTACTTGGATATCAGCTTTGTTTTTCTCCTTCTTTACTGTTGTCCTTCCAGCCTTCAAATTTGCATTATATCATCTCTGGATCATCACAACTCCTCTCTCTGCTCCATCTTCTTCTTACACTCTCTAACCTCTCTATGCATACCGATATTACATGTCTTATACAGATAGCTTTATGACTGTTTGCATTCTACAGGGAATATGAAGTGAACAGGCACGAATCTTTGCCTTCCACCACCTCATTTTCTCGCTCATCATTTTAGGAGGTTACAACACTATCTACTCATTTCAGAATTAAATTGGAGTTTTGCTTTGCCTACGGAGACTTGCCTTTACATCACAAACAATATAAATTCAATAATACATTTTCAGTTACAATCAAACATTTCAATTCAACCCTTTCAGCCTCTTACTTTTCTGTTTATTTTGTCTTCTGTAATATTCCCAATTAGCCTTGCTAATTGGAATATTTCATTTTTGCTTTATTTTGCCGCTTTAGCTAGACATAATAAATAAAGTGAGAAATAAGAGGGGTCACCTCACTTTAGTCATCTCACTTTATAAATAAAGTGTTCTTTTCCTAGTAGATGAACGTTGTAACTTAAAGAGGGGGCCTTGGGGGTCCACGTGATTGTGATGGGGGGAGGCATCAGGCTGACCCAAGGTAAACTGCGCAGGTCAGAGAAGAGTAAGGGAGCAGTTAAATTTTGGAGGGAATTTGGCATTATAAAAGGAGAGGTTCTCACCTCATTTTGATCATCCATGATTTTGATATTCTTATTGATAGCTAGACTTTGTCTGCTTCAGCACGCCGGTTGTTTAGTCGGTCTGCAGCACTGTTTAGTGCACGAGTGTCTCCGGTCAGAGATCTCACCCTTAGCCTCGGGGGACTTCGAGTGCCGGCCCTGGTAAGGTTTTCTGGTTTCACCCTTAGCTTCGGGGGACTTCGAGTGCCCGCCCGAGTAAGGTTTGTCCTGAGTTCTATCTTTCAGTTCCAGTAGCAGAGCAGCAGCAATTTCTGAAGCAAATCTGAGGGAGAGAAAGCCCTCTAGTGGCTGCGCAGTTCAGTGAGGAGAGGACGCTGTCTCATCAGGAGTGAGGACGCAGTTTTTATTCAGGAAGGGAGGACGCTGTCCATTTCTGAAGGAAAGGGTTGCAGATCTGGAGGCCTATTGTTAGATCCAATCTTGGAAAGGGTAGATCTGAGCAGCCACTTGCAGATCCAGTCTTGTATCTTGCAGATCTGGAGGTTTAGCCCTAGATCCATCTTGGGGAGTTGCAGATCTGAGGAAATATTGTCAGATCTAATCCAGATCTGAAGGGTTAACATCAGATCCAGCCCTAGAGGCTGTAGATCTGAAGAGATATTGTCAGATCCAGTATAGATCTGAAGGTTTGGTGGCAGATCTGATAGGGGAGGACGCAGATCAGGGAGAGAAGGACGCAGATCTGGTTTGGAGGCTTCGGATCTGTCAGATCTGAGTGTTCAGGAGCAGATCCACTTGGTAGGACGCTGATCTGAGGAGCAGACTTGGGAGAGACAGGCTCAACAGCGTTTTCTAGCCTTCAGTGGCTGATCTATTGTCTGGAGGATTTGGTGGCCCGGTGCTCTCCCATTTACTGCTTGTTGTCACATCAGAAGACGGCGTTTTTCATTGTGGAGGTTTGCGATTGGAGATCGGCAAATTTATCGGTCTTACGACCCAGTACCCGTGGGTTCATCTTCGGCTTGCGGAAGCGACTGGGGCCCGGCTGTCCTTGTTGCGACCATTTTCGTGAGAGGGTCTCCACTTGCCTAGAGACGGAATGGGTGCACTTACTGCGGTTGTTGTACTCCTCTCTGTGTACTTTACGATTAATAAAATACGCTCGGTTTACTTGTTCATGTGATTCGGTGATCGAAATTGGCTTCATATTTTCTATATACGTATTTGGTGTGTTTACCATTTGTTACTGGTTATTCCCTTTTGGGGATATTACATCTTCTTTGCCTGCTGTCCCTTTATCTTCTCCTACTGTTGTTGCTTGTTCTTATTGTTACTTGCAGAGACGGGTCTTATAGCTGGCCGAACGCCTAAACTTTCCCGTGTTAAACCTTTTCTTTTGTTACCCGATTCGACCTATGCTTCCACTGTTTTCTTCGCAAACAACGCAAAATACATTAAGCTTAGACATGAAATACATTACTATTTACCTCTGAACAATATCACGTCCACTTTTTATCACATTTTGGTATTTCCATCGTTCTTTTCTATATGGATCCTTTGCTCTCCGTTGCAATTTACAAAGGGAAAATCACATACTTCCGGACTTGAGAACTTTTAGGCTTCAACTTTGATCTACATCGCATCCGCTCTCTTTATCGCACTTCGCACTTCGGTGTTCCCATGTGTTTGTGCATTTTTTCTCCTACCCCGATTACGATATGCGATGGTAATATCGCATCGCAATATCGACTATCGCATATAATTTACCATACCATGCGAACTCATATCATATGCGATCACATCGCATACATACATCGCGGTATGCGATCGACTGCATCCTTAGGTGTGCGATATGACGTTGACATGCCACCACGTGTCCTTAACGCCATACATCGTATCCGCAACTTTGCATCCATCCAGCGGCTATCACATTCGCTTGCGATGTCCGATACGTGATCTGGTCCGACTTGATTTTGATATAATCTCTACCGTCTATCTCCTTTAATCTCATTCATTGATCGTGCCGATCCATGAATGTAATTTTGGGCTTTAGGAAAGAGGGTCCCAGTTCACGGCACTACGGAGGCACTTCTTGGTATGAAATAATCATCGGGCTTGTGCTACCATAGTGAATGACATCCTTCAATCTGCGGTCAATGCCCGATGGGCAGGTCAACTGCGGAGGCACCCCCTTGGGTTAATCATCGGGTTGTTTGTGCCCTCGCGGTACCATTGATCCCAGATGAACGTTAACCGTGCTCATAAGATGTGTTGTTCAACTCTGTGACACCGGTCCCACACCTTTTATCATTCCGCTCTTTATATACTTTTTGTTTAAAAAAAAAAACGTCAACAAAATGTATTAGCCCCACAATATGCCTCCTCTTAACTCACAATTTCGTTATGCAAAATAATTTTGAGTCTCCGCTGTTGATCCTAGAATGATCCAACGGTCACCGCGTTATCGCGTGCCAATTAGCCCGATGGCATAATGTTTTTGAACCTATGCGAAATAGGTAGTTTCAGTATGCCACGCGTCGCCCTTCTAACTGTATCGCATCCATCTCACTTAAAACCACTTATCCTCCAAAAGCGGTGCGAAAACCCTCTGGTGGTTTTCGAAACCACTTTCACTGTTCCATTTTCACCGTTGACTCATGGTTCCTCTTTCAACTCTTCAATGCGCTTCTCCATGTATTTGGTAAAACGTTCAAGCAAACGACGATTCATGTTTTCTGCTTCTGTTCATCGGGTCCTCCACGCTGCTTCTCCCTAAGCTTTATTTAGTTTGTAAGTGCGCCAATCTCTCCTAAGCTTGTTTTGCTGCCTTTACTCCTTTTCTTCCTTAACTTATTCTCTGTTGCCTCTGCTTCTTTCTGTTGCTTTTTTTGCCTTTGGTGCCTTTTTAGCTGCATTCGTTGTTACCTTTGTTGCCTCAGCTGCCTCTACTCCTTTGCCTTATTGTTGGTTCTTCTCTGCTCCTTTGCCTTAGTGATAATTCAGGTGATGCTCCTTTGCGCTCCTTTTCCATCAATGACAATATTTCCAACAGTCTCCCCCTTTGGAATTGATGGCAATACTCCAATGCTTCCTCCAGGAATTCCTTTGCTTGCTTTTCAGAAGACCCTTTCTTCTTTTGCTTGCTTTTCCTCCCCCTTTGACATTAATGAAAAAGGGTTGCACATTTCCCAATGTAGTTTCTATATTTTCATTTCCTCTGATCTTGAGGACCTGTTCCATGCACTGCTCCATTGTTCTATCTCTTTGATGACAATCTATTGACTTCTCTCCCCCAAGAATGATGCTTTCTTATCTGGTATTGACTATCACTTGTTTTATGCACTGATCCTGTTTCTTGTATGTAGACCCTTTTTTTTTTTTGATTTCTAATTTCTGATCATGTTATAGAGTAACATCTGCAGACACTACCCCTAGCTTGTCTCTTAGATATTCGAATGGTTCTTTAGCAAGAGGTTTTGTGAATATGTCTGCTATTTGTTCCTTAGTTGGTACATATTCCAACTTCACTAATTTCTGTGCTACTTGTTCTCTGAGGAAGTGGTACTTTATTGGGATGTGCTTTGTTTTTGAATGAAGTACAAGATTTTTTGATATACTTATTGCACTTGTATTGTCACATTTGATAGAAATAGGTTCATCAATGCTTACCTTCATGTCTTGGAGAGTTTGTTTCATCCACTTTACTTGTGTGCAACATGCAGCTGCTGCTATGTATTCTGCTTCTGCTATAGATAGAGAGATAGAAGTTTGCTTCTTTCTTAGCCATGCCACTAGAATTTTTCCCAAATAGGATGCACCTCCACTTGTGCTTTTCCTGTCATCCACACAGCTGGCCCAATCTGCATCTGTGTATGCTGTCAATGTGAAAGTTTTTCCTTTTGGATACCATAGGCCATAGTGTGCAGTTCCTTGTAGATATCTAAATATTCTCTTGATTGCAAGTAAGTGATTTTGTTTTGGTGCTGCTTGATATCTTGCCACAAGTCCTACTGCCAACATAATGTCTGGTCTAGAAGCAGTTAGGTATAGCAGACTTCCTACCATGGATCTGTAAAATCTTTGATCTATATCTGCAGATCCATCATTAGCATATAGTTTGCATCCAGTGATCATGGGAGCTGTCAAAGGTTTGCAGTCTTCCATTTGGAACTTTTTTAACATCTCTCTTGAGTATTTTTCTTGTGAGATGAATGTTCCTGTGTTCTTTTGTTGAATTTGAAGTCCTAAATAGAAGGTGAGCTCTCCAATCATTGACATCTCAAACTCTGATTTCATTTCTTCAGCAAATCCTTTTGCTAACTGATCTTTTTTGCTTCCAAACATGATGTCATCTACATACACTACTACAATTAAGAGTTCATTTTCATTAGCCTTTATGTACAAATTGTTGTCTACTCCTTCTTTCTTGAACCCTTGTTTTTGCAAGTATTTGTCCAGCCTTGAATACCATGCACGAGGAGCTTGTTTCAGACCATATAAGGCTTTCTTTCATTTGCACACATAGTCATGTTTATCTATTAATGAGAATCCTTCAAGTTGTTCCATGTAGACTTCTTCCTCTAGATCTCCATTTAGGAAGGCAGACTTCAAATCCATTTGATATACCTTGAAATCATGATAGCATGCAAAGGCCAAAAACATTCTGATTGCTTCCATTCTGGCTACAGGGGCAAAGGTTTCATCATAATCAAGACCTTCGATTTGAGAGTATCCCTTGCATACAAGTCTGGCTTTATTTCTGATTACCTGACCTTGTTCATTCATCTTATTCTTGAATATCCATTTTGTGCCAATGACATTTTTCCCAGTGGGTCTTGGAATTAATTCCCAGGTATTGTTCTTCTCAATTTGGTCTAATTCTTCATTCATAGCATTTACCCAGTTTTTGTCTTTGCTGGCTTCTTCGAACTTCTTAGGCTCTATTTGAGATAGCATGGCTAGGTATACTTCTTCTGTCTGTTCAGCAAGCTGTCTTCTTGTTTGGACTCCCACACTCTTGTCCCCAATGATTTGATCTTCTAGATGGTTCTTTTGAGTGTGTCTTGAGGGACCATTTGAGTTTAATTCAGTATCTTCTGTTGTCTTCCTATGTTCATCATTATCTTGGTTCTCAGCTTCATGATCATCTGGAGGATTGGCGCAGCTTGTGCTCCTTGTTCTGTTTGGTAGATCTTCGTCAAATCTTACATCAATGCTTTCCACAATTTTGTGCAGTCTTTTGTTGTAGCACCTGTAACGCTTACTCTTGGATGCATATCCTAAAAATATTTCTTCATCAGCTCTTGCATCAAACTTCCCTAGTTTTTCATCATTATTTTTTATGAAACACTTGCTTCCAAAGACTCTAAAGTGCTTGATTGATGCTGGTTTACCATGCCATAATTCGTAAGGAGTCTTGTCACAATTTGGTCTTAGATGAGCTTTGTTGAGAATGTGAACAGCTGTGTGTATTGCTTCTGCCTAGTAGGTTTGGGGAATGTTACTTTCTTGCATCATAGCTCTGGCAATCTGTTGTACTGACATGTTTTGCCTCTCTGCCACTCCATTCTGTTGAGGTGTACCTGCAATTGTAAACTGTTGTTTTATCCCATGCTCATTGCATAGGTCTGCAAAATCATACTCTGTGAATTCACCTCCTCTGTCTGATCTAATGCATTTTATCTTGCATCCTGTTTGATTTTCTGCCAATGCCTTGAATATCTTGAATTTCTCAATTGCTTCAGATTTATATTTGAGAAATGCCACCCATGTCAATCTAGTAAAATCATCTATTATTAGCATGAAATAAGATTCTCCACCTGGTGCATTAGTTCTTGAAGGTCCACACAGGTCCATGTGAACAAGCTGAAGAGGCCTACTTGTAGATAGCTCTCTTTGGTCTTGAAAGATGTGCGGGTCTGCTTGCCCAGTTAGCAGGATTTACATATGGTATTTAGAGGCTTCTTTATTGCAGGCATATCTCTGACTGCATTCTTCTTGCTCAGACTGATGATGTGGTCAAAGTTTAGGTGTCCTAGTCTTCTATGCCATAACCATGATTCATCAAGTTTGCTTATGTGGCATGCTTCATTCTCTTCTTCCACTATATAGACATTACTTTCTGTTCTAACACCTTTGATCAAGGTCTTTCTTGTGGTGCTTGATCTTATCTCACAATCTTGGACTCTGAAAAGGACCTCACAGCCTTTATCACACATTTGACTGACGCTTAGCAGATTGGCTTTCAGCCCATCCACAAATAGTACATCTTGAGCTTTTCCTCTTCCATTATTCAAACTGACTGAGCCTTTTCCTTTAATTTTCCCTGCTTTATCATTGTCGAATGTTACATTCCCAGATTTCTTTTCATCAAAGGTTATAAACTTGCTTCGATCTTCAGTCATATGCTTTGAACATCCATTGTCCAAATACCATTGGCTTTTCTGATCTTGGGCTATTAGAGCCAGGTCACACTTATTCAACTTCTTTTTCCACTGCATGCATCCTTCTGTTTGGTACCTTTTCTGAGAAGATGGACCACATTCTCTAAGAGGACATTTGTGACACTTGTGCTCGATTTGATGGAAGGCAAAGCATTTGATTATGTTTCTGAATGGATTATGTACACGAGTGAATTCTCCATTGTTCATCAATCTCCTTGAGTTTTCATACATCAGTTTTTGTCCATTCGCTCTGCACTCCATGGCTTTATGGCCGTACCCCTTACAATAAAAACAATACCTATGGAAACGATTAGTGTACCTGGTGAAGGGTTGTTCTCTCCATTTGTTTGCTTGAGGTAGTCTTATCATTTTCTGCATCCTTTACTGGTTGGAATCGATTCTCTTTGTTTGACAGTATGCAGCAATATGTCCCAATTTGTGGCAGGAAAAACAAGTGATATTTCTCATAGGAGGAAAGAAACTCCTTTGAGATCTTCCGAACTTGTTCAATTGATCTTCAGGAACCATTGAGATTTTTGCAACTGCTTGCTTCTTCCTCTCATCATTATTTGTCTCTTGATATTGCTGATTGTTTCTATTTGTTTCATCACACATCAAGTTCTTGCTGGCTTCTGCTTCTGTAGTTCCTTTTTGAGCTGCTTCATTATCCTTTACAGCTTTTACAAAAATGATATTATTGTATCTTCTACCTTGGACTTACTGGTTTCTCCTTCATATCCTATCCCAGCCTTTATGAGAGGAGACCTTTGAGCATTTAGAATCTTGTCCAACTGTTCAGTGCTTGTCATTCGAGGAGTGTTCATTGACAATTCCCTTTGGGTGTTTTCTAGTTTCTTTCTCAGGCATACCACTTCTTCTTCCAATTTCTCTTGCTCCTGAGGTTTATCTTTAATTTGCTTTAGCAGAACGTCTTCCACCTTCTTAGCTTCGTCAAGTTCTACTTTCAATTGAATGAGGTCTTCTGAATTTGGTACCTCTTTTACACATTTGAGGAGAATGTCTTTCTGTTTTCTGCACTTGAGTTTGAGTCTGTCTATTTCCTCCAGGGCACTTCTTAGCTCCCCCTCAAGATCTACCTCACCATCTTCCTCATCTTCTAGAAGGAATCCTTCAGACTCTTCCTTGGCCATCAACACAAATTCAGAGGTTCCTTCTTCATTTGAGGATTCATCTGAGTTTTCAGATGCACTGCTATTTTGCTGAGCATAAAGGGATTTTCTATCGAATCTCTTCCCTTTCTGCCAGTTATTAGTTTTAGTTTTCTCTATCTCTTGAGTCCGATTCTTTATTTTCTTGTAAGGACACTTTGATGCATAGTGCCCAACTCTTGCACAGTTAAAGCATTTAAATGGAAGTTTACCTTTATACTTACCTGAGCCTCTATCCAATCTTCTGAAAAATTTGGCCTCTTCTTCATCAGAGCAAGAGCATGTATCTTCCTTTTCTTCTTTGCTCTTCTCAGCCTTAAAGGTTGCTTCCTTCACATTTGAATTCCTCTGTGGAAGTCTCATCTCATAGGCTGTTAAGTTTCCAAGTAATTGGTTCATGGTCAATGTTTCCCAATCAGCTGTTTCTTCTATGGCAGAAACCTTGGGGTTAAAACTGGATGGTAAAGATCTCAATATCTTTTGAGCAATTACACATTCTCTAATGGTTTCTCCAAGAGCTTTCATGTTATTCACAATTTCTGAAACCTTTAAGAAGAAGCTGGCAACATCTTCTTCTTCATTCATTTTTATATTTTCAAATTGGACTCGATAGACTTGCAGTTTGGCCATCTTCACCTTTTTATCTCCCTCATGGATACTTTCTAATGTATCCCATATTTCTTGGGCAGTCTTGTTGTGCATTACTTTGATAAATTCTGCCTCACATAGACCACTTAAGAGAGCATTCATGGCTTTGGCATTAGCTATAAAATCTTGTTTGGCTTCTTTCACTGTGTCAGAATCCTTTGGGGCATATCCCAAATCCACAGCAGCCCAAACTTCTATTCCTAGAGACATTATGTACGTCCTCATTCTTATTTTCCAGAAGGCATAATTTGTACCAGTAAACAAAGGGGCTTTATTTGTTGAGCATCCTTCTAGACTAGCCATCTTGGGGACCTAGGATCTCCTTCCAGTTGTTAAACTGATACAGAAGGAACCTGCTCTGATACCAATTGTTGAACCCTTGGTTAAACTGAGAGGGGGGGGTGAATCAGTTTAATGCAGTCATGGTCTTGTAAAACTTTCTTTTACACTTATTTACATCTTCATTTCGTGATCAACGTAATGTACAATGGAACAACAATTTTAATAAGTGAGTAGTAGGTATTAAGCAGATTAAATAGATAATCTCAACATATAATCATCATGCACATAGACAACAGATATAAGTGGAAACCCATAAGGGAGAAAACCACATCTTATTATTGTTGTGATGCAAAGGCAAGCTCCAACTCCCTCTCACCACTGATTTTCTGTAGGCTCCAACTTACAGAAGGCTACTACCTCAATTCTGCAAGCTAAAACTTGCAAGGAAGCTCCAACTCCCATCTAATTTCTGTAGGCTACAACCTACAGGAGGCTCCTACCTCAGCCAACTACAACTGGACTTCTATCAAGCTACAACTTGATATGGAAGCACCAACTTCCTCACTATACAATAAAATCATATACTGATTTACCTGGATATCAGCTCTGTTTTTCTCCTTCTTTACTGCTGTCCTTCCAACGTTCAAATTTGCTTTATATCATCTCTGGATCATCACAACTCCTCTCTCTGCTCCATCTTCTTCTTACACTCTCTAACCTCTCTATGCATACCGATATTACATGTTTTATACAGATAGCTTTATGACTGTTTGCATTCTACAGGGAATATGAAGTGAACAGGCATGACTCTTTGCCTTCGACCACCTCATTCTCTCGCTCATCATTTCAGGAGGTTACAACACTGTCTACTCATTTCAGAATTAAATTGGAGTTTTGCTTTGCCTATGGAGACTTGCCTTTACATCACAAACAATATAAATTCAATAATACATTTACAGTCACAATCAAACATTTCAATTCAACCCTTTCAACCTCTTGCTTTTCCGTTTATTTTGTCTTCTTTGCCTGCTGTCCATTTATCTTCTCTACCTGTTCTAACTGTTCTGCACAGGAACGGGTCCTTTTAACTGCTCGAGCCTTTCCTTGCCGTGTTCAACCTTTTCTTTTGTTACCTGAGTCGACCTCTGCTTCCACTCTTTTCTTCACAAACAACGCAGAATACATTAAGCCTGGACATGAAATTCATTACTATTTACCTCTGAACAATATCGCGTCCACTTTTTATCACATTTCGGTATTTCCATCGTTCTTTGCTATATGGATTCTTTGCTCTCCAATGCAATTTACAAAGGGAAAACCCATACTCCCGGACTTGAAAATCTTTAGGCTTCGGCTTTGGTCTTCATCGCGTCCGCTCTCTTTATCGCACTTCGCACTTTGGCATTCCCATGTGTTTGTGCAATTTTTCTCCTGTCCCGATTCCGATATGCGATGGTAATATCGCATCGCAATATCGGCTATCGCAATATCGCAATATCGGCAATCACATATTAATTTACCATACCGTCGAACTCATATCATATGTGATATGCGATCGCATCGCATCGCATCGCCACTTCGCAGTATGCGATGGACTTCGCATCGCCGATGTGCGATATAGCGCTGTGCTGCCACGTGTCCCTTCGCATCGCCACGTTGCATCGCAACTTTGCATCCATCCAGCGGCTATCGCATTCGCTTGCGATGTCCGATATGTGATTGGGTCCCACTTGATTCCGATATAATCTTTGCCGTCTATCTCCTTTAATCTCATCCGTTGATCGCGCTGGTCCACCACTGTACTTTTGGGCTTTAGGAAAGCGGGTCCCAGTTCACGGCACTGCGGAGGCACTCCTTGGTACGGAATAATCATCGGGCTTGTGCTACCGCAGTGAATGACAACTGTCGATCTGCGGTTAACGCCCGATGGGCAGGTCAACTACGGAGGCACCCCCTTGGGTTAATCATTGTGTTGTTTGTGCCCTCGTGGTACCATTGATCCGAGATCAACGTTAACCGTGCTCATAATATGTGCACGAGGTTTAGCCTGGTCCCACACGTTTTATCATTCCGCTCTTTATATGCTTTTTGCTTTAAAACAAAACACATCAACAAAATGTATTGGCCCCACAGTATGCCTCCTCTTAACTCACAATTTCGAGCTGCCAAAGAATGTTGAGTCTCCGCCGTTGATCCTAGAATGATCCAACGGTCATCGCATTATCGCGTGCCAACTAGCCCGATGGCATAATGTTTTTGAACCTATGCGAAATAGGCGGTTTCAGTATGCCACACGTCGCCCTCCTAATTGTATCGCGTCCATCTCACTTAAAACCACTTATCCTCCAAAAGCGGTGCGAAAACCCTCTAGTGGTTTTCAAAACCACTTTCACTGTTCCATTTTCGTCATTGACTCATGGTTCCGCTTTCAACTCCTCAATGCGCTTCTCCGCATATTTGGTAAAACGTTCAAGCAAACCATCGATTCATGTTTTCCGCTTCTGTTCATCGGGTCTTCCACGCTGCTTCTCCCTGAGCTTTATTTAGTTTCTAAGTGCGCCGATCTCCCCTGAGCTTGTTTTGCTGCCTTTGCTCCTTTTCTTCCTTAACTACTTCTCTGCTGCCTCTGCTTCTTTCTGCTGCCTTTGTTGCCTTTGGTGCCTTCTTAGCTGCATTCACTGCCACTACTGTATTTGTTGCTTCGCTGTTACCTTTGCTGCCTCAGCTGCCTCTGCTCCTTTGCCTTATTGCTGGTTCTTCTCTGCTCCTTTGCCTTAGTGATAATTCAGGTGATGCTCTTTTGTGCTCCTTTGCCATCAATGACAATATTTCCAACTGTTTTAATTGCTATCGCTCTGTAGGCAATACTCTCTTTCATGCACTTAATTTCTGATGCATTGCCAATTCAAGTATTTATTGCAGTTTTCTATTTTCCTTAGTGGATTTTAAGTTATAGAAACTAAAAAATCTACAAATCTTTTGTGTTATTCTTGAAATTCAGTTGGAGTATTTAGCTGATTTTGTTCATATATGATTGTATTTTGCACTGACCAGAACTGCAGAAGAAACAATCATACAATTCACCAAAAAAAAACAATGCTCTTACACCATGTAGGAAGCCAATGTCTTTGGATTAGTTAATGCTATATTTTATAGTATGCTCATTTTATGCAGTATTTTCTATACTGGTCTGGTCTTGGCTTGCATTGTCGAGTAACCTCTGAGAAGTGACTATATTCAGTTACAACCATAGTAGCACTATGCTCTTTTTGTAACAAGATGTTACTGAACTAAGCAACTGTATGTTTTATTGTATTTTTGGAAATAAACTATAAACTTGCATATTGCTACATGAATCAGGCCAATTTCCACTTATACTTGCTTTGTTGCAGAGCTTCTTTATGTAAGACATGGGAACTTTTATACGTATGTTCTTCAGCAATGTGCCCTGGAACTGAAATAGCTTCTTGCCTTCTAGAATACGTTCACGTTGCCATCAAAGCATTGGAAGATGATTCTCAATTGCAGACAGTGGTCTTGACTGCATGCAAGTCCCTCGAGCACTCTGTGAAAAATGGTACAAGAATGTCTGTTCCATCTCAAGATGAGTTAGAAGCTGTTTTGACAGGAAATAAACTTACAACAACAGTATATTTTCTAGATGAAACGTTTGAAGACATTACTTATGGATTGACTACTACTGTTGGGGAAGCAGTGCAGGTAAAGGCAACTTTATTTCTCCATGGATGCCAATGTCTGTCTATAATTAACCTAAATAAGCAAGCATTATTCTTTATGAGCTTAAGGTTCAGAACAATCACTTTGTTAGCTCTACAATAATAATTTGAGTTTCATGGAAATTATTTTTTAGTATAGTGGATTCTTTTGATTTGACCATCGTGTAACAAAGCTTAACTTGCCATTCAATTTCAATCATTCGATCCCTTCTTTCATTTTGTTATGGCATCCCCTGGAATGTTGTTTTCTGGAGTTCTTTCTGAACTTGTCTCCTTATTGGCTAGTGGGAATCTGGTCTCTCATACAAGACATCTACAACAAATAACTATTATTTTCCATGTTTGTGTTATATGCAATTTGGCAATTTCCTCCCGCTAATCTGTAAAAGTTTGCAAATAGTTACTGCATCAATATAAAATTTGATTAAAAAATAAAATGAATTGAAATTCTAATTCTTATTTATTTTCAAGGTATTTCTTATATTAAACGGAGAATATTTTAAAAAGCAGAGATGCACAAGAAAGACTATATACAATGAGAAAAAAAATAGAAAATTACTATGTGTGGAGACTGGTAACGCTGATTACATCTATAGTTTCCAGTATGTGTGCATGTTTTCTAATTTTTTCTAAATATTTCATCAAATCTATCAAAAGGGTACTACTAATTGATTCTTGAAAATCTACACAAAGGAAAACTATTTATGTTCTTCAATGACAAGAAAAACGTTAATGGAACTGGAAGTTACAGCAATTATTATAAAGCATGGGAGTGCCCACAGCATCTCCAATATAAATAGCTTAATTAAAATAGATAGCAGAAATAAATATAAATAAAAGCACTATAATTGTAGACCAATGAGTGGTCCACTTGTTATTCCCAACCACTATTAAGTCTCCCCTATTTATTAGAGTTTTGTCTCAAGCTATTGGACTCTTGATTTTTCGATTTAGATCTTAAGCTAGTGGGTCTGAGGACACGAACTCAAATCCATTCCTATTAGGCAGCTGCCTTCTCAGGGTGGCATGGGAAATCTGCACTGGCTTCTTACAATTCTGCATAGAGTGCTCAAACGTAGCTCCTGCAGGACCTGCTCAATGCTATGAAGTTAGTAATAAGTTGTGTACTTGTCCAGAAACTGCTGAAGGGGTTGCTGAGGCAAGGTAGTGTGGCAAATCAAGTGCTTTGTGTACAGCAGAAAACTTATTATAGATAATGCCTCAAGCGTTTGACTAGTAGAGACATTAAAACGGTTTCTTGAAGCCATGTATTTCCAATAAGGGACCTTTGACCAGAAACTTGTAATAGGTTAGCTATTTATCATAAAACAATAATATCTTGAAAACTAGCTATCGAAAATTGTAACTTTGAATTTGCTCAACGGAGCTCTATTGGTATGACAATAAATGTGATTACCCCCTGTACTTGCAATTTTCTTCGATTAATTTTTGTAAACTTTTGTGGGTGCAGGAACTTTCTGGCATCATCAAATTATCTGCTTATACAACATTTGGCCTTTTTGAATGCCATAAGATGTCGGGGGTTGCAAAAAATGGGGCGATTGTAACTGGTAAGCTTGTGGTCTGGGTGCTGGATTCTTGAACTATTATTTCTGGTCCTTTTTCATTATATATTAGCAGATATGCATGAGTTGATGACAACTCATGTCATTGCTTCTTAAGTCAGAAAGGTGCCCTTTTTCACACTAACTGTTTGCATTCTTTGTAAAAGAAGAATATATTGGTTTGGATGACGAGAAGTATATGGGAGATATCCTTGCGGAATTTAAGGCAGCTAAGGAATGTAGTAAAGGTAAAAACCGACAGTTTAAGCTGGTCTTCAAAAAACGCTTATTTCGGGATTCTGATGAATCAGTTACAGAACCTGTGTTTGTACAGCTATCATACATGCAGGTACATGATACTTTGTGCTTTAAATTATCTAGTAGAGAAAGGTGTGTCCAAACAATAGGTAAATGACATTGATTTTAAGGTTGATTTAGTAATTTACTGTTAGCATTAATTTTAATTTAGTTTATTATGCTGAAATCTTGTTCTGCTAGAACTCATCCACTTTTTTTTCACTGAAAATGTATGTAAATATTATCTAATCTGCTGACTCTGGTGTAGGCTCAACATGACTACCTTATTGGTAATTATCCCGTTGGAAGGGATGATGGGATACAACTAGCAGCACTGCAAATTCTGGTTGAGGTTGATCATGTTGATAATCTTGAATCATCTCCGTAAGTCATTTTATTTATTTAAAATATTTTCAGCTTCATATGAAATAACCAGAATCTTCAGCTCAACTAAAAGATTCAGATTACTGTACTTTCCTGTCAAGAGTTATTGCAGAAGTTTCATGTACATCCAGAAGCTGTTTTATTGCTATTGGTAGAAAATTTTCTTGCACATTCAGCAGCATGATTTGACCTTAAAAATTATATTGTAGTTACTTTTTATTTTTGTAAAGAAAATAGGTGCTGCCTGAGATTGAGAGAGGAATGATCTGGTAGATGAATTTCCATATTCTGGTTAAGTTTTAACATTAAGCCATTCCAAGCCTCCGTGAAGTTAAGCTACAGTTGATATAGGTACTCATTAGAATGATGGAAATGTCATCCACATCTTAATTTTTTAGTAAGACAGAATACAACTTGTGATTTCTCTAGTAAATTAATTAATCATTTTTGTTACCTAATCTTTTATATTTATATGCAGAGATTTGCCTGTGTTGGTTGATCGATACCTTCCAAGACAGTTGGCATCATCAAGGGCAAAAAAGGAATGGGAGGAAGATGTTTTGGGGCACTACCGTACTGTGGTATGTTCCCTGTTTTCTGTGTTAGTAGGTTCTTTTTCACCGGGAAATTGCATGCAAGAGTATATATCTTCCATTTCTATGAAACAGAAATAGTAGTTCTATATATAGAGTCATGTTACCGAAATTCTCCTAGTGAATATTTCAATCATCTTGTGTAGACACATTTATCTAAAGATGATGCAAGGCAGCAGGTGTTGCGTATTCTTCGTGCCATGCCATATGGAGATTCGGTATTCTATAATGTTAGAAAAATGGGGGACCCAATAGGGTTATTGCCCAGTCAAGTTATTCTTGGTATCAACAAGCGGGGGGTTAGTATTTCTTACTTTATCTTTGAAGAATTACCATGCAGTACCATAATGTGATGAGAGATATGTTGAATACAAATCTCACTAAGCAGTTTTTTGCTTTTTCATTCAAAAGTCCAATTAAAAATTTTGAGGACATAATCTGATGTGATTTAGCTGCTATGGATCTATTCACAGGAAACATAATTATATTTAATGGCTTTCTTTTTCAGATATGAATGATCAAAAATAATTTTGTTTCCTTTTCATGCAGTACCATATTTTTAGCAATCCCCATTTCCAAAAAATTCGTACGTATCTCCTGTTCATGATATTATGAATGGAGCTGAAGTTCTCTAGAAAAAAATTCTTCTAAGTTACATAAAAGAATGCTATAGGGCAGAGAAAAGAGTTGACTTCTTGGCTTCATAGAAATGAAAATACTTGCAGTGTGTATGGGAATACCAATCTTTACGAACTTGCAGTGAATCAGCTTACCATAAATTTTTTCCAGAGAGGAAAGACAATATATTACAAGTTGTATTGCAATATTTTATTCATTTTATTTATCTTCTTTTCAAGATTGCATTGATGTTGTTGCATGTAATATGCCAAATTATAATTTTTCCAGGAAATTGCTTTAATAAAAGTTTAACCATAAATTCCTCCAAACAATAGTAGAGCAAGCACCATGAAATTACAGCAAAATAAAATATATTTACAGCATGCAAATCAGAAACACAAGAAATACTCCTGCTCAGCTTTATTAATAATGTTATAATAGATTAGTACAATAGCTAGGATTAGCTGAGAGGAAGACGACCACTAGATAATCTTCTTCAAGCTGAACCTGGCCTCAAAAATACTATAGATGACAATGATGCCCAAGTTGAGAATCTGGGTGAGCCTTGTTACTGCTCAAACTAGCAGGGGTCCTAAAAGGGGCTCCTTGGAGAGCCACTACCAGATCAAGGGCAACAATGGAGCAATAGCCCACTGTCACCTCCGCTATGGCTCCCTACTCTTTACGGATTTTCACTGATGGGGGGAGACCCGATATAATAAGGACCATAAAATGAATAGGTCAATGATAAGGTGAGGGGTGATCCTAGGGGGTCTATTTACAAGAGAGGCTCAAATGTATAGCTTACTTGCTTTGGAAAGCAAAGTTGAAGGCTCTCAAGGAAGGGTTGAAGGAGAATTTCAAGGTTTAGGTTTAAGGTATGTATCTTATAATGGAGGTCTTCAAACCCAAAATTCTTGTGAAGTCATCGATTCCAAGTGATCTTTGAAGAATTATCCTTAATAGCATATGGGACCACATGGGACCAAGTGGACTCGGGGTTAGGTCAAGGGGATAGAGTTTAACAACCAATGATATACTTGACCTAATCTAGAGGGTGAAAGGGACCAAAGAATGAATTTCAATACAAGGTAATGTAAGGATCCCAATGAGGTTTCTAGCCTAAGGAAACCAAGAACAAGAATCGGTCTTCGAGCTAGGGCTTGCACTATCTCAAGATCCCACCATTGGAATCTCATGAAACTTTGAGGGCTTCTTTAGGAGACACAAGCGCAGTTGTGGACCAAAAATCGAAGTGTTTGGATGGCTATATTATGAGATAATTGATGCCCTAGGTGACCTATGTAGGCTAGGCCTAGAAAAGAGGGGAATGTGAAAGAAATAAGCTTTGAGGTGATCACCTATGGGGGACCAGTGCGTAATCCTTTGGGGAGATTTGGAGTCAAGAGTAATTATGACTATGGATATTGAATTTTCTATGTCAATGAGGTCTCAAAGACAACTTCGCATAGCACTAGGGAAACAACAAAAGTAGCTTCAAGGAATTATACTTCGTTTTCCAAAATAGATGGCTTATCAAGATGAATTTCAACGATGATGCATCTCTAGGAACATTCACTCATAATACATGGCCCATACATGAAGCACCACTATCTAGAAACAAAATTTCCACAACTTCGCATAAATGGATGCAGTAAATTAGCCCTAGTATAGCGAAATCCCAACAATAATGTATGTGATAAAAATAGAAAGAAAGAATATCATTAAATTGCACTTACATGTATTAAGAATATATCCAACCATCAAAATTTTGCCAATCAAGAAGTTCCAAGACAAGAGAAAATGATCCAAACATCAAAATTCATTCCATGCTCCAAAAATTCATCCTCCAAGAAGGATAATGAAGTTATCTAAAGAGATACAAGTCTAATCCAAGTGATGATGCTAAAATGAAATCACATCATTTGTATCTATACGCTTCTAATGAGTTTGGTTTAGTTAATTAGGCCTAATTAGCCCTTAAAATAAAATAATGTGCAAAATAACTAACTTTTGGTGACAATTCCACCAAACTAGCTCATAAACAAAAGAATAAGCTTTTCAAGAGGTCGAATGATCAATAGTACATGTCGTTGGGCCTTATAAGAGGCTTGATGAAGTCCATGGATTCCATAATGTGAAATAGGACTCCCAAAAGTAGTGGACAAAGGGTTGGCTCCTTGTTCCCTAAATAATAAATCATGGTGCTCCCAATGGGTGTGAGAGCACACAAGTAACCTCATAGGTCTCCAAATAGACCGAAGATTCTTGTAGACCATATGCAAGGGCTCAGATGGTGTAATGTCCCAAACTAGGAAAAACAATGATATGCAAAGAAAACAATAAATACAAAAACAATTTTTTTAAACTTTTACTGCACACCCATAAAAAGAACGAAAATAATAACCAGCTGAGCCATTTTATTATGAATCGGGAGCAATAGTACAATACTGTGAAAGAAGTGCACCTAGACTTGCCTCAAAGACAATTGTGACATAGCCTAGGTGATAAAATGTCAAGCCAAGATGGTAGAATCAACTGTCTCAGTGATGCCCTGCGCTACCCCAGTAAAGTTGCACTGTCTGTTGTAAAGATGTTGCTGAAAACCCCACTTCCAGTGCTCATGAAATTCAACCAAATTAATCCCAAGCTCCTCAAGCAAAGGCCACCAAAACTCATAAAGTGTTTGGACTGGTTTGGACCCCCGAAAATCGGCCCCCAAAGCATCACGTCCTCCTCAAACTACTGGAAAGTATGGCCTACCTGCACACCAATGAAATTCCTCCCAAATCACTACAAGAATGCTGCAAAATACTCCTCCAAGGTTTCCCTTATTTCTCCTGGCTAGCTCTTTCTTCACAATTCAATCCTCCAACTCCCACGTGTGCGCAGTGAGAGGCTTTTGTGCTGGCCCAAGAGCTGCAACCTCGTCCCACTCTATAGCTTCCACCTCTTGCTCCCAAACTCCACCCGAAGTCTGTAATCCCACTGAATCTCCTTCTCCAAAATTCTCCCCGCAAATGCTCCCCAGAAGACGCCTAAAATAACTCCCACATGTGCACCTCCTGCATCCTCCTGGAATACGCTATGGCTGAGAAAATGTATGAATGTAAACTTTGAAATATCCCCACCTCTCCCTTGGATGATGTGATAGAACTTGTCTAGGGTGGTACTCGAAGTCCCCCGAATAAAGGGTGAGTTCTCCGCTTGGAAAACTCGTTGCTAAACAGCAAGTGACTCGACTAAGCAGCTTGAGCAACCGAAATGAGTTCGATTGGGAAAAGATCGCAAATGAGGTTGAGCTCCTCCTATTTATAATTTCGTGGGCCTTCCTACCCACGTGGTTCCCCTCATCTTTCCTATCGACTTCCCTCCTATGCTATTCAAACTCTTCACTTGACCAAGTGTGTTTTCCTTCATGTGGGTGGCCCCTACGCTCCACTAACAAAAAAATATGACCTCCTTTTCCTCCCTGAGTCTTTTCATCAAAATTGAGTGGGTCCCATAGCCTCCAAAAATATCCAAAATTGTGGAAAATGAACCTGTGAGAAAATAATTTAGGAAGGGGCATTATAGTCCTCCCCTCCCAAATGTTGCTTGTCCCCAAGCAACTTCAGCGTTGGATGCAAGTATGTGTTCACCCTCCCAGGTGGCATCCTCATCTGGTAGGCTCCTCCAACGCACCAAATACTCTTTGATAGTCCAACTCCTCATCTTCCTTTCTCGAGTCTCTAGAATCGCTTCCGGTTCCAAAACCAGATGCTCCTCATCATCAAGCAGAGGCAACTCTATTGTTGTCGTCACTTGCTGTCCCAACACCTTCTTGAGGCACGAAACATGGAAGATATTGTGCATCTCGCTCCTTGGAGGAAGCTCCAGCTTGTAGGCCACCTCTCCAATGCTCCTAACCACTTTGTACAACCCATAGAAACGTGGTTGTAGCTTCTCTGCCCCTTTCTGCTTCAATGTAGATTGTCGATATGGTTGTAACTGTAAGAACACCAAGTCCCTCTCCTCAAATTGCCTCTCAATCTAGTGCCTATCAGCATACATCTTCTGTTGATTTTGAGCTGTCAATAAGTTGTCCTTGAAAGCCTTGAGAATGTCTTAGCTCTCTAGGATCCAATTTTTGGCCTTTGGGGCCCGAATGTCTCCAAAAACAATGTCAGCAAAAGATAAGGCATCATAACCATACAAAGCATGGAAGGGTGACATACTGATGGACATGTGATGAGTGGTGTTGTAGCAATGGTGTAGCCATCGAATCCATGCTCTTTACTGCCCGGTCATGTAGTTCATAAGATAACCCTCCAGCCATTTGTTAACCCACTCCGTCTGACCGTCAGTCTGCAGGTGGTAACTCATGATCGGGGTGAGTTCAATACCTGAGAAAATTCCTCAAATCTGGAATCTTATTGCAGCAACTTGTATTATTTCTTCTAATTGATAAATTAATTATCCAGTTTATTGCTATAGCAACATCGAATTAAACACACTTGCAACATTCACTAAATAAATTGTGGAAAAATACAAGTGTGGAAATAAAACTTAACAAGAAGAAATCATAGACACATCTGACACCGTTATTTTTGGACTAATGTCCCCGGAAAAACCAAATGCAAAAAAACCGGTGCAACAACTGAGGGTTTATATATTATGCAGTAATTTTCTAAATACAATTTGGGATGCCTTTCTGGCTATCCCTGCAGAGAATATGACTGACAAAGAATTATTGAGAAAAACCTCACAATGACACCGGAAGTCCAACTGGCCAAAACCCTAGATGTCAAGCCCTCCACTGCCTTTGTATAGTCATTGTGCAGTCTCTGTGTCACTCTACGTGGGGAATGCGTAGCTTCTGCATTCTAACTCTTCTGCTGGCTGGATATGGCCCTCTGGCCCCTTCTGGTCTCACACCCCGGCGTTCCGGCACTAGATCTAATTGATCCTCAGCTGAAACTCGAACCTCCTCTGGGCTACTGCATTTACACTGCTGGCTCTGCGAAATCTCTGCGTATCTGCTACGCTGCCTCTGCTAGTGCTGCTCTCTGTCTTCTCTATGTGAAAATTCCTAGATCTAACAATCTTGGGAATCCTACTGCAACCAGCTGAATTTACTTCTCATATTTTGTCAATTACATTACAAAATTAATTCAAATTTCTTCGTGAATTATTGAAGTAATGTAATATCCCATTTTGGGGATATCTCTAAAACACAAACAACTCCAACCAGAGATGGACTGGGAGGGCGTTTACCAGATATTTCACCTCTGTGAAGAGAGTGAGATCTGGAGGCTACCTGGCCCTTTCTAGACTCTGTCTAAGAGTATGAAATAAACACACCAAGTGGTATAGAACTAGAATGCCCAAAAATACATAAAGATAACAGTAAAGCAGACATACAATAGCATAGACAGAATGTACGGCAAATCATCCAGAAATATAGAGAGAGAATGCTAAGCCATTTTATTATACTGAGAAAAATAATGAACTACAATACGTGATCAGAGTGATGGCACCTAATCTTGCTCAAGGCAGGTGAAGAAATACTCTCATAATATCAAGAAATGGCTGCTCTCTGAACTGCGTCCCAGCTGCTGGAAAACTGCCGTGTAGCTGCTACTGTTGAACTGAACTGATGACTTGGGGCTGATCCCCTCGCCGAAATGAGCTAAAAATATGGAATCCACCTCTACTCATCAACCACAGCAAAATCCAGAAATCATATCTGAAATGGCTGACCCCCGAAAATCACCACCTTGGGGAATTACGCTGCCCTCCAAGGCTCTGCTTAGAGGCTGAATAGGAACAAATGAAATACAGCCTCAAACTCCACCAAAATCCTCCCAAAGGCAAAGGCTGATCCTCTGCTCGATCTCCAGGCTCAAAACCCCTGCAAGAAACTCAATCCGAAGCTCCTCCTGAATGGACTGCGTCCTCCCTCTCAATGACTGCGCAGTCTCTAAATGCACATCTCCGCAACAAAACCCAAACACCAATCCTCCCACAAAATGATGAAGAAACTACCTTGCCCGAGCAGGCACTCGAAGTCCCCTGGGGCTAAGGGCGAGATCTCCGATCAGAGACACTCAACGCACTAAACAGTGCTGCAGACAGGCTAAACAGCCAGCGTGCTCAAGAAGTCAAAACAACCAGCTCAATATCATCAACAACGAATGACCAAAATGACGAGGCTCTCCTCTCTCTTATAGCGTTGGCCTCTCTCGAACCCTAAGGCCCACCTCCTCTAATGTAGCCTCCCTTTGCCACGTGCTCAACCCAACCAGCGCAGTCCCTCCATGTGTCTACGTGGGTCCCCTCTCTACGTGGTCTCTTGGCCCCCCTTGGCTCACTTAAGTTACAACGTTGTGTGTACTAGGAAGTGCACTTTATTTTTAGAGTGAGCTATGTCCCCCTCTACTCACTTTTATTTATAATTTAATTATATAAGGCAAAATTGATCAAAATTGATATTTCCAATTAGCTGCTGCTAATTGGGAATATTACTCCCCACCAAAAATTGCTTGTCCTCAAGAAATGCCTGAACAAGCCTCCTCTCTAGTTGATGCTCCCCACCGACACTGCAAAATGTGCCTGGGTCCCAGATGCGCCACTGAAACCTCCCTATCCTCTGCATCACCCTGATATGAAGGGATCTCTCAATGCCAGGATCCCAAACTGATCTCTCATGGTACCAGCCAACCAACAATCCTCTCGGATCCCATTGCCACCATGGCCAATAATTGCCCAAGTCCCACGGCTCGGACTGCGCACTGCCTCTGGCTATGACTAATGCTCTAAGAGGCGAAGACCATGACCCCTGCTGCGCTGTATCTGTGACTGTGTAATTTGTCCCATCAACTATGTACCAACTCATCACCTCTCTCCAATCCAAGTCCTGACTCAATCCCACGCTGATCCTGCTCTGCTGAAATCGGGATGGAGTGCTGAAGAAATGACGAACTGTGCCTCCCTGCCAGCTGGAATCTGTAACATCTGCTATGTCCAAGGGCCCCTTCTCCGCTGTGCTCCCTACGAAGAATACCGTACCATCAAGAGGGTACCAACTCATGATCTCCCGCCAGTCCATCCTGGAAGAAGAATCCGATGTAGCAACAACAACTGCATATGGAACACGACTGGAGTGTTGCTGCCAGCCCGTAATCAACTCCCACTGCTCTGCCTTGTCTGCCATTGAAAGTTGCCTGTAGAAGGAAGCCCCTCTCTCTATAATGGGCCAAAGTGGGCAAGATATGCTGCAAGCTCCATCGATGTACTCCTGGAGAGTGCTACCAACTAAAAACACTGCAGCTCTGCTGACTGTGTGTACATCTATCTGCGCCTCATCCCTGTGTCGACCCACAGATGGATGCTCCACCATATCCAACAACTCCTCCCACCCCTGATCAGGAATGTCATGCTCCCGCTGTATACTGGCCCCTTGCAGAACAATCCCATCAACCTCCAACACCTCCAGAGGATATGGGTCTGCAACTGTTGTCACCGTCCTCGATGTCAGTGCATCTGACTGCCCCACCTCAAAGGCTGATCCCAATGTTAGCCGCATAACCCTCATCGGCTCAATGTGGGCGCCCATCTGGCTCTCCCCCAAAGGAATATTGTGCCTGATGTGAATAGTGTCCTCCTCGGTCGACTCAGGCTCCATCACCTGCTGCTCTAGCTGAATCGTCACAAGTGACTCTTCACCTAGAGTATCTCCCGCAGAGTCCCGTGACTGCTCACCCTGGACACTGGAATGCAGCTCCGGTCTACTGTCATCATCTCTGCATGACTGCTCTCGCTCCCCAGAAGCGTCCTCAACTGATCCTATGGACTCATATAAAGAAGAGTCCTCACCCTGGCATACAGAAGGAATGCCCTCCTATTCTACCTCCGCCACCTCATCTGCATTAAATATGCCATCCACCCTCTCGATAATGTGTCGATAGATTGTCTGGAGCCCAGACACATACTGGGATGCTACCTCTGATGTACCCAGAATCCTCTGCTCATGCATGATCTCGACATGCCTTGAGGGAAAAGTGACGCATGTCTCCCTCATGACCTGCTCCCTGGGTGTAGTCTCAGCGATGACCGATGTGCCACCCTTGTAGATGATCATCTCATCCGCTAACCTGTGGCCATCAACTAGCGTACCGACCCAGTGCCACTGCCGAGAAGTCTCTCCCCTAGGGTGTTGGGTGTCATCCAAATATCTTGGGTGAGCTTCGCATACCCCGCTACTCATGCCCAGAGTGCCAAAGGACAGCAACAAAATCGACTGTGCCCGTGAGTGATGTCGAAGCGGGTCAGGTGTGTGAGTCCCCACAGATACCGCCAAGTATCGCTCATCTGTCTCCCCATCGATCTTGGGTGAACGACCCCCAAAGGTAAGCCCGGTGTCCCTGTCCGCGAGTCTCCCTGGAGGCAATACTCTAAGACCCTGCTATGCAGCTCCATACGCCCTCGCATACCACCAATCATCCATGTACCCCTCGACGTGCCACTGCACACTGAGGCATACCCCTATACACTGCTGGGTACCCCCTACTACTGCTGTACCACCCTGTACCGTCTCGTGCCTTGTCTGTGTCAAGGCATAGGTCACTCCTCATGTGTCCTCAATGCGATGTAGGACACTCCTACTCCACAATGCAGTCCTACACACTATGGTACACCACCACGCAACTCCATGTCCACCGGTAGCCCACTGCTCAATGCTTGATGCTCCCACACATCCTTGGATGTGATGGCCTAAAGTTGTGTCTCTACATGTCGGACCACCCCCAATCGGACATAGTCAACCGACCTGCCTGGTAAATGATAGGTGATCCCGCCTAGATCCCAATACTAGTCTGGGGTTCCTGTATTCCCAGCACCTGGAAACTCCTGCTGAACTACACTCGGGTCCACCACTATCTCCATAACCCACTCCACCGGGTACCAACTCAAAATCTCTCGCCATCCAACCTCGACAAGTGGATGTTGCACACTGTGCAACTCCGATCGTCTCATCCTGCTAACCAAGTCAACGTATGAGGTCTGACTAGGTGACTCCGTCTCTCTCTCTCCAATGGGAAAAGGTGACCCAACAACGCTGCTAGTCCCGTCCATGCATGCCTGAAGGGGAATGGTCTGGCGCTCCAATGTGCCCTCTGGTTGTACCATCAGGGAATCAAGTCGTTCCCCAATGCGGGCCAACTTGGCCACCGACTCGGCACAAGCCACTCTCATGCCCTCCAGCTCTTGGTCCTGCAACAAAATGGCCTCCCGTACTGACGTGGCCTTCCCTTTCAAAACTAGAAGGTCTGCCCGAAGCCGATGATACCGCTGTCTGTGACCATCATCCAATACCTCTGTATCTCCTAGTGCCTCATCGAAGGTGGATACATCTCCTGACACCTCACCCGTCTATCTTATGCTACTACCACCCGAAGACTCGGACACGACTCCGGTCATCACCTCAATGGATGGCTCTACTGAGGTAGGCTCTACCTTCTCCACTACGATATCAACCGACACGGTCAAGGAGGTCTCCAATGAGGGTGAGTCCTGTGTCACACTAGGTGTATCCTCGAACTCCCTGCAATCCTATGTGCCCTCATCCTCCAAGTGCGAGGTAACCATTTTGATGGTTTCCCCCTCCGATACTCGGTCAAGCTGGAAAGAGGTATCCGACTCCTCCACCCAAGCTTTTTCCAAATGCTTAGATGACCTGTCAAATGTCGGTAAATGGAATCTGCCCACTGTGCACTGCAAGCCCCCGTCATGTGAGTGCCTGTTCCCTTTGTGAAAGTTGCGGGGTCTGCTATCCTGCTGGAGCTTAACAAAATCTCTGAATGGAAGGGCATTCCTGAACTCCTACACATATGCCTGATACTCGGCGAAATAATCACCCATGTGGCCAGGCTCTGGCTCCTGCTGTGCTCCTGCCCCTGTGTCTGCACCCAGAAAAGTGGGCATAGTGGAACGTGTGGGTGTATGTGATGCCATATGCTGAGTGGCATCATGCTCTGGCAAATGGTGGGATGTGCCTGATCCCTCGCCAATCTGGAAACCCCTTGGGGTTTCACGCTGTCTAGCCTCAACAGCGGTGAATCTCTACCCCATCACTTCAATCTGCCTCGACAGATCCTGTGCTGATTTGAGGAGCATCTCCCCAAATTTCTTCGCATCATCATCACCTGCCATCGGCTCCTCCTGCTTGGTGTCTACAGGCTCCTCGTGTTCTGCGTCTATCACAAGCTCCTCATGTTCTGTGTCTACCACAGGCTGAGCCAGATCTATGCTCTGATACCACTGTAATATCCCGTTTCGGGGATATCTCTAAAACACAAACAACTCCAACCAGAGATGGACTAGGAGGGCGTTTACCAGATATTTCACCTCTGTGAAGAGAGTGAGATCTGGAGGCTACCTGGCCCTTTCCAGACTCTGTCTAAGAGTATGAAATAAACACACCAAGTGGTATAGAACTAGAATGCCGGAAAATACATAAAGATAACAGTAAAGCAGACATACAATAGCATAGATAGAATGTACGGCAAATCATCCAGAAATATAGAGAGAGAATGCTAAGCCATTTTATTATACTGAGAAATATAATGAAGTACAATAGGTGATCAGAGTGATGGCACCTAATCTTGCTCAAGGCAGGTGAAGAAATACTCTCAGAATATCAAGAAATGGCTGTTCTCTGAACTACGTCCTAGCTGCTGGAAAACTGCCGTGTAGCTGCTACTGCTGAACTGAACTGATGACTTGGGGCTGATCCCCTCGCCGGAATGAGCTCAAAATTTGGAATCCACCTCTACTCATCAACTACAGCAAAACCCATAAATCATATCTGAAATGGCTGACCCCCGAAAATCACCACCTTGGGGAATTACGCTGCCCTCCAAGGCTCTGCGTAGAGGCTGAATAGGAACAACTGAAATACGGCCTCAAACTCCACCAAAATCCTCCCAAAGTCAAAGGCTGATCCTCTGCTCGATCTCCAGGCTCAAAACCACTGCAAGAAACTCAGTTTGGAGCTCCTCCTGAATGGACCGCGTCCTCCCTCTCAATGACTGCACAGTCTCTAAATGCACAGCTCCGCAACAAAACCCAAACACCAATCCTCCCACAAAATGCTGAAGAAACTACCTTTCCCGAGCAGGCACTCGAAGTCCCTCGGGGCTAAGGGCGAGATCTCCGATCGGTGACACTCAATGCACTAAACAATGCTGCAGACAGGCTAAACAATCAGCGTGCTCAAGAAGTCAAAATGACCAGCTCAATATCATCAACAACGAATGAACAAAATGAGGAGGCTCTCCTCTCTCTTATAGCGTTGGCCTCTCTCAAACCCTAAGGCCCACCTCCTCTAATGTAGCATCCCTTTGCCATGTGCTCAACCCAACCAGCGCAGTCCCTCCATGTGTCTACGTGCGTCCCCTCTCTACGTGGTCTCTTGGCCCCCCTTGGCTCACTTAAGTTACAACGTTGTGTCTACTAGGGAGTACACTTTATTTTTAGAGTGAGTTATGTCCCCCTCTACTCACTTTTATTTATAATTTAATTATATAAGGCAAAATTGATCAAAATTAATATTTCCAATTCGTTGCTGCTAATTGGGAATATTACAAGTAAATTACTGAAGCAACCAATACTTAATGTTTTATGGTTCTGAAACAAGGAAACTGAGCAAAGAACAAATCACACATAGGACACCTTTATTTGGACGAAAGTCCCCGGAAAAACCCAATGCGGCAAAATTGGTGCAGCAGTTTATGAATACAATTTCTGGATGCCTTGTTGGCTATCCAATACAAAGAAACAATGATAGACAAAAATATTATGAGTTTACCTCACACTGCAAGTCTAGACTGATTCGGTAGCTGAATTGGTGAAACACCAACACCCTCTTCATTACCTTTGTGCAGTAATTGCGTAGGCCTACGTGGGGACCTCTGTGGACTGCATCACCTCCTCTCTCAGATCGATCTTCTCCTTGGAAAGTCTAGTTCCAGTCCTCTCGTCTCAGATACCCGATCTCCCAACAAATCTCAGACTATTTCTCGAAAACATTGCGCTGCCTCTGTGTGGGCCCTGCATGGGCCTGCGTCACCCCTTCTGTGTGCTGCGTCACACCCTTTGGAGGTTGCGCTGCTTCCTCTGCTTGTTCTGTTGTCTTTCTGCTTTGTATTCTTGGTCCCAGAGAAAATTCTCCGACCAATAATTGTCTCTGCCCCTCACTAGGCTAGAATCACTTAGATCTAATCTTCGTCCAAGCACTTGCTCCGTCAGAAGAATTCAATCACTTGATTCACTCGGTATGTCTTTCCAAATGACCCTCAAGTCTACCTTTATAGTCTTCTCGTTGAGACGTCAACGATTGAGATTAGATCTCTAATCAATGACAAAGATTATAACTTGACTTGATCTTTGCTTTTTCTAGAACATTCACACTCGGTTTTATTAATACCCTTTAATTATTTAATTTCCCTAAGTTTAGACATAGGGTCCCCATTAAAATAATTAATTTTTACAATAAAACATATTTCGAGTGAAATTTTCCCGAAAGGTTTCTAGGTTATTTGGAATACCAGTGTCTAATCCTCTCCACAAATTTCGAGACTTAGAGCACTTTCGATGCTACCAAAAATTAACACTCCCTCTTAGCGAGGAAAGTGCTCTAACAACATGCCTGCTGCATACTACTCTGACCCTGAAGCATCCTCTGCGCCGCTGATGTTTGACAAGTTGTCCACCAACCACTACGTTACTGTTGCAATTGTACTGCTTCCCATGACACTGCCACTGCCAGTGTGTTGCATCCGTACTACAGCTCCCTCTCAAGTGTTGCATCTACCATGCTGCTAGCACTGCCACTACTAACAGTGCTTTTGCACTGCAACTCAGCTGCTGAGAGAAGCAACTGGAAACCACCCAAAATTGAACAAGCGTTCAGTGGATGCACCTCGATGTTGAAGAAGTTGACTGCTGATAGCTACTGCGCTATCCCTCTGATGCACTTCGATGCTGCTACTTTGCACTACGTTGCGGCTGCTCTGATCTACGTTGTTGCTGCTCTGTTCTGTGTTGCTCTAGAAGTAGGCCTTGCTACCTGCTGCAAGTGTCGCTCCATCACTCCTCGGCTCCCACTGAAAACTTCTCCATCCCGCTACTGCTAATCATGGGCGCTCGTAACAAGGTTGTGATCCAAGAGGTGGGCTCCTCAAGGATCCTGCCAACTAAAGTTCAAGGTGAACTTATAGTTCTATGTCGCCCCATTTCTCTCCTAGAGAACTGTGAGCACTCATGGCAAGCTCATCCTACTCAATCTTCACGGCTGCAACTTTTGGATCCTGCTTCTCATCCTTGTCATTTTTCTTCAAAGGACACTGTGATGCAAAGTGACCCATCTCAACACAATTGAAGCATTTCACCTTTGAAACATCTCTCTTTTGTTTCCGTTTCCTTTGTTGTCCCTTCGATGCGAGGGCTGCATTCTCCTCCTCCGGATTCTTCAATCTGTTCCTGCTGCTACCGTCAAGTTTGCACTTGATCAGATCTCTTCTCAACTCTTCCTCCTGAAGTGTTGCCCACATCTGCTCCCAACTAGGAAGTGTTTCCCTTCCCAAGATACTTTGGAAAAAACTTGCCACTCCTTGGTGACTGCGTTAAGGGCCAACCTCACCATAGTTGTCGCACTAGGGGTGGATCCCACGGCTGCCAACTGGTCACAAATTTCCTGAAGTTTTGCTAAGAATGAAGCAATGCGCTCCCCCTTCTGCATCTGGATCATCTAGAGCTTTTGCTCCAAGTAAATCTTTCGTTGCTCGGAAGTTCCTTCGTATAGCAGGGCCAAGGCCTCCTATATCTCCCTGGTTATGTTCTTGCCAGCGATATGAGAGACTATATGATCCTTGACACCATCAAGGATAATTCTCTTGGCCTTTTACATATTGGACTTGTACTTTTTATTTTGATCTGGATCTGTAGGTACAACAACCACGTTGTCCACGAATGTCTTGAGATCATATTTGTCTAGAAAGAATTTGATCCTTTCCTTCCAAATCACATAGTTGGAGGAACCCTCCATCCGATCGTGATCTCTAAGATCGTCATATGTCATTTCTGTCGTAAACTGTCGAATTGCTCCTCTTCTTCCCCCACTGTGCAGCACTAGTCAGGCTTATGCACTCATAGTGGAGCTTGTAGATCTGTTGCCTGGATCTACAACTTAGATCTTGGAAAAATGCTAAATTCCTCAGCAAGGAACTCACTGAGGAAGAATTCCCCACTACGTGCTCTTCTTATTCTTCTTTTGATGCTTCTCTTCCCAACAACTGCTTGTAGAAAAACTGCTTCCCTTTGGCTCTCCGTAGCTCCCTCTGCCTTGGAAAGATCTCAATCCGGATGTCTTACCTCTCTGTCGACTCACTCAGAGAGAGACAACCTCAAAGATTTAGCCCTCCTGGAAAGAATTGCGCAATCCCTCTGGGGATTCGGTTTGCTGCTGCTGCAACAATTCAACGTTTACTTCAATGCTATATTTGCTCTTCTTGTTTCACATCAAACGATCTGATACCATGTGAAAATTCCTAGATCTAACAATCTCAGGAATCCTACTGCAACTAGTTGAATTTACTTCTCCTGTTTTGTAAATTACATTACAAAATAGGACACCTTTATTTTGGACGAAAGTCCCCAGAAATTGTAGGAAAACCGGTGTCGCAGATCTGAGGGTTTGTATTATTAAGTAGCGGTTTCTGAATACAATCTCTAGATGCCTTGGTGGCTATATCTAGTACAGAGAAATCACGACAGACAAAAATATTGTGATTTTACCTCACACGGCAACTCTCGGCTGATCCGGTAGCTTAACTGGCGAAACCCCAGAACCCTCTGTGCTACCTGTTATCACCAATTTTTTTTTTTTCAAAACATTGTATGTCAACTTTGTTTTTTATCATGGTCTAAAATAGGTCTGAAAGTCATTTTAGTTTGGTTAAGGGTAAGTCATAGCTTTTAGAGGTTTAATGTTCATCATCTGAATTCAAATATGGTATTTAGAGGTCCATTCCATGGTCAAATATTCACATTTTTCATTTGAAGGTCATTCAATTAATTTTCGGGCTAAATCTCTGCAATTAGCCAGGAATCCACCGTTTCGTAGCGCTGTTAGTTCAAAAAAGAGGAAATACGCTACGAAAGCGCTGCTACTTTCGTAGTGCAAATTGCAAAAATTACATTGTGAGCGCTACAAAAGCGCGGTTTCTTAGCTGTCGTGTCAAATGAGCCAAAATTTGTCAGATTCAATTGGGGAATGATAGGATAGGGGTATGGTGAGTCAGTTAGTTACCAGATTTGATGTACTTACTTGTCCTACAATCATCATAGTCATGATAGGATATCAATGAAGCATCATCTAGTCATGAGGTGACATCTCAAATTTGAATTTTTGCCTAATTTAGTCATTCCAGTTTTCATTTGCCTCCACTCAACTGTTTAAGCTCTGAAATAGTAAAATTAAGCCTGTGGTTGTTCTATACCAAGGCTATCTTCAATATAATCAAGCGAGGCTGTTCCTTTTTCTCAAGCGAGGCTGTTCTATGTTATCAAGCGAGGTTGTTCATGCATGATCAAGCGAGGCTATTTAACAGATTCTAGAGAAGCTAACAGGTTTTTCTCAAGAAGCATGGCAGATGAGAAGAAATTTCATAGAGGAGGACATTGTCTAAGATATGAACCTGAAAATGTGAAAGCTTTAGTTGAGGATCAAACAGTGATGGAGCCTTTCATCAAAGCAGGTTGTCTCCAGTTTTGTGAAAAACTACAGGGTGGTCACACTCAGGTGTCAAAGGAGTTTGCCTTACGTTTCAGTAGAACCACTACCAAAATTGGAATGTTAAATGTACCAGTCACACCTGAGATCATAGCTTCTGTGACAGAGATACCAAGAGGGCAGGAATCTTGGTTTAAAGGTTTTAGGTTTGACATGGAACCATGCAAGGAATTTATGAAACCTGAATATGTTGATATGGACCTGAACAATGCAATACCTAGAAGTTGTATCAAGGACAACTATGCAAAGCTGCTATTTAATATTCAAAGATACTTCACATGTGAAGGCAGGTATCATAAAGTTTACACTTATCATTTCAAGTTGTTGTTGCATTTCACAGGTATGATATCACTAGATTTTCCATTTTACTTGCATAGAAGCCTTGCCAAAATGGCTGACAAAGTCCAAACCAAATCTGATGGCTCTGAAACATATCTGTTTCACCATGGTTTGATAAAATTATTGGTTTTGAATGAGCTTCAGAAGATAAATAGGGATTGGTCTTCCTTTTTGTTTATGAATGGATTTGAAATGGAAACTCTAACCCCAGTTAGGAACCCTAAAATTAAAGGGAATCCTTCACCACCAGTAGCAGAATCCAGTCAGCCAGTGGTTACTAAAGCAAAGAGGTTTATAAAGTTGAAACCAAGGAAACAGGTTGAAAATAGATCAGAGAGGACACCAGTACTTGTTGCGGAAACTCCTTCACCTGCAAGATAGAGTTTAAAAAGTGTCAAAGAGGCTAAACAAAAACAAGTGGCCATCAAGCAGGAAATCCAGAGAGTGACAAGAAGTCAAGCAATAGCATCAAAAGGAAAAACAATTGTTTGAGGTTCAGATTACAGCTCAATGATGAAAGGCAACTTAGATGACATCTTACATGCAATTGATATAGAAGAGTCACCTATTGTGCAAGCTGATTTTATTGGAACAGATGAACATAAACAGAAAAAAGTGAAATCAGCAAAGAAATTGAAATTTGAAGATGAGAATGCAGCCTTTGTCTTTCAAGCTAGGAAGCCGTTGACTAGGCATACTAAAAGGCTCAAAGAACATAGTAAGGAGATCCAAGAGGCTATTGAAAAAGTTAAAGTACCTAAAGAGGTGGTGGACCTCTCATCACCAGCAGTAGAGTATGCAGTGAGCAGAATAATGAAGGAAAAAGAAGAATTGACAGAGTATACAAGGCTTGAGGAGAAATTGACATCAGCAAAACAAGAGATTGCTAAGATGAAGAAAAGGGCCAGAAAGCACGTCATTGAGAAAACATAATTCAAGAGGATGAAAGTAGTATGGGAAGGCCAAACTGTTTCTAGGTCTGAAATTCCAAGTGCTGCAGAGCAGTTTTTCACATGGACAGTGCCAGCTATCAAAGAAGCAAGATTTATCAGAGTGATTAATACTCATTTGAGAGCCAGTAATAGAAGGCTAAGAGGCCAAGTTGAAGATTTGGAACTACAACTGAAAATGTCTCAAGATGTACTAAAAAACAAAGGTGCAGAATAATAAATTCAAAGCAAACTCAAATGGAAAATTAAGAATAAACTTTATGAAAGTTATGTTTTAGTTCATATGGCTGATGGTTTTGATGAAGCTAGTGAAAATGTCTCAAGATGAACTAAAAAACAAAGGTGCAGAATAATAAATTCAAAGCAAACTCAAATGGAAAATGAAGAATAAACTTTATGAAAGTTATGTTTTAGTTCATATGGCTGATGATTTTGATGAAGCTAGTGATTTTCTGAAGTTTGACACCTTTTTGTTTCAAATTTTGAAGAAAATTTGGTTAAAACTGCTTACACAGCAGTTTCGTAGCACACACAGTGCAAAAAGGGTGAAATGCGCTACAAAACTGTTGTAGCAACATTTTTCACCCTTTTCCTTAAATTTTTGAAGGGCAAACTTGTATATTTTGGCTTGAAAATTATAAGGAAGGTGTGTTAAGTGAATATGCACATAATCCCAAAGGCAGGAGGCCAAATTTTGAAGGAAAATAAGTTATAAGTCTGCGCTACGACTCTGTGCTGCTTTTGTAGCGCAGGACTGTTTTCACTATTTTGAGAGTTCCAAGTGGATTTTGCACAGCTGGCACATGGGGAAGATTTTGGACATATGTTATTCTACTTCCTGACAGCAAATAGCCTCAAAGTTATGGTTTCATAGTGGTTAGAGTGTTTCAAAAACTTAAAGAATCCTAAGCCTAAAAAACAGGGGAACAGTTTCCTAGTTTGCAGGAGATCAACATCATCAGCATTATGGTCATTACAGGTTGGAGCTCATCATCAGGATTCGACCTTATGGAGATATAGGTGGCAAATGATGTAATCAAGTTTATATAAAGTTGTTATGAGTAGAGTTAAAGAGTTCTAATTCTATTTGTAATAGGACTCAATATTAGGTTTATAGCTGTCTTTGTAATAAATACCATGTTATAGGGTTAGGATAGTTGTCAAAGATGGGAATTCGATGTATCTAGCTGGGGGATAAGCTTATCTTATGATGTAAATGATCTATAAAGGATCAAGGAGTCGAATTAGAGAAGGTTGAGCATTTTAGCAAAAAGACTGTGTTTACTGTAAGTGACTGTTTTAAGCTTTAATACAGAGAAGTTTACTTAGCCAACTTGAGATTCATATAGAGTTTTAGTATGTGTCTGTTCTATTGCATCCTTTTACTATCTATTGCAGTGGTATTTGCTTATGTTTACTCGGAATTCATCCTTGATGCTCTGACTTCCTATGTAGGCAAATTGACTGTGTTTTTACTGTTTCACCTGTGTATCTTTTGACTAAAACTCTAACATGCCTTAACTTCCATGCTAAGTAGATGGATTGGTTTTACTGAAGCTATCATGACTCCGTAATCCCAATGCACTCTTGCTAATGTGATTTACAACCAAATTCAATCGTTTATATGTTTATGATCACACATAGAATTAGCCATCTTCAATTTTATTCAAAATCAGTGACCCTTGAGAGAGCCCTCTTAGGTTGAGGAGACTAAGCCTCAACCAAAAGCTTGGTTTGAAATAGTTGCACAAGATTAGTTTGATGAGCAGCCTATCAGGTTTGATTTTGTGATAACACTAACTTTGCGCATTAGCTGTGTAGGCCTACATGGGGATCTATGTGGACTGCGTCACCTCCTCTCTCGAATCAATCTCCTCCTCGGAAAGTCTAGTTCCAGCCTTCCCGGCTCAGAACCGCAATCTCCTAGAAAATCTCAGACTGTTATATTCCTTTTTTTGGTGTCAGCTATGACTGGGCTAGGGTGGACTTCCAGAGTTAGGAGCAGATCGGTCACAGGTACAGGTTGGTATCATCAGCGGGCCGAGGGGATTTTTGGAGGAGTTTTGAGGAGTTTCCATCATGTTCGGTGGGATTTGCTTGATATATTCCATCATTCGAGCATTTTGGCTTTCGTTCCGGTGCTTTCCGACCAAGGTTACTTGGAAGCGGGAGCGGGAGCGAAGCGCGGAGCACCATTTTTAAAAGCTTCCGGTTCGGAGCGTTTTCGGGAGCGTTTATATATATATATTTTAATATTTTTTATATTTTTTATATTTTGATGCATATATGTCAACAAAAACATGTAGAATGTTGAATTAGACATAAAAAACATAAAAACATAGATTGAATCATATAACATCAATCATCTAGAAGTTATAATCTTCATCAACCACGCCCACGAGTTGGAAGCATACAACATATTGACTCTTGAGTCTCACGAATCATCAATCTGAAGGTTTCAAGCTTTCAAAATTCAATATATAACATTTATCATCATTGATTTCAAATTTCAATATCTAACATTTATCATCATTAATTCATTGATTTCAAAATTCAATATACATTTATCATCATTGATATATATATAGGTTGATATATACTAGCACTGGCACTAGGAGCGTTCATTGAAACGCGCTCCCGAAAACGCTCATTGATATATATATAGGTTGATATATACTAGCACTGGCACTGGCACCCGCACTGCTACCAGTAGATGGTAGTATATCATTGTGATTGAGTCCTTGATATTGATTTTCCTTGATATTTGATTTTTTGGGAGTGCCAGTGCTAGTGCTATATATATATATATATATATATCATTGATACGCGCTCCCCGTCTTCCATTGCATGGAAAGAAACAAAGTTAGCAGTGCAACTGAAGTATTTGCCTAATTCAAGGCGCAATCTAGCACACTCCTCCCTGTCAGGTACCAACTTGTCCAATGCCTTCATGTACCCCTCTTGTACTTCTGGATTTGTGTGAGCATAGTTTTTAAAACCGGAACCGGTGACCGGATCGGTGGACCTAATGAACTGGGTTTCTAACCGGAACCGGTCTAACCAGGAGCGGTCAGATCTTAATGAATCGGTTTTAAAAAAAATACATTAAATAATTATTTTTTAATAAAAAAACTATTTTTAAGATTTGCAACCATGATTTCAAGCCAATAGAGACAAAATATGCAAAGTTTGCTCATTTATATACCATGCAAAGGTGAATATATCAAAATGGCACCGAGTGCAATACATATCATCGAAAAATACATAAGCAATGAGGCTCCAAATGGCCCATAAAGTCCAAAAACAATGCTACGAGCTATGGGGCCATTGGCCTAATACAAGACTACATATTAGTGATCAACAACATGATCACTCCTCATCATGATCAAATTCATCACCACTACTAGACAAGGGATCATCAACATGAGCTACATAAATAATATGGCTCAAAGTTTGAGGACTCCTAAAACTCCTCTACAACTTTAGTAGTAGTAGTAGTAGCAAAAATAGACATCAAAACTACAAATCACTGAGCAACATGGTCTCTCACGAAACTCATCATTGATTCATCGCTACTAGAAATGGGATCATCAACAAGAGATACATAAACATCATCTAGCTCAAAGTCTTCAGACTTGGATTGCTCAACCTTATAACATGATAGAAATTGAAAAAGTTTAACATGCCTAGCCAATGATTTTGGTTTGAGTGAAGGGTTCATCTCCTCAACCTTAAAATGCGGTAGAAAAAGATTAGCATGCCTAACCAGTTGTTTTCCTTTGATTGAAGGGTACATCAAGGTTCTTAAAGGACTTCATGCTCTTGATCAAATGCCAATATCATTCCCTTACACACGATAGAATCAAATGGAAACATTGCAAATTCCCAAACCATGAAACCCTGAAAACCATTAAGTCTGCTGAATTTTGAGTGAAACCTAAAATTCTAGTTTCTCCATATGAAATCCAATGAGGTCGAAACCACTCTTAAACATCCTGAGTGATTTCATGGTAATGTTAAAAATTTAAGTAAAAGGATGAAAATGAAAAATAAAGGAAATGTCACTTTTACTTCACATTACCATGAAATGTCAATGCTTCTCTTACCTCCACATCAGCCCTAAAACCCATTTCTGGCCCTAAACAAATCGTTTTTTCATTGAAAAAAATTTCCGCCTAGCAGGAAGCGTTTTTTGTTCCAGGGAGCGTTCGGGAGCGAACGCTCCCTGAGCGCTTCCGACGTTTAAAAAACGCTCCCGAAGCGTTTTTTAAACGCCAGAAGTGGTCAGGGAGCATTCGCTCTCGAGCGTTTCCGGAAACGCTCCCGAAAAAATAGGGAGCGTTTTAATAGGTTCGGAAACACGCTCCCGAAAACGCTCTCCTCAGGAAGCGTTTTCGGGAGCACGTTTCCGAACGCTCCCAAAATGCTCCCGCACGGAGCACGTTTCGGAAACGGGAACGAAGGGGGGGGGGACGCTTCCCCGCAACCTAGATTCCGACAACTTTCGGAAATTTGAGTTATTTCTAGGCTTCTCAGCTGATTACGCTCATGGTGGCATTCCGGGAGGAATTCATGATGGAACGCTCATGGTGGCATTCCGGGAGGAATTCATGATGGAACACCTAGTGTAATAGCTCATTGGAACCGAGACGAGGATACCTACATGGTGGGACGGTTGGACACGGGTTTCAGTGACCAGAGGAGGCGTGGTAGTTGATTTACCCTTTTCTACATTAAAAAGGAATATTTTAATAAGAGGGAAAAGTGCTCCATGAAATAATAATAAAATAATGCTCTAGAAGGCTCCAAGAGTTATATAAAAGAAAGGGAGGAGGCCATTGGGGGATATCTTTGGGATCATGTTATTTTATTGTATGAGAGGTGTGAGACCGTGGTTCTCTACTTCAGCCGTAGCCCTAGGACGGAAACCCTCGGGTGATTTGTGAGTGTTGGATGAAAACCCAACTCTCTTGAGGAGACTTCATTCAGAAGTTTCGCAGAGCTTCAGGGATTGGTGTGAGGATCATTCAGATATTCAACTTGTGCTTCAATGAGTTCAGTGACAGCTTTTGCCGTAGCCGATTTGTAGTAGTCTTCTTGTTGAGTCCTCTACATCATTGCCAGTGTCATTCATCAGTTGGGCCAGAGATCTTTCTGGGTTTGCTCCGCTTGCTTGGCAAGCTCAGGTTTCGATGTTCCTTTATGTTGATGTACTTTTTACCATGGATTAATAAAATGGCTCAGTGATTTTATCTGCATCCATTGTGTTATATTGGTGGCTGTTTGTTTATTTCCATTTATTTTCCTGCTCAAGTCTACTTCTGCATTTTTAGTTAAAATATCCCTTTCAGGATATTACAGTGGTATCAGAGCTGGTGGTCTTGCCAGCCTGAGGGTTTATTGCTAAACGCAGATTTGTGGATTACCTTCAAAGGTGCCGAAGGAGAATGTATCGGAATAATATTTCATTTCAGGTGAACTGGGTGTAATCCTTATTTGCAAGAAGATCATTAAAGATCGAACCTGCATATTTCTGTTGGCTAAAGGCAAGTTGAATGGGGGCCGCAAACCTTATAAACAACCAAGTATAATGCAGCCGAGTATAATGGTGCCATTATTAATAAACATTAGATGCCCAGATTTATGGCTCCATGCTTTTTGGTTGTCGTAAAAGGGAATTTGCAGAGAGCCGAGGATCGTTATTTTTAACACTGTAGGGCGGAGCCGAAAATCGCAGCGAGAATTTTGTGAGGGATCACGGTGCCATAACCAGTCGCATGGTAAATTGTTGGAAATTGAATTGCATTCACTGTGTAAATGAATTAAAATCTGCGAGTTGTCGGTTGGGTGGCTATTGAACCTTGCTGTGCCAAACCTGTCCGAACGAGGAGTCCAACAGCTGATTGATACGATAGATTTTGTCTGCGTGCAAGTTGTCGAAATTCCAGATTAGGATCTCGATTGCAAAAAAAAAAGAAAATATGTGCAAGCGTGATTGGGCACTAGGAAAAGACGCTGCGACAATACGTGATAGAACGATGCACGTAACTCCTGTGCACTCATACTCTGCAGTGCGGGGTCTAGTGAAGACGTTCGCTCAGTTGGTTTGATTGAACAGGGTGTTGAGGGCCGAGGGCCATCGCGCTGCCACCGTTGAGAGCTGAGAGCGAGGTCAAGATCTCTGTGGCCAAGTGAAGTCAGGCGTTGATGTCAGAGTGTATGCTGGCAGTCAAACGGAACCGAGTCGCATTACTTAACGTGGAAGCCAACCTCTGGATCGTTCCGCCACAGTAACTGGGTTGCGCTAGTGATGCCGAGGGCACGCACCAATACACGACATCAGAAGTTGCTGCTGTGCGTGGGCCAAATTCTTGGTGTACCATCAAACCAGGCATCGCATTAGATTCGAATCAAAAGACCAAAATTGATTGGGCGCATTGTACCTAGATTAGTGTATTTATTTTTCATCGGTGGGGTCTCTAAGCGAGCAATCCTGATCCTGTGCAAGTCATGTTTTGGGCATTCCTGTGGTAGAGAAGTTACCCATACAAATATATCAGGTTCCGCTGTTCCTTTACCATGCAAGCTCCATTTTAATTCCAGAATTGTGTGAATTCCAAGTTCTATATTTTGCTCACTGTGTTGCGTTTACCGCTAATTTTATTTTTAGTAGGTAGACAAGAGACATTAATAGTTGATTCCTGAGTATATAACGGTGATGGAATGGGTAGCATTGTTAACCAGTGGGTTATTTTTATGAAGATCTGGTTAATGATCAAAGTTCTAAAATTTGAGATCTGTCATCTTATGTGAATCACTGTACTTAGAAGTGAAATAAAGTAAAAATCAAATCAAAGAATATACTCAAGCCTACAATAGCTTCAAATGAAGTTTTGATGGGCTATTAACTGAAGGAATACCCCATTAACTAAGAAAAACAGTGATCATATCGTTGGTTCAACCATGGAGGGGTTCCTAAACAACTTGAGAGGGATAAAAATTGGTTCCTTGAGCCACCATGCATCAGAAGACCAGAAAACAAAACCATACAGCAGACCCCTTTCAAGAGGAATTTATGCCATTCTTCAAAGAGGACAGCCAAAAGATCTGTAGGGAGAATTGGAGGTTGGCCACAAAATTTTTGCACTTGGGACAGATTTGAAACACATGAAGATGTCATGGAGAGTTTTGTCCAAAATCAATGAGCTTAATGAACTTCTGCCCAAAATAATCCAAGAAGAAGGGCAGAAACTGATTTGGGCTCTAAAACCAGCTATGCTTGCTCTTACACAGCCCAAATTCTTGGAGGAACCGTGTGAGGGGGTTAGCCTTCTAGTTGCATCATGCATTAGCAACATCATGAAGCTGACCGCACCTATAGTTCCATACAGTGATGAAGTTATGAGGAGGATTATGAGATTGATAGTAGAGACTTTTCAGGATCTGGATAACAGTGCAGGCTCTCCCTTTGGGAAGAAGCTTGAGATTATATGGAGTATGGCCACATTCGAGACATATGTCATCATGTTTGACCTTGAGTGTGATGACTTGATTCTGCAGATGTTCCAATACTTCTTCAGCATTAGGAGACGTCATTCTGACACCGTCATAGCACATATGCAGTCCATCCTGTCCTCATGTATGAGAGACTATGAGACCATTGGCTGAATGTTGCAGACTAGGTTGTTGAGAATTTGGAGGAGAGAGTAGTTGGTCTCACCTGCTGCTTATGAGCTAGCCCAACGGTTGGTTGAGCAGAATATTGGTCTATTCAGGAGACACTTGACAAGGGAGGAGCTGCTCCAGTTTGGTGGATCTGGCAACAGAAATGAGCTGAGGAGGAAGGGACTTTGCTTCATCTGCAAAGAACCTTGGGGCCCTGATCACTCATGCTTGAGTGATGCAGATGATATGGCAGAGGCAGAACAGAAGGGCATTCCTTCAGTATGCCAGGGTGAGGACTCTTCTTCAGATGAGTCCAAGGGATCAGTTGAGGATGTTTCTGGGGAGCGAGAGCAGTCATGCAGAGGTGATGACAGTAGACCGGAGATGTGTCCCAGTGTGCAGGGTGAGCAGTCAAGGGACTCTACGGGAGAGACTCTGGGTGATGAGTCACTTGTAACGATTCAGCCAGATTAGCATATGATGGTGCCTGAGCTAGCAGAGGAGGATACTATGCACATCATGCATGATAGTCCTCTCAGGGAGAACCAGATGGAGGCACACATTGAGTCTATGCGGCTAACCTTGGGGTCATCCACTGAGGAGGATCAGTCAGGTGCACAGACACTGAGCACGATGACAGCAGTTGTAGATCCATATCCTCTAGAGATATTGGAGGTTGATGGGATAACTCTGCAGGGGGCTAGGGGATAGCATGAGCATCACATTTCCGATGAGAGGGATGAGCTGTTGGAGATGCTGGAGCATCCATTTTTGGGCCGACACATTGATGAGGTGCAGATAGATGTACATGCAGTCGGCAAAGCTGCAATGCTTTCTGTGAGTATCACTCTCCAGGAGTACATTGATGGGGCTTGAAGCATATCTTGCCCACTTTGGCCCATTATAGAGAGAGGGGCTTTCTTCTACAGGCAGCTCTCGTTGGCAGACAGGGCAGAGCAGTGTGAGTTGATTATGGGTTGGCGACAACACTCCAGGCATGTTCCGTATGCAGTTGTTGCTACATTGGATTCTTCTTCTAGGATGGATTGGTGGGAGATCATGAGTTGGTACCCTCTTGACGATACGATCTTCTTCGTAGGGAGCACAGCGGAGCAGGAGCCCTTAGACACAACAGATGATACAGATTCCAGTTGGCAGTGGGGTGCAGATCAACATTTCCTTAGCATTCCATCCCGGTTTCAGGAGATCAAGATCAGCATTGGATTTAGTCAAGGGTTGGATTGGACAGTGGTGATGAGTTGGTGCACAGTTGGTGGGGCAGCTTACACAGTCATAGATTCAGCGCAGCAGGAGTCATGCACTACACCTCTTAGAGCATCAGTTATAGCCAGAGGCAGTGCACAGTCCGAGCTGTGGGACTTGGGCAATGATTGGCCATGGTGGTGTTGAGATCCGGGAGGATTGTTTGTTGACTGGTACAGTGAGAGATCAGTTTGGGATCTCGGCATTGAGGGGTCTATTCCGGGTGGTTGGACACAGGCGCATAGCAGTACCCAGAGGTTTGCATGGGATCCGGGCATTGGGTCTCAGTTTCGGCAGGCCAACAGAGTGGCCCACATATTTCGATTGCTTGAGGACAAGCAATCTTGGGGCGAAAGGTCTGTAATATTCCTTTTTTTGGTGTTAGCTATGACTAGGCTAGGGTGGACTTCCAGAGTTAGGAGCAGATCGGTCACAGGTACAGGTTGGTATCATCAATGGGCCGAAGGGCTTTTTGGAGGAGTTTTGAGGAGTTTCCATCGTGTTCGGTGGGATTCGCTTGATATATTCCATCATCCGAGCAGTTTGGCTTTCGTTTCGGTGCATTTCGACAACTTTCGGAAATTTGAGTTATTTTTGGGCTTAACTCAGCTAATTACGCTCATGGTGGCATTCCGGGAGGAATTCATGATGGAACACCTTAGTGTAATAGCTCATTGGAACCGGGACGAGGATACCTACATGGTGGGATGGCTCGACACGGGGTTCAGTGAGCAGAGGAGGCGTGGTAGCTGATTTACCCTTTTCTACATTAAAAAAGAATATTTTAGTAAGAGGGAAAAGTGCTCCATGAATAAAATAATAATAAAATAATGCTCTAGAAGGCTCCAAGAGTTATATAAAATAAAGAGAGGAGGCCATTAGGGGATATTTGGGATCATGTTATTTTATTGTATGAGAGGTGTGAGACCGTGGTTCTCTACTTCAGCCGTAGCCCCAGGACGGAAACCCTCGGGTGATTTGTGAGTGTTGGACGAAAACCCAACTATCTTGAGGAGACTTCATTCAGAAGTTTCGCAAAGCTTCAGGGATTGGTGTGAGGATCATTCAGATCTTCAACTTGTGCTTTAGTGAGCTTAGTGACAGCTTTTGCCGTAGCCGATTTGCAGCAGTCTTCTTGCCGAGCCATCTACATCATTGCCAGTGTCATTCATCAGTTGGGCCAGAGATCTTTCTGGGTTTGCTCCGCTTGCTTGGCAAGCTCAGGGTCCGTTGTTCCTTTATGTTGATGTACTTTTTACCATGGATTAATAAAATGGCTCTTTGATTTTATCGGCATCCATTGTGTTATATTGGTGGCTGTGTGTTTATTTCCATTTATTTTGCTGCTCAAGTCTACTTCTGCATTTTTAGTTAAAATATCCCTTTCGGGATATTACTCGGACTATCTCTCGAAAAAAATGCGCTGCGTCTGTGTGGGCCCTGCGTCACCCCTTCTGGGTGTTGCATCACACCCTCTGGAGGTTGCACTGCTTCCTTGGTTCTGCTTCCTCTCTACTTAGTATTCCTGGTCTCGAAGAAGATCCTCCAACCAATAACTGTCTCTACCCCTCACTGCGCTGGAATCACTTAGATCTGATCTTCGTTCGGGCACTTGCTCCGCTAGAAAAATTTGATCTCTTGATTCACTCACTGTTTCATTCCAAATGACCCTCAGGTATTCCTTTATAGTCTTCTCGTTGAGACATCAATGGTCGAGATTAGATCTCTAATCAATGGCTAATATTATAACTTACGTGATCTTCGCTTTTTTTAGAACATTCACACTCTCTTTTATTAATACCCTTTAATTATTTAATTTCCCTAAGTTTAGACTTACGGTCCCCATTAAAATAATTAATTTTTACAATAAAACATATTTCAAGTGGAATTTTCAGAACCGATTTGTGGGTTCTTTCGAATACCAGTGTCTAAGCTTCTCCACAAATTTTGAGACTTAGAGAAATGTTGATGCTACCAAAAATCAACACTCCATATTACAGCGGAAAGTGCTCTAACAACATGCTTGTTGCATATTGCTTTGACCCTGAAGCATCCTCTGGGCTATTGATGTTTGAAAAACTGTCCACCAACCATTGTGCTGCTGCTGCTGCAACCATACTGCTGCCCATGACACTGCCACTGCTACATTCGTACTACAAATCCCTCTCAAGTGTTGCATCTGCTATGTTGCTAGCACTGCCACTACTGACATTGCATCTGCACTGCAACTCAACTGCTGAGAGAAGCAATTGAAAAACACCCAAAACTGAACAAGTGTTCAGTGGATGCACCTCGGTGTTGAAGACGCTGACTGCTGATAGCTATTGCGTTGTCCATCTGGTGCACTGCTTTGCACTGCGCTGATGTTGCTCTCCTTTACACTGTTGCAGAAGTAGGCATTGCTACCTACTGCAACGGTCGCTCCATCACTCCTCGGCTCCCACTGAAAACTCCTCCATCCCACTACTGTTGATCATGGGCACCCGTAGCAAGGTTGTGATCCAAGAGGTGGGCTCCTCAAGGATCTTGCCCAAATGAAATTTCATATTAGATGAAATTTTAGTGTAAAAGTGGCCGTGTAAGGAAAAATCAAGAAATTGATAAAAAATGCCATGTAGACATTTTTTTAATTTGAATTTACTTTTATCTATGTTCCACAATATTTATTAGCACAAGATTCAATAAAAAAAATTTAATATATTATTTCTAATTTTTTACTTTTATCGAACTCCCTAAATATATGGAACTTTTATTAAAATAACTATGCATATTTTATATTTAAATATAACTATCTATATTTATATTTTATATTTAATTGTGTATATATAGTTTATATTTAACAATTGTTTTGATTTTTTTTAACTATTTGTTTACTGAAGGCACAATTTCACCCGAAATATATATTTTTTTGGTTGGAATCCCATAAAGTTTCCTTTCTAGAATATGTGTTTTTAACTATCTAATTATTTTATATTTAACTTTTTTTTAACTATTTAACTATTTTATATTTAATTATATTTAAATATTTAACTATTCTATATTTAATATATATTTAATATTTTTGGTTGGAATCTGGTAATTTGTCCTTTTTGGAATATGTTTTTAAACTATTTTATATTTAATTATTTAACTATTTTATATTTTTGGCTGGAATTGGTAATTTGTCATTTTTGGAATATATTTTTAAACTATTTTATATTTAACTATATTTAACTATATATTTTATATTTTTAGCCAGAATCCGGTAATTTTTCTTTTTTGGAATACATTCATTAACTATATTTTATTTTTAATGATTTAATAAATTTATATTTTACATTTTATATTTAACTACCTTTTAATTATTTAACTGTTTTATATTTAACTATAATTGTATTTTATTTTTAATTATTTAACTATTCTACATTTAACTATAATTGTCTATACTTAAATTTATATTTAACTATTTATATATATTTTATATTTAACTAATTTTTTTGGAGTTTTTTTGGCCATGATTATTAATGTCAAATTGGTCCATATTTTAATTTATATTTTTTCACTAATATGAAGATTTACATTGCATTAATAACTTTTTCAATATTCTAATTCATATGGATAGGTAGGTAAATAACATTAATAAAATATTTCATGAATACCCAAATTAATAATAAAATATTTGATCGATACCTAAATTAATAATAAAATATTTCATGGGTACCAAAATTAAACAATTTAAAATTATTTAGGACATGTACCTCTTCTTAAATTTAAAAGATTTTGATTGGTTTACATAGTATGACATGGAAAGTACGTGAAAATTTCATGGGCACTTTTAGGCTGAAATTTCCTCTAATGAGGTGAACTTACAGTTCTATGTCGCCCCATTTCTCTCCTGGAGAAGCGTGGGCACTCATGGCAAACTCATCTTGCTTGATCTTCGCGGCTACAACTTTTGGATCGTGCTTCTCATCCTTGTCCTTTTTCTTCAAAGGACACTGTGATACAAAGTGACCCGTCTAACCACATCTAAAGCATTTCACCTTCGAAACATATCTCTTTTGTTTCCGTTGCCCTTGCGGCCCCTTCAATGCGAGGGTTGCATTCTCCTCCTCCTTTGGATTCTTCGATCCGCTCCTGCTGCTACTGTCAAATTCGCATTTGTCTAGATCTCTTCTTAGCTCCTCCTCCTGAAGTTTTGCCCACATCTGCTCCCAACTAGGAAGTGTTTCCCTGCCTAAGATACTTTGCACAAAAACTTTCCACTCCTCAGTGACTGTGTTAAGGGCCAACCTCACCATAGTTGTAGTAGTTGTGGTGGATCCCACAGCTACCAACTGGTCACGAATTTCCTGAAGTCTCGTTAAGAATGGAGCAATGCGCTCCCCCTTCCGCATCCGGATTATTCAGACCTTATGCTCCAAGTACATCTTCTGCTGCTCAGAAGTTACGAGGAGAATTATGAGATTGATAGTAGAGACTTTTCAGGATCTGGATAACAATGCAGGCTCTCCCTTTGGAAAGAAGCTTGAGATTCTATGGAGTATCGCCACATTCGAGACGTATGTCATCATGTTTGACCTTGAGTGTGATGACTTGATTCTGCAGATGTTCCAATACTTCTTCAGCATTAGGAGACGTCATTCTGACACCGTCATAGCACATATGCAGTCCATCCTGTCCTCATGTATGAGAGACTATGAGACCATTGGCTGAAAGTTGCAGACCAGGTTGTTGAGCATTTGGAGGAGAGAGCAGTTGGTCTCACCTGCTGCTTATGAGCTAGCCCAAGGGTTGGTTGAGCAGAATATTGGTCTATTCAGGAGACAGTTGACCAGGGAGGAGTTGCTCCAGTTTGGTGGATCTGGCAGCAGAAATGAGCTGAGGAGGAAGGGACTTTGCTTCATCTGCAAAGAACCTTGGGGCCCTGATCACTCATGCTTGAGTGATGTAGATGGTATGGCGGAGGCAGAACAGAAGGGCATTCCTTTTGTATGCCAGGGTGAGGACTCTTCTTCAGATGAGTCCAAGGGATCAATTGAGGATGTTTCTGGGGAGCGAGAGCAGTCATGCAGAGGTGATGACAGTAGACCGGAGATGTGTCCCAGTGTGCAGGGTGAGCAGTCAAGGGACTCTACGGGAGAGACTCTGGGTGATGAGTCACTTGTAACGATTTAGCTAGAGTAGCATATGATGGTGCCTGAGCCAGCAGAGGAGGATACTATGCACATCATGCATGATAGTCCTCTGAGGGAGAACCAGATGGAGGCACACATTTAGTCTATGCGGCTAACCTTGGGGTCATCCACTGAGGAGGATCAGTCAGGTGCACAGACACTGAGCACGATGACAGCAGTTGCAGATCCATATCCTCTAGAGATATTCGAGGTTGATGGGATAACTCTGCAGGGGACTAGGGGATAGCATGAGCATCACATTTCCGATGAGAGGGATGAGCTGTTGGAGATGCTGGAGCATCCATTTTTGGGCCGACACATTGATGAGGTGCAGATAGATGTACATGCAGTCGGCAAAGCTGCAGTGTTTAAACAATTTAAAATTATTTAGGATATGTACCTCTTTTTAAATTTAAAAGATTTTGATTGGTTTACATAGTATGACATGGAAAGTATGTGAAAATTTCATGGGCACTTTTAGGCTGAAATTTCCTCTAATGAGGTGAACTTACAGTTCTATGTCGCCCCATTTCTCTCCTGGAGAAGCGTGGGCACTCATGGCAAACTCATCTTGCTTGATCTTCGCGGCTACAACTTTTGGATCGTGCTTCTCATCCTTGTCCTTTTTCTTCAAAGGACACTATGATACAAAGTGACCCGTCTCACCACATCTAAAGCATTTCACCTTCGAAACATCTCTCTTTTGTTTCCGTTGCCCTTGCGGCCCCTTCGATGCGAGGGTTGCATTCTCCTCCTCCTTCGGATTCTTCGATCCGCTCCTGCTGCTACTGTCAAATTCGCATTTGTCTAGATCTATTCTCAGCTCCTCCTCCTGAAGTGTTGCCCACATCTGCTCCCAACTAGGAAGCGTTTCCCTGCCCAAGATACTTTGCACAAAAGCTTGCCACTCCTCAGTGACTGCGTTAAGGTCCAACCTCACCATAGTTGTAGAAGTTGTGGTGGATCCCACAGCTGCCAACTAGTCACGAATTTCCTGAAGTCTTGTTAAGAATGGAGAAATGCGCTCCCCCTTCCGCATCTGGATTATTTAGACCTTATGCTCCAAGTACGTCTTCTGCTGCTCAGAAGTTCCTTCTTGCCAGCTATATGAGAGACTATATGATCCTTGACACCATCAAGGATAAGTCTCTTGGCCTTTTCCATATCGGACTTGTAATTTTTATTCTGATCTGGATCTGTAGGTATAATAACCACGTTGTCCACGAACGTCTTGAGATGATATTTGTCTAGAAGGAATTTGATCCTTTCCTTCTATATCATTTAGTTGGAGGAACCCTTCAACCGATCCTGATCTCTAAGACCATCAGATGCGATTTCTACCAAAAACTGTCGAATTTCTCCTCTTCTTCCCCCATTGCGCAACACTAGGCAGGCTTACGCACTCCTGGTACTCCTAGTGGAGCTCGTAGATCTTCCCGGATCTGTAACTCAAATCTTGGAAAAATGTTGAATTCCTCGGCAAGGAACTCACTGAGGAAGAATTCCTTGCTATGTACTCTTCTTCTTTTCTGATACTTCTCTGCCCAACAAATGCTTGCAGAAAAATTGCGTCCCTGTGGCTCTGCGTGAAGGCTCTGCGTAGCTCCCTTTGCCTCTGCAATATCTCAATCCGGAAGTCTTACCTCTCTGTCGAATCACTCAGAGAGAGACAACCTCAAAGAATTAGCGCTCCTGGCTAGAATTGCGCAATCCCTCTGGGGATTCGATCTGTTGTTGCTGCAGCAATTCGACCTTCAGTTTAGTGCTAGATCTACTCTTCCTGTTTTACATCAAACTCTCTGATACCATGTGAAAATTCCTTGATCTAACAATCTCAGGAATCCTACTGCAACCAACTGAATTTACTTCTCCTATTTTGTAAATTACATTACAGAATTAATTCAGATTTATTCATGAATTATTGAAGTAAACTAATGAAGCAACCTACAGTTAATACTTTATGATTTTGAAACAAGGAAACCGAGCAAAGAAAAAATCACACATAGGACACCTTTATTTTGGACGAAAGTCCCCAAAAAAACCCAATGAGGGAAAATCGGTGCAGCAGATCTGAGGGTTTGTATTATTAATCAGCAGTTTCCGAATACAATCTATGGATGCCTTGCTAGCTATTCAATACAGATAATCATGACAAACAAAAATATTGTGAGTTTACCTCACATTGCAAGTCTCGACTGATCCGGTAGCTGAACTGGTGAAACCCCAACACCCTCTACGTTGCCTCTGCGCAGCAGCTGTATAGGCCTACGTGGGGACCTCTGTGGACTGTGTCACCTACTCTCTCGGATCGATCTGCTCCTTAGAAAGTCTAGTTCCAACCCTCCAAGATCAAAACCCCGATCTCCCAGCAAATCTCGGACTATCTCTCGAAAACACTATGCCGCCTCTGCATCACCCCTTCTGGGTGCTGCGTCACACCCTCTGGAGGTTGTGCTACTTCATCAGCTGGTTTTGTTTCCTCTCTGCTTAGTATTCTTGGTCCCAGAGAAGATCGTTCGACTAATAACTGTCTTTGCCCCTCACTGCGATGGAATCACTTAGATCCGATCTTCGTCGAGCACTTGCTCTGTCAGAAGAATTCAATCACTTGATTCACTCGGCGTGTCTTTCCAAATGGCCCTCAAGTCTTCCTTTACAGTCTTCTCCTTGAGACATAAATGGCTGAGATTAGATCTCTAATCAACAGCTAAGATTATAAATTGAATTGATCTTTGCTTTTCTAGAACATTCACACTATGTTTTATTAATACCCTTCAATGATTTAATTTCCCTAAGTTGATACTTAGGGTCCCCATTAAAATAATTAATTTTTACAGTAAAACATATCTCGAGTGGAATTTTCACAAACGGTTTATGTGTTCTTCGGAATATCAGTGTCTAAGCCTCTCCACAAATTTTGAGACTTAGAGCACTTTTGATGCTACCAAAAATCAACACCCTGTTGTGTATTCTCCGGCTCAGGAAAATCTCCAACCGGAATTATTGCCCCTCTTTGTGAGAATCCTCTCAACTGATCTTCTCCTTGAGCACTGCTCACTAAATAATTTCGATCTCTGGATTCTTTTTTCGTCTTGGTGTATTTTCCAAATGACCCTCAAGCCTTCCTTTATAGTTTTCTTGTTGAGACTTCAACATCTGAGATTAGATCTCCAATCAATGGCTAAGATTACATTTTGACTTGATCTGTTTTTTCTAGAACATTCACACCCATATTCTATTAATTCACTTTAATTATTTTATTTTCCTAAGTTTAGACTTAGGGTCACTTTAAAATAATTATTTTTCTTAATAAAATACAATTCGGGTGTAATTTCCCCAAACAATTTCTGGGTTATCAGGGATACATGTGTCTAAGCCTCTCCACAAATCTTGAGACTTAGAGCACATCTGATGCTACCACAAATCAACACTCCCTCTTAGTGAGGATTGTGCTCTAGCAAATATGCCCTGCTGCACTGCTCTAACTCTGAAGCATCTCCTTACTGATGTCTGACATGTTGTCCACCAACCACTGCGCTGTCGCTGAAACTGTACTGTTGCTGAACCTTCCAATATCAACACTGCATCCGTACTGCAACTCTCTCTCAAATTTTGCATCTGCTGCTAGCACTACCACTGCTAAATCTCCACTGCAACTTAGTTGCTAAGAGAAGCAACTGAAAAACATCCAAAAATATGAAAAAGTGTTCAGGATGCATCTCGGTGTTGAAACTCTGACTGCTGCTAGTCCCACGCTGTCCCTTTGAAGCACTATGTTGTTGTTGCTCTACACTACGTCCCTCTGCGCTGCTACAACTCTGCTATGTGTTGCTCAGATTCTTGCGTTGCTAACCACCGCATCTATCGCCCCAACACTTCTTTGCACCAACTAAAACTCCTCTAGCCTACTACTGCTGATATTTGGGCACCCATAGCAAGGTCATGATCCAAGAGGTGGACTCCTCAAGGATCCTAACCAGCTGCAACTTTGTTATGCTACAATTCTAGATCACCCCATTGCTCCCCAGTAGACATGTGGGAAATCATTGAAAATTCTGATCTACTCATATTGTTGTTGCTATTCCTATGTCGATGCTTCAGCACTGCTGTTGCAACTACAACAATAATGATTTTGATCTCCTCAGATCCTAAAGTACTAGCTCCCTCTAGAACTAGACTCCCTTTGAGTCTCAATCTCCCAATGGGAAATCTCTCGGCTCCCTCTTGGCAACTTGCACTGTCCTCTTGTGTTGGACACTGGACTGCGTAGCTCTGCACTGGGAATATTTTGGCCGGAACTGCGCCTGTATTCTGCAATTGGAAAACAAGAGGGAGACCATAACCGTCTATACTCTTGAGCAAAATGGCATTGCTGAAAGAAAGAACAGGACCATTGTGGAAGCTGCCCGTTCCATGTTATGTGACCAAGGTCTTCCAAAGTTTCTGTGGGGAGAAGCTGCGAAAACTGCTGTGTACATACAAAACCAATGCCCGCATTCCGCTCTGGACTCCAAAACTCCCGAAGAGGTTTTCTCTGGTAAGAAACCTGACGTCTCACATTTTAGAGTTTTTGGATGTCCTGTTTATTTTCATGTACCGAAGGAGAAGAGGAGCAAGCTGGATGCTTCTGGGAAGAAGGGAATGTTTGTGGGCTACAATGAAACTTCAAAGGCCTATAGAGTCTATGTGCTTGGTCAAAGAGAAGTGGAGATATGCCACGATGTTAATTTTGACGAAGATGCTTCCCTGAGGAAAGTAATCAATCTTCTAAGATATGAGGAAGATCATAAAGCAAGGCCTGGAAATCAAGAAGAACTGAAGGATGAGACGAGCCCGATGTTGAAGGATCGATGGACCCTATTGATCCACCTCCTTCAATGAGGAAAAGACCATCATGGCTCATGGACACTCTTGAGGATGCTAAGAGACATATGGCCCCAAGGGGGACATTTCGTGAAAGCAAGAAGCCAAATAGATACCAAGGGTATCTAGCAGCCATGAGTACAATCGTACAATATGAGCCTGGATCTTTTGAGGAAGCTGTAAAGCATCAAGTCTAGAAGGATGCTATGCACGAATAATACGAGTCCATTAGGAAGAATGATGTCTGGGATGTGGTTCCAAGACCGGAGGACAAAGCAGTTGTCACCTCGAAATGGCTCTATAATATCAAGCATGGATCTGATGGTAGTGCTAAAAATATCAAGGCAATATTCATTGCCCGTGGCTTCTCTCAAAAGGAAGGCGTAGAGTATGATGACATATTTGCACCTATGGCTCAATATACCACCATCTGATCTATCATGGCCCTTGCTGCTACGCAAGGATGGAATCTTCATCAGATGGATGTGAAGACCGCATTTCTGCATGGTGTGATAAAGGAAGAGGTGTTTGTGGAGCAACCTTTGGGGTTCGAAGTCCAAGATCGAGACACCCATGTTTGCAGGTTGAAGAAAGCCCTCTATGGGTTGAAGCAAGCACCCAGAGCTTGGTATGAGAATATAGATAGCTACCTGATGAAGCTAGGCTTCACTCGTAGTAATGCTGATCCGAACCTTTACTTCAAGGTTGATAAAGAAAAGCCTCTCATTTTGGTGCTGTATGTGGATGACTTCTTCCTGACAGGTGCTGACCCTCTCATTCATCAGTGTAAGAGGGAGCTCGTTGCTAAGTTCGTGATGAAGGACCTAGGATTGATGCATTACTTCCTAGGCTTAGAGGTCTGGTAGAGACCTAGTGAGATTTTCCTTTCTCAAGGAAAATATATTGTGAAGCTTTTGGAAAGATTTGGAATGGTGAACTGTAATTCCGTGTCGACACCGATGGAGCTCAACTTTAAGAAGTTGAGTGGAAGCGCTGCTGGGCCCGTGCTAGCAAATCCTACTGATTATCGTGAACTCGTAGGGGCCCTGACGTTCTTAGTGAACACCCGTCCGGACGTATGTTTTGCAGTGAACACTTTGAGTCAATATATGGTTGAACCTCATCACATTCACTAGGTTGGTGCCAAGAATCTGTTGAGATATATTTGGGGCACGATAAACTATGGGCTGAGATACACTGCTGGGAGTGTGACACTCCATGGATATACTGATGTCGATTGGGCTGGCAATGTGGTGGATCGCAAGAGCACATCTGGATGCTGCTTCACATTTGGTTTTGCTTCCATATTTGACTTAGGAATCACCAACTGATTTGAAATTTTGGGGTTTATATAATTTTTATCTTCAGTGGATGATATGGCAACAGTGACATCTTTTCCAGCAAGGGTTCCCTTAAATTTAAATAGCACTTTAGCATCGATGGGTAAAGTTTCTAAAAATCTCCCTTCAATTTTGTTTTAGATGCCATTCTTTTTTTCTTCAATGGTTGACTCTATATATATCTTTTGTCAATATTATAATTTTACTTTCAATTTATCATTTTTTTTTACTTTATAACTCTTTTTTTTATTTTTTATTTTTTATAATTAAATTGATTAAATTATATAAATTAATTAATTATACTTTGGACGATAGTCACACTGTTTAATTGTAGAATAATCTTGTTGACCTGCGGTAACCAATTGGCTGGCAGAGAGGTCCGATGGTAGGAACTGGACAGCAATGGTAAGCAGTGGACCCTTGTCGGGAGGAGTCGAATAGCATTGGGTAGGGTGACAGCTGGTGTTGGTCGTGTGACTGTTGCAACGATGGGAGTGACAGGGGTTGCACAGGCAGCTGCGAGGAGATAGATAGCTGAGTGGAGGAACAATGCGCAATGAAGCAAACAAATTGGTCACAGTGACGTTGTCTAGTCGTTGGCGACTCTATGCGCAGTGCTTGACAACAGATGCAGTGGCAATGGTGAGGATTGGGGCAATGTGAGGGGACTGTCAGCTGTAAAATTACAACAGTGTTGAGTGATGTCGAGGTGGTGGCGAGACAGTGGTCTGAACGGTTGCAACGATGAAAAATATTCTGACGTCGGGCTATACTTGAGCGGAAACCTTTTGTTAGCTTGACGATTGCTGTAGTTGTTTGACAGACGCTGAGCAGTGGCGGGTTGCTATCGAGTGGAAGCACAAAGGTAAGTCATGTTATTTTGGTTTTTTTTTTGGTAAAGATATTTTTGAGAAATACAAAGGGGATTATACTGTTGCAGTGAAAAGAGTGGAGACTGCGGCAAGAAGAAATCGATGTGGCGGATGGCAGAAGAATTCGTACCAGCGACAGCGATTGCTGCAAGGGATCGACAGTTAGCGTATTGCAGCGGTGGCAACAACTCTTATCGTGGCGACTGCTCTCGCTTGGTGGTTGACGGGTACAGACAGTAGATGCCTCTGGTGGGCCTGTTGAATGAGGCAAGGCTGCCGGTCGACTGTACTTTGGATTAGTCATAGATAGGTTTTATTTATTTTTATTTTTATAGTTTTTTTTTATTTAAATCAATTCTACTTCAACTTTTATTTTTATTCTTTATATATTGTTTGTCTTTTCCCCTTTTTTTGTTTTCTAATGTATCTCTTCTTCTCTTTCTTTATTTCTTTTTATTTTTTATTTTTAAATTTATTAGGGCCAAAGGCCTATTGGCAAGCTAGAGAAACTCCAAATTATGGTAGCGAAACGCTTCGATGACAACAATGTTGGCGAATTTGACAGTCAAGGACCTGGATCGGAGAGTGTGGCTCTATGCAGCGTGAGTGGCCAAAAGCTCGAACTGCTCTCATACCAAATGAAGTGAACAAAGTTCCTTCTCAAGTTAAATACTCCAGAAGACTTGGAATATTAGAATATCCATTGAGGATACAAATATTATATTAAATAGCATGAATAGTGACTTGATATGAATGTTACAAATGAGGCCTGCTTATATACCTAGATAGGTGCCTCCTCACGAAAGGTCATGTCTCATCAGACATGCCCTTTCAACCTAATTAATAATTAACTAATTAATCATTATTTATATTATTTTATTCATTACAGACCTTTCTAACGGCCTCACCTCATCACTGTAAATTGTCAATAAAAAAACTCAAAATCGATTCAATCATCGTATATTGATTTGCAAATGAAAATGTAACTCCCAAACAAAATGACACAAGAAGTTAATTCAAATTCAAATCAGTGGATGGTGCAGGTTCAAGGTCTATGTTGCTGGTTGGTCGTAATCCTTCGAATTCAATGAGGGATGAGGGTCGCCACCCTGCATAGTGTGTCGTGCCGTGTTGTAATAACTCCATGTACTATTGGACAACTTTCATAAATTATTTTTTCCCCTCCAATGAGAAAGTAGACTTTTTTTTAGATCGACAATAATTTCCATGTGAAATTGTCACCTAATGCCTTAGAGAAATAATAATAAAAATAAAAGCTGACAAAGGCACATGTACAATGATAAATTTCTAAAAATCCCCCATTAAAGTAAGTAATCCCCAATAAAATAATTTAATATTTTTGCCTTGAACAAGGTCCAACGTTCATCTGCATGGCCTCCCATATTTGACGTGGTCTGAGTGCTCCTCAACTTTACATTTAATAATATAATGGTTGTCCACTTGGGTCATTATTAAAAAGAAATTTTCATGAGGTTTAAAAAGAATGCCATCAGGCTTAAATCTGCGTAAGCGACATCTAAGGGAATGTTCTTGATTATACGCTTGCTCGGTGAACACACATTTGAAAGGATTTATCCAATCTCTTCGCCATTTTACCGAAGAATGTAAACTCCCTTGGCGCATTTCTCCTTGCAATTCGATGGTCTGTGCATGAGGAAACCTCGAGTATGCAGCAACGCAGTCGAGAGGTGAGTGTGAGAAACTTATTAGTATTGCGGTTCATTTGGTTTTGTTCAATGAGTTCAAACAATTGGATTTTTCAAAACTAGGGTTCTTGACCTGGCTTGAAGGTCTTCTTTGACAGGAGCACCCTTTCAAGGACCCCCTTTTAGGACCCCTGCTAGTTTGAGCGGTAACACAACCCACATTTAAATTCCACTGTTGTAGGCTCCCAAAATGGCTACAAGACTTGGCCAATGCCTCTTTGGAATTCCCCCACAAACTACAACCCTCAATCCTCCAGACTCCCGACTCCCACGTGTGGTACGAAAAGGACACTGCGCAGGCCCACACAGTCCTTAGTACGAGTTCGGTTGGTTCTGCAAGGTCCCATGAATTGAATCCCTGGATATGCTCCAAATCCTCAGCAAATGAAGGCCCTAGGCTGACCCTGAAAGCCCACTGAATACCTGACTCCACAACCAACTCTCCCAAAGGCAGCGTACTTCCCTTCTGCGTCCCACCTGCTCCACGAATTTGTTTGGTAAGCTCCCTAGTCAGATCTGAAGTGATGCAAAACACCTCCTTGTGCTGGCACTCGAAGTCCACAAAAGGTAGGGTGGGATCCTCGCTTGAGAATCTTGTGTGCTTAGTAGCACATGCAGACTTGGCTCTCCACTCAAGCATTCTAGTCAAGGGTGAAAGTTCAATGATCAAGATGCCCCAAAATAAGTGCCTCCTCTAAATGCGCAACACCACCTCCAAGTGCTGTAAGTGCTCCTCCCATGTCCTGTTGTAGATCACAATGTCTTCGAAAAATACCAATGTGAATCTCTGCAACTGTCCACGAAACACATGGTTCATGCACGACTGAAAGGTGGTAGGTGCGTTGGTTAGCTCGAAAGGCATAACCAGGAACTCAAAATGCCCATAGTGGCATCTGAAGACCGTCTTAGGGATGTCCTAATCTCTCACTCTGATTTGGTGGTACCCTGAATGCAAATCGATCTTAGAGAAGTACTTGGCTCCTTTAAGGTCATGCATCAGCTCATTAGTGTGGGGTATGGGATACCAGTTCTTAAAGGTCTTTTTGTTTGAGTGCTTGTCAATCTATGCACATGCGCAAAGTCCCATCCTTCTTCTTCACCAGAACAACTGATGAAGCGAAAGGGCTAGAGCTGGACCTAATATGCCCCAACGCCAACAACTCCTGGATGGTCAGCTCAATCTCATCCCAGTAGACCTGATAGGCCTTGGGGTGTCTGTAAGGGGTTGTAATGATTGCCTGCCCCCATGGCTCCAACTCAATGGTGTGCTCAAAACCCCTGTCAAGTGGCCGTCTAGGTGGAATGTCTCCAAACACGGCCGGTTACCTATCCAAGATGGTCTAAATGTCTGGATGGGGTGGCTTTGGCTGACTCTCAGCCTCTGAAACCCTCAACTCTATTGCCCACTCAAAATCACCATTCCTTAGGTCTACCTCCATCCTGTGTGCTGAAATTGTCTGTGGAGGGCAAGAATGCATGCCCCGGAGAACAAACAGCTTGCCATCCTGCCCTATAAACTCCATCTCCAACTTCTCCAATTTGTAGTGACTCATCCAAGGGAATAGAGCCACTGAACAACCATTACCATATTGGTGTCCGATACATCCACCACAAAGAAATGATTCGTCATTGAATAGTTCCCCATGGTCACTGTTAAAGCAGGGACATAACAAGTACACTTCATGGTCCTATCCCCCGGCACAAGGGCTGAGAACCCCTCAAACTTCTCGGTAGTGAGACCCCGCCTCTGAACCATCTGTGCATCAATGAATTTGTGGGTGGTCGCACTGCCTACCAAAACTGAGATACGTTGCCCTTACACTGTGCCTCGTATCCTCAAGGTCAATAATTTCAGAACCCCACGTAAAGACACAAGGACCCCTCCTGCTGGTGCGAAGGGTGTCCCCCTTGATCAGAATCTGGATTAGGGGCAAAAAATTTGCCAAAGATTCAAAGTGCTTAGAATCACACCAAACTAAAATGACTGGATCGGTCCCGTCGCCAAGAATCTGACGCACTTTGTTTCACTTAAAACGGAGTCCGTATGAGGAAGTTAGAGCCCGCTGATCGCCATGTCAAATAGGCGAATTTTCAAAAAAATGGTCAAACAGGGTCAAAGGTCAAAATTTGGTTATTTCTCTGACCCAATGACAAGATGACAAGTGTCAGATTCTGAGTGGCCCGAATTTCTGGGCACATGGCAATTTTTTGTTGGTTTGTGGAGGACCAATAGGATGCTGACACGTGGATAGCCCGAAGGTCACCACGTGCCCCTCCCAAAGTCCAAATTTTTTGTTATAGTCCAAAGTCTGAATTTTAAATTCCAAGGTTGAATTTTATTGTGATATGTATGTTTCAACAAAATTTTGGGCGAAGGTCGGGCTCGAACCCATGACCTCCACCATACAACAGGCATACCATACCATCATACCACATCATTAGTCCTTGTTTAATAAGGTATGTGGTATACATTTAAGTTCAAATGTTTTGAGTGGCAGGGGTAAGGAGGGGGCCAGCCCCGTGAGCCAGCCCCCTCACCATGTGACTATATAGTATATACCAACGACCGTGGTGGAGCACTAAGGTTTAATGGCGTGGATTAATTTTTTTAATGTGGTTTAATTAAAACCTAATTCCATGTTTATGCGCTAATCTGATTTTCAAATCGTTTTTTGTTAATTTCACTTAATGTGCTAAGCATCCACTAAACCCGCACTTAACTTTAATTAAATTGGAGTTTAATACGGCTGCATGTTTGGCGAAGCCACCAATTTTGGCGCCACTTCTAGATTTGGCAGACTTAACTGGGGTTTTTCCAGTTTTGGTGGAGTTTTCCTAGGAAATATTGAGGAAGCCATAACTTTGGCATATTTCAACCAATTTTGGCTCAAGAAGAGTCATTCCTAGATGATTTGGATGCTCTGAGCATGATGGTGTAGGTTTCAAAGGCGTTGGAGCACTTATGAAAGCGTTTTTGTCACTTTGAAGATTAAAGAAACCTAGGGCCACCAGCAGAGGAGGTCATGCCTAGATCAGTTGAAGACCATTTTCAGAGCTTGAAGAGTCTATTTTAAGGTTTTTGGGTCTTCTGAAGCCAATGGAATAGGTTGAAAAGCCATTGGAGCACTGCAAGTGCATGTAATCAGAAAATTGACAATTAATCCCAAGAGGGCCTAGCTAGTTGAAGCAAGTCCATGGAGATGTAGCCTAGGAGGGGTGAACTCCGTTATCAGTTATTGTGTAATGTGTATGTTGTGTGTTATTTATCTGCATTTTATTTGTTGTACATGAGTTTTTAACAACTAATTAACTCATAAATTTCTTATAAAAAAACACAAAAACTTGACACATAAACCACTTCACAAATGGCTAATTTGAGACGATCCTAAACACATTTTTTTAATATTGATGAGGGAGCTAGCACAACAAAACTAGTTTTCCCATATTCAGATCACCCCTAATGGTGGTGGTGGAGGTGGTCCTCTCCCCACGTGTGCCTCGTTGTCACCTCCGCATATCTCCAACTCTACGTCATCCTCAGGGTCACTGTCGGAAAAAACCTCAATGTGATGGGCCTTTCCCACTGTGCATCTATGGCCTGGTACCCACGGTTCCTGACAGGTGAAACATAGTTTTCTCCTCCCAAGGCCTCTCCAGTTCTCCCCATCCAATTGTCCATGCCCCTGGTTAGATCTCGATGGTGGGGCCCTAATGTCTCTTCCCCTCTAGAACACTAGTCTGGTTGGTATCTGCGTTTTGGTCCTGGGCATAACATCTTATAAGTCCCGAGATCTACCAACTGTGTCCTGCAAGGTGGTGGGTCTGTTGGACCTCCCTAAACCCCTTTGCGACTCAACTAGCCCTTCCAAGAACATGAAAACCCTCCTGGCTTCTGAAAAATTGGTCACCATCACAGACAATATTAGAAACTTCGAGATATAGGCCTCAACACTCCCCGTCTACTTGAGTCGTGTCAACTCCCCAAAGTGTTCCTCTGGGTCTCTCCTCTCGAAGTGCCCCAACACCCTCCTAGTGAAATCCTCATATGCTGACTCCTGCGTGCCCCATCGTGGTCAACCCATGGAACCAATCATAGGCTTCCACCTCTATATGCAATGTGGCAATTTTAATTGCCTCCACTTCTGTAATCTGATTGAGTTGGATGTAGACATCTAACTCCACAACCCATGCCCTAGCTAAGCTCTTGGGCGAGCCATCAAAAGTCGGGAGGAATAATCTCCCAGTGGTGCACTGCAAATCAGTACCATGTGTGTAACCTCCTCCACTTTGTCCCTTGCTCCTGTTATTTCCCTTCAGCTGGAAAAATTTCTTGAAAGTCATGGCCTCTCTAAATTCGAGCCCATAGGACTGATACTCCACAAAATAATCCCCCATGGGCATCTCCTCCTGACCTTGCGGTCCTCCATCACCAGATGCTAAAAATGTGGGGATGGTGGATCTGGGTGGTGTGCTAAAAACAAAGGGTACGTTGGGGGTATTAGTTGCATGGTGTTGTGAAGTGCCAAAGCCTTCACCTAGGTGAATTTCCCCTTGAATTCCCTTGCCCTTGTTGTTACTGCAATTTTGTTGCCTCAACTCCTTAATACCCTTAGACAGATCATTGATGGCCTTCAAGAGGTATTGGGAAAACTCGTCCTTACTCACCTTATCTCCCTCATTATCCCCCATGTTTGGCCTCTCAACCTCTGGTTCAATGGTCATTGGGTCAAGGATAATTTGTAGCTGCCTTTCATTGCTTCTATACCAATGCCTCCTGTGAGTAATGTTCTGCTTATCCTCTGGTGTCATAGACTACACTGCTTCCACAGGCTGAGACAAGAATCTGAATTCTGGTACCACTATAATATCCCTATGGAAAATTTACAGTGATAAACAAAGCATGCAAAGCAAAATATCCACAAAACCACACATGAATCAGACACCATGAAATGAGCCAAAAATTGCACTGCTGTGAGCCATTTTATTATGAAAGCATGGGGTTACAATGATGGTTTGGACAGTGTGCACCTGGGCTTGCTCAAGGCAAGCTAGCAAAGTCCAAGTGGTGAAAACAAGTGCCCCAAATGTTGCGTAGCTATCTCCTCTATGGCTCTGTGTTGATCTGCTAGAAAATTGAATTGTTGGTTGTGAAGATTGGATGATTTGACCCCTGTCTGGTGCCCAGAAAATTCTGGGAAATTAACCCCTGTCTCTCCTCCAATAACCCACCAAAACTCAGAAAGGGTTTGACCAAAGGCTGACCCCGAAATTTTAGTCCAATTTCCCCTCAAGCCATTGGATGCTGGGTAGTACGACCCACCTGTAAATTCCACTGTTGTAGGTTCCCAAAATGGCTGCAATACTTGGCCAATGCCTCTACGGAATGCCCCCACAAACTACAACCCTCAATCCTCCCTCCTTTGGACTCCCACGTGTGGTACGAAAAGGGTACTGCGCAGGCCCACACAGTCCTTGGTAAGAGATGGGTTGGTTTTGCAAGCTCCAACAAATTGAAGCCATGAATATGCTCCAAATCCTCAGCAAATGAAGGCCCTAGGATGATCCTGAAAGCCCAATGAATACTTGACTCCACAACCAACTTTGTCAAAGGCAACGTACTTCCCTTCTGCATTCCACCTGCTCTCCTGCTCCACAAATTCGTTTGGTAAGCTCCCCGGTCAGATCTGAAGTGATGCAAAACACTTCCTTGGGCTGGCACTCGAAGTCCACCGAAAGTAGGGTGAGATCCTCGCTTGAGAATCTCGTGTGCTCAACAAAAAATGCAAACTTAGTTCTCCGCTCAAGCATGCTAGTCAAGGGTGAATGTTCAAATGATCAAGATGCACCAAAATGAGTGCCTCCTCCTATTTTGTCATTGTGCCTCCAATTTCCCCATGTGGAGCCCAACCATCGATTTCCTGCATCCTTTCCCTCCCAAAGTGTGTATTACCAAGAGGAGAGTGTGTTCCCTCTTTGGTGTGGCCCCCACCATCCACTTGCCATTCGATTTTTCCCTTTCTCCTATGTTGGGCCCTTGCTTTTAGCTCCAAAACTTCAAGTGGGGTTCCACAACCCACTTTTCCTAAGTAATAGTCCAAAATAAGACAAAATTGACAAAATTGTTGTTTCCCGTTAGCAATATTGCTAAGTGGGAATATCACACCCCACCCTGAGCTGTTGTCGTGGCTCCTCTACAATCTGAGCGACAACAGTTCCATATTCAAACTGAACGAGAAAGTGATCCATCTAGACTAGGTTTAATGACCATCTCTTGGATTTCACCTATAGAGGACCATGGATCAAGTACAAAATAAGGTTCTGATATTAAAACCTCCTTCGAAGCACATCCAAGCCGCACCAAATCTTCAGCACAAAGAAATATATAGTCTGCAAACCATGTGCTATCTTTCCCAAGTAGCAGCATAGTATGCAGGAGTACGTTCATCCTAAGACCTCTAAGAATAGGCTTGTCATTATTATCCAGTTTTACCCTGTGCTCAAGTCCACATGTCCAAGCAAATATTGAAGCAATATTGTTAGTACTAGTTTCACCCCCTTTCTCATATTGCATAGATGCATTGTAAAAGGTACAACACTCTGGGGCAGCATATTCACTGATGCAGGCAATTCTCTTTTGCCCAAGTTCCTGTTTTTGTCCTGCAAGTTGCTCAAGAGGGTCATGTACTTTGGCAGTATTCAAAGAAACCCATTTTTCCATTTGTGGAGCTCCTGTGGGAACCCTAGCTGTTTTGCCTAGATGACAAACTGGCTGCACATAAGAAGCTTGGCATGATATAGCTGACAGAGTAAAGTATACAAGCCTTTCTCTAAGCTCATGGTCACTGCTCTGCAATAACTTTTTCCATACCTTCAACTGCTCACGCCTAGCAATGATTTCTTTCTTGTCAACCTCACATAGCCTAGAACTATCAGTGTTAGGCTGGCCAGATTTGCGGACTCTTCTGTGTGGGCAGTCCTTAGCATGATGGTCTGGTACTTGGCACAGAAAACAAGCATTTGAGAGGTTCATATACCTCAGATGTTGCACAAAGTTTTGATGTTATCAACAAGATTGATAGGGTGAGGAAACCATCTGAACAAATCAACCTTAACACATCTGTGAACTTGCCTGATACTTGGATGAGACATGCTTGCAGATAAGTACTTTACCAAACTGCGCTGCTATGAACTTTTCAGAGGTCTTGGCCTGGCCATTAACAGTAATGATGACCTTTCTAATACTAATGATCTGAAGAATACTGTGTTAGCTCTCTAACAGTTAGGCAAGATTACAAATGCCTCCTACCATAGGAGGTACAAATATAAAATATTGCAGAGTGTCCACATTCCACCTTAATTATCATTATGAACAGAATATGATCTTGTCTTTTTCCATGACATAAATTGCAATAGTCTCATCAGAGCTTTTTACAAATCCTTGGTTTCCTGCCAGTTACCTAGTTCAAGACAAGGAAAACACCCAGCTAGCTGAAAGTGAGAAATCTCTTAACCTGAACAAGTAAATCGGCCAATCACTGTTTCACTTTTTCTGGGTCGTATTTCAATGTGATTCATACCATTAATCGGTCTATAAATTGATTCCTACATTCTTTATAGATTGTTTGTTTGAGATAAATGTGAAAGATATTATAAAAAAAAAGGTGTAGCTTTCTTGTGTATTGCTTTTTCTGTGAATCAAAATATAAAGAAAATATTAATATTCATAGCAGACAATGTATCTTGGTACCATGCCTGGATTCAAAATGATTCGTCATTCATTGCTTTATACAGAGAATGTTCTTAAGTGAGGACTGAACAACTGAATTGAATCTCCCCTGATCCTTCATTCAGTAAGGCTCCCATTAACTGTTATGAGGCTATGCTATAAAAAAATGTAGGAATATTAATGATATTTACAGCTGCTTTGCTTTATGAAAAGCTGTGGAGCACTGTCATGTCAAAGAAAGATTTTTCTTGTGTTACCAATTCATTAAACTAGCTGAAGGATTAATGCATCCATGGTTATGTGCTTGGGATGGTTCCCATATTAGTTAGTAAATGAAATTAACAGGAATACTTGTGCTCAAAGATATCAATATGTGGAGAAATACCATGTACAGATAAGATCCAAAACTGAAAACTACAGTGCTTAGAGAGTTATAGAGTTAAATCTATTAGACTCTTGCTGGGTGAACCTCTATCTGTCATTTGCATGTCTTGCATAACAGGGTGTGTGGTCTAATGTCCTTTCATTTATAATACATTCCAATTCAATCATCATGTTCATTAGAGGATGTTGGTTATGCCAAACATATTTTCATTTAATATGTTTAATCATAGGTCTCATTCCTGTTGCAGGTCCACTTCTTTCGGCCAGTTCCAAAGGAATACTTACATTCTGCTGAACTTTGTGACATCATTCAATTTGGTAGTAGCACTTCTGCTGTCTTTTTCAAAATGAAAATTGCCGGAGCGTTGCGTGTTTTCCAATTTGAGACTAAACAGGTTTGTACAGAGTTTCAGATGTAAAATTTTTCTTTAATAAATTAATGACTAGTTGTTTAGTTTCTATTGACCAACTATGCAGGGTGAAGATATGTGTGTGGCGCTGCAAACACACATAAATGATGTGATGATAAAGCGCCATTCAAGGACTCACTCCATTTCAAATGGTCCTGTCAAAAACACAGGGTTGGATGTGAAACCCCCTCATGTTGAAGTCTATGAGAAGCATCTCCATGAGATGGCAAAACTTCTTGAGTCTTCCCAGAAAAGAATAGATGAAGTACGTTGATCTCTTATTTCATAATAATCTCTCTTATTTCAGAAGAATCTGCAACAAAAAGCTAAATATCTGCTCTTTTATTTCCCCATTGCAGCTTGTCGAGGATATGCAAGTGAAAGAGAAAAAAGGGAGGGAGTTACAAGAACAACTAGAGGGGCTTGCTGAGGATAGAGAAAACTTGCGGAAGTCATTGGAAGAGAAAGAATCTGAGCTTCAGGTCACTGAAAATTTTCATTTGACAAAGAGTTGAGTAGGCTGTATGCTTTAGAGTTTTGTATACTGTGGAAAAATGCCTCAGATTCTGAAAGCATCCTTGTTTCTGAAGTTTTATTAATATTTTTCTTCTTTGCAATAAAATATTTGGAGGCAATCAGTCATATTTAACATAATAGAAAGGTTAATCTGATTTATGGGTTGATTAACCATGTTCCACAAACTACAATGACATAATGATTATTGTTCAGTTGTATCCTTCTTTGTAAGAAGACAACGCAATTAATTCATGAGAAATTCACACAAAAGTGGAGAGAGTAGACAATGTAATATTAATGTTGTAACAAGTGCACATCACAGCAGTGTTACATCTATCATATTAGGAATTTATCACTGGGGTCAGAAATATAAATTATTGGCAATATCGGGGAACATATCAGATATTATCAGGAAAACCACAAAAAATATAAACAGGAAATTTCAAAAAATATAAAAATAATCACACTTTCAAATTTTTAAACTTCTAAAGAAACATCAACATCGAACAAACACATTCTCAAACTGAATTAACTTCACCTACTTGTAAATTACTTTAACAAGTTATTTGAAGATTTCTTCTATAAATACTGAAGCAACCTTCAATTATTTAAATTAATATGTGAAACAAGATATTTAGCAAGAAAAACATCACACAGGACACCATTGTTTTTGGACAAACGTCCTAGGAAAAACCCAATGCGGGAAAACCGGTGCAGTAGATCTGAAGGTTTTATTATTAAGCAACAGTTATATTTGAATACAATCTCTGGATGCCTTGTTGGCTATCCAATATAATGAATATAATGTTGAGATTTTGTGTATTTGGGGTAGCATCAGTTGTGCTCTAGGTCCCAAATTTTGAGGAAGGACTAGAGTTCACCTGATCTACAAGACCCAGAAATGGATTTGGGAAATTTCATCTAGTTTATGAGATATTAAATTAATTAATTATTTTAATGTATTTCTTAAGTGAAAACTTAGGAAAATAAAATAATTAAAGTGAATTTAATTAAACATGTGATGAAATTGTCTTAAGTCACACGGATCAAGCTTTCTTTTAATCTTAGCCATTGATTAAAGATTTAATCTTGGCCGTTGATTTGTCAACAAGAAAAGTATAAAGGAAAGGCTTGGGGTCATTTTGCTTAACACACACGAGGCGAGCATTTGAAGCTAGGTGAGATTCTTGAAGTGAGGTTGCTAAGAATTCTCAAAAGTGTTTCAGTTGCAGAGAGGGGAATTTAGACCAAGGGGATGATCTGATCCCGAGGTTTATAATACACAAGAAGTAGAGAAGAGATCAGGAAAGACAGTGCAGAGGAAGGTAGTAGCACCAGACGGCAACAACAGCAACAACAAACAGCAGCAGCAGCAGCAGCAACAAGGACAACATGATTTTCAGGAAACCCTTCAGGGGTTATGCAGAGACCCTTAGGGGCAGCGTAGTGACTGCATCACCCAGTCTGGGGTAACGCAGTCCCTTCCAATGACAGTGTTGAGCATTTGGAGGCCATCCAAGGCTGACATAGAGCCTGTCAGGGGCTTCAAAGGCTGACGCAGTGTCTTTTAGGGGCAGATCTCAAGTTTCTAGGCCTAGATCTGGCTGAGTTCTGTAAATCCCGTTTGAGGGTGTGGACCAGTCAGTATTGTTGGTCTTAGATCAGCTAGGTGCTGCAGATCTAAAGCTTTCTTTGTAAGGTTTTCCAGATCTGGAACCTAGAGTTGTGTATTCAGAAATATTCTTAATAATAGAGCCCTCCAGCAGCCAGAGACCGGTTTTCCCACCTTGGGTTTTTCCGGGGACAGTTTGTCCAGAAATAACTGTGTCACTTTGTCTATGTGTGCATGCGTTTATTCTAGATCTGAATTGGTACAGATCTGTTATGTGTTTTGCTTCGATGTTAACTTGAATTTATTCAGTTGATAACTTGTATAACTAGGAGAAGCTTAACCGGATTAACAAAAATCATTTCTGCATAAGAATTAAGATTCAGAAATTTCTACATGGTATCAGAGCAATTGCAGATCTAGAAGGGTCACCAACTGAAGAATCTAAAGGATCTAGCTGCAGAAAGCAGCTAGAAAGGAAACATAAAATCAGATCTGAAGGGACAGTGCAGTTTTCAGGAGGAGATTCACATAGAGAGAAGGGAGACACAGCCCAACGCTGTGTCCTAGCAAGCCCATGTAATTACTGCGTAGAGGCAACTCAGAAACAACACTGGTTAGGTTTGAAGCTAGCAAGTGTGATTCAGATCTGAATCTGTGAGATCCAAAAAAGTCTGCAAAAAAGTTGTAGAAATTCAGAAGAGCTGGTGGGGTTAAACTTCTGAAGTTTTTAGATTTTTAATCTTAGCACAAGTGACAAAGATTGGGAAGAGATCAGCTTCTCAGAGAATTTCTTGCCAAAGGAAACTTGCGGTTTGATCAGAGGATCAAAGAAGAAGCTGAATCATAGTTGATTTGGTAGATTTCCAAGGAGGGAAATCAAGTGTCAGAGGGAGCAGAGAGTGCCCAGTTCATAAAGGACCCTAGATCCAAGGTCTCTAGCATAGAGAAGAGGAGCCACGACACATTCTGAGCAGATGGCTCCTCATGGACTGTGTGATCACGATAGGCTAGAGGGCCTCTCAAACTTTTCGGTGTGGAAAGCAAGGATCTTGATTGTCCTAGAGGCATATGGTCTAAGAGACCATGCAGAGCAGACCCTGGCCACACCACCGAAAGATGCAGATCTCCTACGGAAGCATAGAGAAGCTGCTAGGCATGCCAAGCGACTGATAATGGACAATATCAAGGACCGTATTGTACCACACATAGCTGAGAAGAAGACAGCTAATGAGATGTGGAAGGCCTTGACTTCCGTATATGAGGGAAAATCAGTCCAAAGAAAGATGCTGTTGGAGGCCCAAATGAGGTCATTCATGATAACCAAGGGAGAAGACATCAAGCATTTCCTCTTCAGATTGCAGTCAATCAGGGATCAGTTGACTGCAACAGGTGCAACCGTAGATGAAGCAGTGATAGTCAGGACTGCCCTCAATGTAGTCACGGATGAATGGGAAACCTTTGTCCAAAGTATCTTGGGCAGAGTGGACCTCCCAGATTGGGACAGCTTGTGGTCGATCCTGCGGCAAGAAGAATTACGAAGGTTCACCAAGAAGCAGCACAACCCTGCGTTGAGCAAGGCTAAGAAGGAAGAGGAGGAAGATGCAGCCTTGGCATCAAAGAAGCAGCCGAAGAAGAATGATCTTTCTAAGATCAAGTGCTTCCAGTGTGGCAAAATGGGACATTTTTCCAGCCATTGTCCAGAAAAGAAGAAGGACAAGGAAGCATCTTCTTCCAAAGCAGCGGTGGTAGATGATGGGTCAGGAGATGATGTAGCCATGAGTGCTCATGAACCACAGAGGTGGGGTGACATGGATCTGTAGAGGAGCTACAAAAGTAAGGCACGATACTTGAGCATGTAATATTCCGGATAGAAATAAACAGCAATATAAAGCACATAAACAAGAAACTAAAGCAACTAAAGAGAAATCACATGAATAAGATACAATATGGAGAATGCTGAGCCATTTTATTAAATAGTGAAAGATAAAATGAGTACAAAGGTGATCAGAATGATGGCACCTTGGCTTGCACTAGGCAAGCGTAGAAATACTCTCATAATATATCATGGAATGGTTGCTCCCTCAATGACTGCGTAATCTCCAAGCTGCTGATGCTGCTACCGTGCTGCTGCTACTGCTGAAATGAATTGAATCTTTGGGGATTCTCCCCACCTCAGAAAATTATGAAACTTTGGGAATGGCATCTCCAACCAATACCCAGAAAAGTCCAGAGAGCTTTTCGAAAATGGCTAACCTCCGAAAATGACCTCCCTTGAGGTACCACATTAGCCCTGAATGATCTGCTGCAAATGAATGGCCTACAACTCTACCAAAATGCTGGAATAGGGAAGGGTTGACCCCTTTCCAACTCTCCCGGGCTGAATCCCCTGATAAACCCTCAATCTGAAATCTCCTCCTCCAAAGACTGCATCCTCCCTCTCACTGATTGCGCTGTCTCTGCAAGTGAACACTCCCAACTGTGGCTGCTTGAACTCTCTCCGGCAAAAAAAATATAGGACTCCTCACCCGAGCAGGCACTCGAAGTCCCCCAGGGCTGAGGTTGGGATCTCTGCACGGAGACACCGGGTGTGCTAAACAACACTTGCAGACTTTTCTCAACAGCAAAAGCATGCTCAATGTCAAAAGACAAATAACATAGATGCATAATCATAATGATCCAAATGAGGAGACTCTCTCCCTTTTTATGTTTGGAGAGCTTTGCTCTCACCTAGGCCCCACCATCAACTGTGTTGTCTCCGTGAGCCACGTTGTCCCTCTAGCTCTGCATTGGCTTGGGCCCACACTGCCCACGTTGTCATCTCCCCCACGCTGCCACTTTGACCTCTAGGCCCCACGCTGCCAAATAATCATGTCTTCCAAGTGACTCTAGGAAATGCTTTTATCCTAAGTGTGAGTTAAGTGCCCCTCTTCACCCACTTTATTTCTAACTTAACTTTATTAAAGTTAAGTAGAAAAAAATTAATATTTCCAATTAGCTATTGCTAATTGGGAATATTACAGTCCTCCCCAGCAAAACGTTGCTTGTCCTCAAGCAATTGCAATGATGGATGCTGTAAAATCTTTTCACTCTCCCAAGTGGCATCCTCATTCGGTAGATTCCTCCATCTCACCAGGTACTCTCTCACTGTCTTGCTCCGCAGCTCCCTCTCCCTAGTGTCAATAATGGCCTCTGGTTGTAGCACCAGATGCCCCTCATCATCTGTGGGCAGAAGCTCCTCAGTTGCAGTCACCTGCTATCCCAGTGCCTTCTTCAGGCATGAAACATGGAAAATGTTATGAATCCTGCTACCAGTGGGCAACTCCAACTCATATGCAACCTCCCCAATCTTGCGTGTCACCCTGTATGGCCCATAAAAGCGGGTCTTGAGCTTCTCAGCCCCCTTCTGCTTCAGCGTGGACTGTCGATATGGCTGCAATTGTAGGTAGACCAAGTCTCCTACCTCAAACTGCCTCTCAACCCATCCCTTGTCGACATACAACTTCTGCTGATTTTGCACTGTAGCTATGTTATCTTTAAGAGCCCGGAGTATATCCTGACTCTCTTGGATCCAATCCTTGGCCCTAGGGGCCTTGCTAGCACCAAACATCACGTCAGCAAAAGATAAAGCATGATATCCATATAAAGCATAAAATGGTGACATACCGGTAGACATATGGTGAGTGGTGTTATAACAGTACTCCCCTAAGTGCAACCATCGTAACCATGCCTTTTGCTACCCGCTGTGTAATATTCCCAATTAGCGATGGCTAATTGGAAATATTAATTTTGATCAATTTTGCCTATAGTTAAATTATAAATAAAAGTGAGTAGAGGGGGACATAACTCACTCTAACCATAAAGTTCACTCCCTAGTAGTCACAACGTTGTAACTTAAGTAGGCCAAGGGGGGCAAAGAGACCACGTAGAGAGGGGACCCACTAGAGCACGTGGAGGGACTGCGCAGGTTGAGTTGGCAGCGTGGGGCCAAGAGAGGCTACATTGGAGATGATGGGCCTAGGGTTTGAGAGAGAGGCCAACATTATAAAAGGAGGAGAGCCTCCTCATTTTGGTCATTCGATGTTTATGATATTGAGCTGGTCACTTCGACTTCTTGAGCACGCTGGTTGTTTAGCTAGTCTGCAGCACTGTTTAGTGCACCGAGTGTCTCTGTTCGGAGATCTCACCCTCAGCCCCGGGGGACTTCGAGTGCCTGCTCGGGTGAGGTAGTCCCATCAGTATTTTGTAGGAGGATAGAGTTGAGGCTTGGTGGTGGAGCTTGGCATCTAGTGACTGCGCAGTCTTGAGAGGGAGGACGCAGTCCATTTCTTGGGAGCTTCAAATTGGGTTTCTTTTGGAGGTTTCGAGCTTTGAGATTGAGCAAGGGACCAGCCCTTGCCTATTGGAGGATTTTGGCAGAGTTTGAGGCAGTATTTTGGTGGATTCCCTTCAGTGCCAGCGCAGAGCCTTGGAGGATAGCATAGATCCTCAAGGGGGTGATTTTCGGGGGTTGGCTATTTCAGAAATGCTCTTTGGGCTTTTCTGGGTTTGGTGAGTAGAGGTGGATTCTGGAGTTTCAGCTTTTTCCAACTAGAGGAGCAGCCCCAAATACTCATTTTGGTTCCAGCAGTAGCAGCGGCACAGCAGTTCTTCGGCAACTTGGACGCAAATCAGAGAGCAGCCATTTCTTTGTCATTCTGAGAGCTTTTCTTCACTTGCCTGGTGCAAGTCTAGGTGCCATCACTCTGATCACCTATTGTACTCATTTCTATTCTCAGTATAATAAAATGGCTTAGCTTTCTCTCTATATTTCTGAGTATCTGCTACATGTTCTACATATGCTATTGTATGCTTGCACTACTGTTATTTCTCTCTTTGAGCATTCCAGATAGTATACCACTTGGTGTGTTTTTCCCATACTCTTAGACAGAGTCTGGAAAGGGCAAGTAGCTTCCAGATCTCACCCTCTTTTCAGAGGTGACATATCTGGTAAACGCCCTCCCAGTCCATCTCTAGTTGGAGTTTGCTTGTGTTTGAGAGATATCCCTGAAAAGGGATATTACACGCTGACATAGTTTCGCAAGTAGCCTTCTAGCCACTTGTTCACTATCTCCGTCTGTCCATCCGTCTGTGGGTGATAACTAGTACTTGGGGTCAACTCAGTGCCCACCAAACAGAAAAGTTCCTGCCAAAACCCACCCATGAAGCGACTATCTTTGTTACTGACAATGGTCTTTGGGAGACCATGCAACCTGAACACATCCCTAAAGAACAACTCCGCTACCTGTGCTGCAGTGTATCATGTTGATATAGCGAAGAAGTGTGCATACTTTGTCAGTTGGTCAACGACTACAAATATGCAATCCTTGCCCTGTACAGTGGGCAGCTCTGTGATGAAATCCATCGAAATACTCTCCCATTTCCCCTCCGATATGGGAAGAGGCTAGAGTAAACCTGTCGGATGGTTCATCTCCCCCTTGTTGCGCTGGCAAACTTCGCACTCCCTGACATGTCAGAGTACGTCCTCCTTGAGGCCCTTCCATGAGAACCTCTCTCTGATGGGCCTATAGGTCTTGGTGAACTCCTGGTGGCCTGATAGTGGCGAGTCATGTGAGGCATGCAATATCTTCTCCTTGAGCTTGGAGCTCTCGGTCAAGAAGATCCTGTCCCTGAAATAGATCACCTCATCCATCACCCTGTACCTGTCATCTGTAACCTGTCCGTCCAACACCTCACGGGAAAAACGGTCCTTGGAGTACTCTACCAAAAGCTGAGCCCTCCAGTTCGTATCCAAACTCATCAAGAACAACGCTGCTGGTCTACGCGAAAGTACATCGGCCACCACGTTGTTCTTCCCCTTGACATACTCGATGTCGAAATGATATGCCTGGATCTTGCTGACCCACTTTTGTTGCCTCTCCTGCAACTGCTTCTGCTCTAGAAAGAATCGGAGGCTGTTGTGGTCAGTCCTCACTCTGAACCTGTTCCCCACCAGGTACTGCTGAAATTTGGCCAATGCATGCATGATGGCCAACATCTCCTTGTCGTGTATAGCATACAACCTCTCATGTGGCAATAACTTCTGGCTCTCGAAAGCTATGGGGTGGCCTCTCTGCATCAAAACTGCGCCTATCTCCTCCCCTGATGCATCGCACTCTAGGACAAAGGGCTGTGTAAAATCTGGCAATGCCAAAACCGGACAACTGCTCATCAACTCCTTGAGCCTGTCGAAAGCCCTTTGCACTGTGTCAGTCCAAATGAATGCCCCCTTTTTGGGAAGGTCTTTAAGGGGTGCAGCAAGTTGGGAAAATCTCTTGACAAACTTCCAGTAGTAGGTGCAGATGCCTACAAACCCCTGAAGCTTTGTCACATTCTTCGGCTCTGGCCAATCCCTGATGGCCCTGATCTTCTCCTCGTGGCCCTCACTCCATCCACACCAATGATATGCCCCAAGTAGAGCATCTCTGTCAGCCCAAATTTCCATTTGGAGAGCTTGGCATAAAAATGTTGCTCCTCCAATATGCGCAGTACAACCTCAATATGCTGTAAATGCTCCTCCCATGTCCTACTGTAAATCAAGATGTCATCGAAAAACACTAACACAAACTTCCTCAAGTGACTACGGAAGATGTGATTCATGCATGACTGGAAAGTGGCCGAAGCATTGGTTAGCCTGAAGGGCATCACCAAGAACTCAAAGTGATCGTAGTGACATCTAAAAGTGGTTTTGGGAACATCCTGATCCCTCATGCGAATCTGGTGGTATCCGGACCTCAAGTCTATCTTTGAAAAGAACTTTGATCCCCGTAGCTCATCCATCAACTCATCTGTCCGTGGAATGGGGTACCGGTTCTTCATAGTCTTTTTGTTGAGAGCTTGGTAGTCTATGGACATCCTCAGAGTGCCATATTTCTTCTTCACCAAAACGATTGAAGGAGCAAAGGGGCTAGTGCTAGGACGAATGCCCAAGAGCTAAGAGCCCATGGATGGCCCTCTATATCTCATCCCGATAGGCCTTGGGATGCCTATAGGTTGTAGTGATCACAGCCTAGATGCCCTCCTCCAGCTCAATCATGTGCTCAAAACCCCGATCTGGTGGCTGCGCTGGTGGTATAACTCCAAAAACCGTGGCATATCTGTCTAAAATGGACTACACATCTGGGTGTACGACCTGCCCTATAGATTCTGCCTCTGAAACACGCAGCTCCACTGCCCACTCAATGTCTCCCTTCCGGAAATCTGCCTCCATCCAGTGTGCTGAAACTGTCTGTGGCGGGTAGGTGTGCATGCCCCGAATCTTCTCATGTTTCCTGGTCTTCTTGTCTGTCCACTCCATCTCCAAGGTCTCCCAATTTGTGTTGACCTTCCCCAGCGAGATCAACCACTGCACTCCCAGTATCACGTTGGTGTCTGGAATGTCCACAACAAAGAAATGATCTGTTAGGGTGTAAGTCGCCATAGTCACTGCCAAGGCTAGCACATACCTGGCACACTGCATGGTTCAGTCACCTAGAACCAGCACCGAAAACCCATCAAAGCTCTCTGTCGGTATGCCCCTCCGCTCTATCAACTGGGCATCAATAAAATTGTGGGTGGCCCCATTGTCCACTAACACTGAAACAAGCTGCCCCCGCACAGTACCTCGGACATGCAGTGTCAAGTATTTGGGAACCCCTCGCAAAGAAGCAAGGACTCCCCTGGTAGGTGCAAATGCTGCACCTCCTACTTTTGGTGGTGGAGGTGGCGGATGATCTCCTCCCTGCGCTATACTGCTGCCCCCTGCCTCTATCAAATGTCGGTAGATAAAATCTACCTACCGTGTGCTGTAAATCCCCATCTTGTGAATTTTTGTTCCCCCTGTGATGGTTGCGGGGTCTGCTGTCCCTCTTGAGCTGTACGAAGTCATGAAATGTGAGGGCATCTCTGAACTCCTGTCTATAGGACTGATACTCAGCAAAGTAATCTCCCATGTGAGTTGATTCCTGCTCCTGCTGTGCTCCTACCCCAGTGTCTGCGGTAAGAAATGTGGGCGTCGTGGAACATGTAGGTGTATGTGTTGCCATCCGCTACGCTGTGAGGTGCTCCTGCGAATTATGGGATGTGCTCGATCCCTCTCTGATATAGAAACCTCTTGAGGTTTCAAGTTGTCTAGGTTCTGCAGTGAGCCTTTGCCCCATCTCTTCTATCCGTTTAGACAAATCCTGCACTGATTTGAGGATAAGTTCCCCGAACTCCTTCCCGGCATCTCTTTCCTCCGCCATTGGTTCCTCTTCTTCTGCGTCCACTACTGGAACGCAGTCACCCTCCCCAAAGGTGATCTCTAACCTCCGCTCTTGGTCTCTATACTTCCTTCCTTGGTAACGGATGTATTGTTTTCTTGCCGATGTCATAGACAATATGCTCCACAGGCTGAGCCAAGTCTATGAGCTCTGATACCACTGTAATATTCCAGATAGAAATAAACAGCAAAATAAAGCACATAAACAAGAAACTACAGCAACTAGAGAGAGATCACATGAACAAGATACAATATGAAGAATGCTAAGCCATTTTATTAAATATTGAAAGATAAAATGAGTACAAAGGTGATCAGAATGATGGCACCTTGGCTTGCACTAGGCAAGCGTAGAAATACTTTCAGAATATGTCATGGAATGGCTGCTCCCTCAATGACTGCGTAATCTCCAAGCTGCTGGTGTTGCTACCGTGCTGCTGCTACTACTGGAATGAACTGAATCTTTAGGGCTGCTCCCCACTTCAGAAAATTATGAAACTTTGGGAATGGCGTCTCCAACCAATACCCAGAAAAGCCCAAAGAGCTTTTCGAAAATGGCTGACCTCTGAAAATGACCTCCCTTGAGGTACCACACTGTCCCAGTGCTCCACACTGGCCCTGAATGATCTGCTCCAAATGGATGGCCTCCAACTCTACCAAAATGTTGGAATAGGGAAGGGTTGACCCCTTTCCAACTCTCTCGGGTTGAATCCCCTGATAAACCCTGAATTTGAAATCTCCTACTCCAAAGACTGCATCCTCCCTCTCACTGACAATGCTATCTCTACAAGTGAACACTCCCAACTGTGGCTACTCCAACTCTCTCCGGCAAAACAAAGATAGAACTCCTCACCCGAGCAGGCACTCGAAGTCCCCCGGAGCTAAGGTTGGGATCTCCGCACCAAGACACTCAGTGTGCTAAAAAACACTTGCAGACTTTGCTCAACAGCAAAAGCGTGCTCAATGTCAAAAGACAAATAACATAGATGCATAATCAGAATGATCCAAATGAGGAGACTCTCTCCCTTTTTATGTTTGGAGAGCCTTGCTCTCACCTAGGCCCCACCATCAACTACGCTGTCTTTGTGAACCACGCTATCCCTCTAGCTCTGCGCTGGCTTGGGCCCATGCTCCCCACATTGTCATCTCCCCCATGCTGCCACTTCGACACTGCCTCCTAGGCCCCATGACTGCTAAATAATCATGTCTCCCAAGTGACTTTAGGAAATGCTTTTATCCTAAGTGTGAGTTAAGTGTCCCTCTTCAACCACTTTATTTCTAACTTAACTTTATTAAAATAAAATAGACAAAAATTAATATTTCCAATTAGGTATTGCTAATTGGGAATATTACAGAGCAGCTCATCTCTTGGATCACATGCGAGCTACGACAACCTTAAGACATTAGCAGGACAAGTGGAGCAGTGGGTGCATAGATCACAGATGAGGTGGAAGAAGAGGTAGATCTGGAGGCTGGAAGGAGCAGCGCAGGGCAAACCAGCAGCAGCGTAGAAGCAGTAGCAGCGCAGAGGCTGATGTGACTTCAGCAGTGCAGATAAGTGTTGCTTACGCAATGCAGAGCTGCAGCAGCGCAGAGAGCTTTAGAAGGGCAGCGCAGTGTAGCAGCATCATGATAGATTTCAGCACAAGGAGTTGATGTGACTTCAATAGTGCAGAGGGAGTTTGATTACGCAGGCAGAGTTGTAGTTGTGCATCGTTCTTTAGATGCTAGCACAGATCTGTAGCCTATGGAGTTTCAGTGATGAGGATGTAGCCCATCAAACTTGTTTGTCAAAGATTGGGTAAGAGATTCAGTTGTCTCTCTCAACAACTGAAGTTGCAATGCAGCAGATCAGCAGTGGCAGTGCTATGAGCAGCATAGATGCAACATATTGAGAGGGAGTTGCAGTACAGTGGTTGCAGTGGCAGTGGCAGAGTCATGGGCAGCAGTACAGAATGGCAGCAGTAGTGCAGAGTTGAGTGGCAGGAGGCCAAGCTTCAGCAGCAGAGAACCAGTGCCCAAAATCATGTAATGCATAAGTGTGATGTATTGCTAGAGCACACCCTTGATGCTAAGAGGGAGTGTTGAGATTTTGTGTATTTGGGGTAGCATCAGTTGTGCTCTAGGTCCCAAATTTTGAGGAAGGACTAGAGTTCACATGATCTACAAGACCCATAAATGGATTTGGGAAATTTCATCTGGTTTAGGAGATATTAAATTAATTAATTATTTTAATGTATTTCCTAAGTTAAAACTTAGGAAAATAAAATAATTAAAGTGAATTTAATTAAACATGTGATGAAATTGTCTTAAGTCACACGGATCAAGCTTTCTTTTAATCTTAGCCATTGAATAAAGATTTAATCTTAGTCATTGATTTGTCAACGAGAAAATTATAAAGGAAAGGCTTGGGGTCATTTGTAACACACACAGAGGCAGAGCATTGAAGCTAAGCTGAGATTCTAGGGTGGGGTTGCTAAGAATTCTCAAGTGTTTCAGTTGCAGAGAGGGGAATTTAGACCAAGGGGATGATCTGATCCCAAGGTCTAGAATACACAAGAAGCAGAGAAGATATCGAAAGACGACGCGGAGGAAGGCAGCAACGGTAAACGAGGACATCATGATTTTTCGGAAGCCCTTCGGGGGTTACGCAGAGACCCTTAGGGGCAGCGTAGTGAATGGCAAATGCGTCTGCCCATCTAGGGTAACACAGTCCCTTCTAGTGACAACGTTGAGCATTTGGAGGCCATCCAAGGCCGACGCAGAGCCTATCAAGGGCTTCAAAGGCTGACACAGTGTCTTTCAGGGGCAGATTTGGTTGAGTTCTGTAAATCCCGTTTGAGGGTGTGGATCAGTCAGTATTGTTGGTCTTAGATCAGCCAGGTGTTGCAAATATAGAGCTTTCTCTATAGGGTTTTCCATATTTGGAACCCAGAGTTGTGTATTAAGAAATATTCTTAATAATAGAGCCCTCCAGCAGCCAGAGACTGGTTTTCCCATCTTGGGTTTTTCCGAGGACAGTTTGTCCAGAAATAACTGTGTGACTTTGTCTATGTGTGCATGTGTTTATTCTAGATCTGAATTGGTAGAGATCTGTTATGTGTTTTGCTTTGATGTTAACTTGAATTTATTCAGTTGATAACTTGTATAAGTAGGAGAAGCTTAACTGGATTAACAGAAATAATTTCTGCATAAAAATTAACATTCATAAATTTCTACACATCACTCGGCAAAAGAAAGACAAATTGTGAGATTACCTCACTCTGCAAGTCCCACTTGATCTGGTAGTGGAATTGACAAAACCCCAACACCCTCTGCGTTGCCTCTACGCAGTAATTGCGTATGCCTGCGTGGGGACCTCTGAAGGACTGCGTATCCTCCTCTGCTGAATCGTTCAACCCTAAAAAATCTCAATTCCAACCCTCTCGGCTCAAAACTTCGATCTCCCAGCTAAATCTCAGACTTCTACTTGGAACAATGTTGCACGACTCGTACTCGTAGAAGACTCGTTCGACTATTGACTCGTCGACTCGTATAAGACTCGGGAACAACCCATATAAAACTTGTATAAGACTCGTCAAAATGCAAAAAAGAATTAAAATATGGTAAATTTTAAGCAGAAAAAAGAAACTACTGATAATTCCAGTCCTTATAAGTTATAAAAACCACAATATATGCAATAATTCATAACATCATCTCATATCTATAAAAGTACAACATAGCATATTAGATTTTTGTAAGAAAAACATTTAGATACTGAATAAGAAAAGGAATCATGATTCCATAATTAAAATAAAAAATGTCAGCCAGTTCAATATTCAAATACATATGTCATAAATGATAAATGATTGTCTCATAACAATCTTGAGTCTCATCACTCATGGACGACCACGCCTATAATAAGCCCTCGTGGAGCTCATGGTAGCATCGAAAGGCTGAAGCAATTGTGAGGCAGGTGTATTGGGAGTCTCCATTTGAGATGGCAAACTAGAGAGATCCTCAATCTCTTCATCAAGCCAACTCAAATCAGGGGGCTCCTCCTCCACAACCCAATCAGACTCTAAATCAATAGTATCCAATAAAATTGGATCTGTATCCTTTGGTTGCACTTGTTTTGTGAGCATTCGAAGGTTGTAGTAGATGAAAACCAACTTCTCCAACCTCTCATGCTCCAACTTGTTTCTCTTTTTGTTGCGGATGTGCTCAAAAATTGACCAATTGCGCTCACAAGAAGAAGCACTACAGGGTTGACTCAGAACTCTGATGGCAAATTCTCGTAATTGCGGTGCCTCAGAGCCACAATCTATCCACCAATGAGCCGTAAAAAAATAACAACAAAGATTATCAATTTGCAATGCCAAACATATAAAAGAGAACTAGTAAAATTACAAGCTAAGTTCTAACAATTTGCACTTACAAGGCATTTTCTTGTCCTTGAGACGTTGGCTTGAGCTGAATCCAAACATGCTAGATGCTTCCTTGTACATATCTCGTTGTAGGTTGATTTTGTCTTGAATATCTACATCCGGGAACATCTTCTCAATGCATATCATGACACCTCTCATCACCTAGGTGGACAGATCAGAGAATGTGCATCTTTTACATTTGCAGATGCATCAATGGATTTTAGGAACATGGTTCCTTTAGGGCAAGCTACAACAAAATTTATTATTGTTCTACCTCTCTGATCTGTCCACCCATCAGACATAATTGTACAACTTGTAATTTTCCATGAGCTTTTAATGCTCTCCAATTGTTCCTTGACACACTCCAACTCCTCATCTAGCTCTTTCCCCCTAAGTGCATTATAAGATGGGGCTTTGTATCCAGGGCCAGCACTTGCAATGGCATCCACCACGGGCTGATAAAAATATGACTTTGCATAGTTGAATGAAAGACTGTTATGGTACCAAAACCTCCTCACTGCCATATCTGCCTCCTTCCTCTTCTTTTCATTAAAACTCTCCAAGGTTGGTTGAGATCCTGGAGTTGTACGAGGAGTGAAGAAAGAAGAGGTTATACTCCTGTTTGCTGCAACACTTGAAGAGGAGTTACCAATACCCGGACTTTCAATCTGTGTTTCACTCTGAGATGAAGATCTACCTATCCCAACAATCTCATCCTTCCTTCTTGCCCTCTTAGAAGTTTCTTCTTTCATGGCTTCCAAAGCAGCTGCCATTTCAATAGTGACTTCATCAGGGCAATTTTGACAACATCCCACACCTTTCCCAGGAATTCTAGCTAGGTGGTATTTTAGCCTGTTTATTCCTGCATGCATTGTGGCATTGCAATAATTGCACTTCACATGGTGGTCATTACCGGCAATGATTCGTTGACCATGTGCCCATGCCGGATCACGAGACTTTCTATACCCCTTTGGTGGCATGGTGACGAAATCTAGAAGAAAAACATTAAATTTCTAAAATCTAATTCATATTTTTTAATTTTTTTTTGGTTTTTTGGTTATTAATTTTTTTTTAATTTACAATTTTTTTTGGCCCTGTGGCTGAGAAACTCAGCCACATGGCCTGCAGGCTCAGGAGGCAGACCGTAGGCCCTGTGGCTGAGTTTCTCAGCCACACAACGACCCTATGTGGCTGAGAAACTCAGCCACAGGGCTTGTGCGCTGAGGAGGCAACCCACAGGCCCTTGTGGCTGAGTTTCTCAGCCACACAGGGCCGTTGTGTGGCTGAGAAACTTAGCTACAAGGCCAAAAAAATTTGCAAATTGCAAGTGAACAAAAAAAAAAAATATTGAATTGATTAGATAAAATTTAAAAAAAATTACATGCAAGCAACTAGTTGCAAAGCAATGAAACAAAGATCATGAAGCCTACTTGGATAGTGTGCTGAAACTCTGCCTGTGTTGTGACTCTGCCTATGTTGAAACTCCACCTGTGCTATGACCCTGCCTGTGCTGAAACTCCGCTTGTGCTGTGACTCTGCCTATGCTGAAACTCCGCTTGTGCTGTGACTCTGCTTGTGCTGAAACTCCGCCTGTGCTGTGACTCTGCCTTGCTATTACTATTTGCTGCTACTCCGCCAGTGCTCACTTCGCTAGTGCTGCAACTCTGAAAGGGAGAGAGGTGCTTATAAAACATTTCCTTCCCTCCAAATTCCCTTTTCCTCCACCTCATTTCCAAAAAAAATAGAAAAATAAAAAAAATTGAGAAAAATCCAAAAAAAATACTTTTTGTTGTGGGACAGGTCTTATAGGGGTCCGATACGGATGCTATGAGAAACCCGCGGGTCTTATGTGAGTAGGTGGGTTTAATGCGAGTTTGCGCTAGTAAGGGTAGAGAGCACGGGTTCTATGCGAGTGACCAAGCTCGCTATATAACCTGCGAAGACCCGTGGGTACCCGCGAGTCTTATACTAGTAGTGCTTCACTGACTTGGAATACTGCGCTACCTCTAGGTGTGGCCTTTGTGGCCCTACGTCACCCTCTCTAGGTGCTGCGCCACCCTCTCTGGGCACTGCGTTGCCTCCTCTACGTCTTTCTCTGCCTCTCTGCTGAGTATTCTTGGCCCCAGAGAAGATCCTTTGACCAAAAGTCTCTTTGCCCCTCAACTGCGTGAGAATCTCTCGATCAAACTTTTCCTCTAAGCACTGCTCCTTTAGAAAATTCAATTTCTTGATCTCTCGGTGTGTTTTCCAAATGATCCTCAAGCCTTTCTTTATAATCTACACGTTGAGACTTTAACGACTGAGATTAGATCTCCAATCAACAGCTAAGATTACATTTTGACTTGATCGGCTTTTTCTAGAACATTTATACCCATATCTTATTAATTCACTTTAATTATTTTATTTTCCTAAGTTTAGACTTAGGGTCACTTTAAAATAATTAATTTTCTTAATAAAATACAATCCAGGTGGAATTTCCCCAAACAATTTTTGGGTTATCTGGAATACATGTGTCTAAGTCTCTCCACAAAGTTTGAGACTTAGAGCACATCCAATGCTACCCCAAATCAACACTCCCTCTTAGCGAGGAATGTGCTCTAGCAACTATGCTCTGTTGCACACTGCTCTGACTCTGAAGTATCTTTCTCTGCGCTGCTGATGTCTAACTTGCTGTCAACTAACCACTGTGCTGTAGTTGCAACTGTACTGTTGCTGACCCCACCACGATAAACACTGCATCCGTACTACAACTCCCTCTCAAATGTTTCATCTGCTGCTAGCACTACCACCGCTAACTCTGCACTGCAAGTCAATCGCTGAGAGAATCAACTAAAAAACATCCAAAAATCTGAACAAGTGTTCAGGATGCATCTCGATACTGAAACTCTGACTGCTGCTAGTCCCACACTATCCCTCTCAAGCACTATGTTGTTGTTGCTTTTGCACTGTGTCCGTCTGCGCTGCTAACCACTGCATCTATTGCTCCAACACTCCTTAGCACCAACTGAACCTCCTCAAGCCTACTACCGCTGATCTTTGGGCACTCGTAGCAAGGTCATGATCCAAGAGGTGGACTCCTCAAGTATCTTGCCCAACTGAAGTTCTTGCAAACTTACAGCTCAATATCACCCCATTTCCCTCTTGGAGGTGCGTGGGTGCTCATGGCATACTCATCCTCCTCGATCTTTTCGGACGCAGCCTTCGGATCGTGCTTCTCGTCCTTGTCCTTTTTCTTCAAAGGACTCTGGGTAGCGTAGTGACCAAGTTCACCACACTTGAAGCACTTTATCTTCGAGACATCCTTCTTCTGTCTCCGCTGCTCCTGCTGCCCCTTGGATGCAAGAGCTACATTTTCCTCCTCCTCCTTCACCTTTGACCCAATGCCGCTACTGCTGTCATGTTTGCACTTGACTAGGTCCCTCCTTTGCTCTTCTTGCTGAAGAGTAGTCCACATCTCTTCCCAGCCTAGCAAGGTTGCTCTGCCCAGGATACTCTGGAAAAAAACCTACCATTCTTTAGTGACTGTGTTAAGAGCCAATCTCACCATTGTTGTAGGAGAAGGGGTGGACCCCACGGCTGCTAGTTGATCATGAGTTTCTTGAAGCCTAGTCAGGAACGGAACAATGCGCTCCCCTCTCTTCATCTGCACCGTCCTCAGATTCTGCTCTAAGTACATTTTTCGCTGCTCAGGCGATCCTTCATATAGCGTTGCCAAGGCTTCCCACATATGCTTGGTTGTGTCCTTGCCAGCTATGTGGGACACAATGTGATCTTTGACTCCATCTAGGAGCAGACTTTTAGCTTTCGCCATATCGGAATTGTACTTCTTCAGCGGATTTGGATCTGTAGGGACAGCTATCGTACTCATCACGAAAAGCTTGAGATCGTATTCATCTATAAGGCATGTGATTCTCACCTTCCAGATGACATAGTTGGAGGCTCCCTCCAACCGGTCTTGATCTCGAAGCCCATGAGTTGCCATTTCTGCTGAAAAGAAAAAATATTGAATCTGCTTCCTCTCTTCCCCCTTTGCGCAACATTGGACTGGCTTATGCACTCCTTGCTCGAGCTTGTAGATCTGCCACTCGGATCTACTGCTTAATGTTGAAATTTGGTTACCGGAGGACAGGTGGTTCCCTAAGGCTTTGATCTTTGGCCTAGGGAAAAGTGTCCAAAAGAATTTAATTTTTCTCCTAAAGTGACTTTATAAAGTTATAAAGTCAAATCTAATTTAAAAGTGACCTTAAGTGATAAAGTTACTAAAGTCTAATTTTAAAGTGACTTTAATAAAGTCAATGTGAAATTAGAAAGGAAAAGTGACTTTGGAAATAAATGACTAAGTGTGTCTTTATTAAAGTGGGGTGAATTAAAAAATAGAAAGTGAGATTTAAATGAGCATTTAATCTCAGCCCTAGATCTAAATCTGTTTCAGCCATTGGATTTAGGGATTCCCCAAAAGTCACTTAGGGTTGGATTAAAGGAGGGAAAGGAGGAAAAGGTCATTCATTCTTTCATGAGCAGATTGAGAGAGGAGGAGAAGGAGAGCTGGAGACTTTTTCTAAAGAGAGCTTGAGAAGGTGAAGGAGAGGCAAACTCAGCAAATCCGTACAGCAGCAAGGAGGGCACGGTTTTCAAGGCAGTAAGAGGCTGCACGAATATCGAGGCAGCAAGGCCGTACAGCAGCACGAAAACTGAGACAGCAGTCCGTATAGCAGTTCGTACAGCAGTCCGTATAGCTATTTTGTGGCACGGTTTTTGAGGAAAAGTACAGCAACAAAGGGCCCAATTTCCAAGGTTGCTGGGCACGCTTTTCGAGGTAGCCAGCACAGTTTTCGAGAAAGGCAGTTTGCTGTAATAAATTTCTGTTTTGAGTATTTTGCTATTCTGGCACGTTTTCCAAGGCAGAGGCAAGCACGGAAAACCAAATAAGTCTGTAATTAATTTGCTGGAATTTTTCCTGTATATTTCACCTCTCTGTAAAAGCATTTTCCAGAAATAAGAAGGAGCTTTCAAACTGGTTTTCCCCAAGAGTTGTAGGGGGTTTTTCCAGGGTCATGTTGACCAAAAATATCAGTGTTTAAATGTGTTGAATCGCTGTTTTAAGCTTGCTAATTTTTATTTCTGCATTTTCCAGCATTCTGTAAATTTTCCAGAATTTGTGTTTTCAGCAAAAAATTATTTTTCTGTTGTTGAATGTAAGGATATGGGAAAGGGCATTTAACTAAAAAGTGAAATAAGGTGAAACTGAAAACCGGGGTGGGAAAGTCAAGAAATTTCTACACTTAAATCACGAAAATGGAATTCCCTGGCAAGGAACTCACTGAAGAAGAAATTCCCTCAATGTGCTTCTTCTTTTTCTTTTGATGACTGTCTGCCCAGGAAAATTTTCTTGCATAAAAATTGCGTCCCAATAGATCTGCTTTGAGGCTCTGTGTTGCTCCCTTTGGCTTGGAAAAATCTCGATCTTGAAGTCCTACCTCTCCGTCGACTCACTCAGAGAGAGACTTTCTGCGAAACTTCAACCCTTTTGGCCTGGGCTCCGCAATCCCTCTGGGGATTCGAACTGTTGCTTTCTGCAACTATTCGTCCTCCTGCTCAGCGTTGGATCTGCTCTTCCTAATTCACCTGCAACACTCTAATACCATGTGAAAATTCCAAGTCCTAGATCTGGAGTCCTACTACAACAAACTGAATTAAATTCACCTACTTGTAAATTACATTAACAAGTTATTTGCAAATTTCTTCTATAATTACTGAAGCAACCTTCAATTAATTGAATTAATATGAGAAACAAGAAACTAAGCAAAAGAAAAACATCACACAGGACACCATTTTTTTGGACAAATGTCCCTGGAAAAACCCAATACTGGAAAATTGGTGCAGCAGATATTAGGGCTTTATTATTAAGAAATAGTTATATTTGAATACAATCTCTGGTTGCCTTGTTGGATATTCAGTACAGGGAATATCACTCGAAAAAAAAAGACAAATTGTGAGATTACCTCACTCTGCAAGTCCCAGCTGATCCGGTAGCTGAACTGAGAAAACACCAACACCTTTTGGCAGTAATTCTGTAGGCCTGTGTGGGGACCTCTGAAGGACTGTGTCACCTCCTCTGTTGAATCGTTCAACCCTCATAAGTCTCGATTCCAACCATCCCATCTTAGAACTTCGATCTCCCAGCTAAAATTCAGACTTCTGCTCATAATACTACGCTGCCTTTGGGTGTGGCCTTTGTGGCACTGCGTCACCCTCTCTGGACACTGTGTTGCCTCCTCTGCATCTTTCTCTACCTCTCTGTTGAGTATTCTTGGCTTTGGAGAAGATCCTCCGACCAAAAATTTCTCTGCCCCTTAACTGCATGAGAATGTCTCGATCAAAGTTTTTCTCTGAGCACTGCTCCTTCAGAAAAATCGATCTCTTGATCTCTCGGTGTGTTTTCCAAATGACTCTCAAGTCTTTCTTTATAATCTACTTGTTGAGACTTCAATGACCGAGATTAGATCTCCAATCAACAACTAAGATTACATTTTGACTTGTGTTATAACATTATTTTTTTTGATAAGTTAGCATGGTAGTTTTAAAAAAATGAAAAATAAAATGTGAAGTTGGAACATGGATGAAAAAGAAAATTTTTAAAATGTTAGAAAAAATTATGTTTTATTACATCCATGTTAGAATAGATTTTCTCTAAAGAAAGAAGTCAAAAATAAAATGTTAGGAAAGCATAAAATAAAAAATAGGGATGCTTTAGTATTTCTCAAATAAAATCATGGCCGCCTGTTAAAATGCGCCAAGTTACTAAAGGATTTCAAATTTATTCATGATTCTTAAATTCTTTTAAAAAGGGGTTTAGGTTTCATTTCTTAAATTTAATCAATTAAACACTTATATGCTTTTATCCTGAGCAACTACGCTACAAATGGGTCAAATCACTTGGATAATGCGCCAGCAGCTTTGAACGGCAGATCTGGAACCCGCTCTAGATCTACGGCGGATAGCCACTTCGCAACCCCCTCGACCGTTTTTCGTTAACCCGAGGAGGGGGGTTCGAAGTGTGGTATTAAAGGCTGCCATGTTTTGCGACATGGCGGCACCACAGAGTTTCGCACCCCCTCCGCCAAAAACCAAAAACCTAGAGGTACCCCCCCGAAATCCACTAATGGTTTTCCACTCCCGATGATCGTTCCCCCCACGCCCTTAGCCAATGGATATCCTTCTCACACCATAACTGTTAGCCCACTGTCCAATCTCATTCCTCCACGTCATTTGATCATTACCCTCCAACGCTCCACTCATGGCCGTTAATCACCCCGTTGGCCATTAAACCCACTCCTAAGCCATTAATCACCCCATTGATCATTAAACCCCCATCAGAGCCGTTAAACCCTACGGTCATATCCCAGACCGTTAAGCCCAGATCACAGTCTATAAAATCGCCTACAAACTCCCTTTCATCACTTTTCCTTCTCGTCCAAATTGCTATTATCTCCACATTTTGTTCCAAAGCAATTTTTCATCTCTCCACTTTGCAACCACTATCCTACTTCCGTAATCCTTGCCACCCTATCTGTAACCCGATTTTCAAATCATTTTCTCAGTCAATACCCTGTCAAACATGGCTCCCAAAGCCAAGACCAAAAAACAAATGACCCCTAAGGGTAAAGCTAAGAAACAGGTCACAAAAGAGGTTCAGATTGTCAATCTTGTTGGAGAGGTCGCTAATCCAGTTGCAGAAGAGATCCCTGCTACAACGCCACAGCTTAAACTTGACCTCATACCCCTCGCCGACGCCTTTTTCAAAGTCACAAACTGTCATTGCGATTTTGATTTCTAGGAGCTACATCAGTGGTTAAAACAGAAGCACATAGATAACAAGGACCCTATCAGGTTCTGGGAATCCATGTTGCCTTTGTTTTCTTTTCCATAGACTCACCCTTTTCCTGATATGATTTCCCGGTGTCAGAAACAGTATGACCCTATAACTAGGTCAGCGGTGGCTCAAAATGGAAACATTCTAATCACCATATCCCCTGAAACTATAAACCAGATGCTATTCATTCCTTCATCTTATTCCTTGTCCCATTTTTCGCCTGTTGCTCTCATGGACCTTTACCACAAACTATCTTTCCCTCAGAGAGCTCAGATATTTGACATTTTCTTACTTGAGGATGCAAAGTTGCCTAAGAAAAATCCACCATATTCATCCTCAATTTTTCCCGAAGCCTCCAAACACTGCATCTCTCTCCTTTCATACCTGCTAGGATACCCAAATGACCAAATTGTTGATGAACCCATCATGCGGTTCTTATCTATTTTTAGCAAAGACAAATAACCATTGTTTATGTATAATTATAGCCAATTCTTGGTTGAAATTATACATGAACAATTCATGAACTTCACTACACAAGAAGTGTTCAATCATACTTCTGTAATTGTTCACATGTTTTTGTTTCAGCAGACAGAAATGCTGCCTATCCACTTCAGCAAGCAAGATACACAGGGAGTGAATCAATCAGTGATTCACTGGACAGAGTTGGTTAGAGCTTCATCAACAGCAACTTCTTTTGTAGAGTTCATAGGCTCATTCATACATCCAGTAAGGCATCTCCTTACAAGTCAATCAGAGCCCAGAATTGGAGAACAAATTAAAAAGATCTTGCACCTCAGTGAGCAAGCTAAAACTGGTGATTGGTACCTATATAAAAATTACACAGAAATCAGGGTATATGGCTTTGAACTCACACCATACAAGTTTCCAAGATATGTCCCTATGAGAGTTTTCCCTTTAGAGTACATTAGAAAAATTTTAAACATGGATGAGTTACATTTTTTTTTCTGGAAAGAGAAAATCTCAGTTTAAACTCAAAGCCAACATTGGATCCCTCATCTGCAATACCAGAGCAGTTGGTGCTGAAGCAGATGCATTGTTAAAGAAGATGAGTTTTCAACCGAGTTTTACTTGGTCATATGGCCCCCATGGCATTATTTCTTCTCTGAGAGTTGAACTCAAAACAACTTCCTACACTCATACCTCCAGAGCAGAAATAGAGAAATACATGAACCAAGATGAATGGGTTGAAGGCAATCTCCAGGAAGCAGATGAACATATCATTACAACTTCTAATGTACAGACCCCTGTTCCTGATAGTAAACAGTAGAAGAGTGTCAGAGAAGAGCCTCCACATGCTAAAGAAATACTCAAGGAATTCATCTTGCAACACAAAAAGCCAAAGCTTACGTCCACATTACTTTCGAAGGGAGAACAACCAGAGATCATAGATCTGGGAGAAAATGAAGTTTCTACATCCACCAATGTTCCTAAAAATCCTCCATCATCATCACCTGCAAGAGAACCACTGGAGATTATCCAACATTCAGATGCCAGCAGTTCTAAAGAGAAAAACATTTTCTCTAGATTCTTAGACATCGAGCACAAGAATGAAGCATTGAAATCTGATGTTTATAGTCAATTTTGGAAGCAAACATTTACATCACAGCATAGGCTTCTCACTGCCTTTGACAGTGAGAAAATAAGGATGCAAATGGCCTTTCTACAGGCAACAGTGCCATTTCCAAAGACTCATGCTGAGTGCAAGAAGACTGTCTTCTGTTTTGATGCAAATCAGATCCATCCAATTGATCAAATGGACATGCACAGGTAGTTAGAAGAGATGCTATTTTCAACAATGACCACAACAGCCATGTCACTTTCCAAACTGCAAGATGCACTGTCAAATTTTCAATCTCAGTTGAAGATTGAAAAATTGTCTTCATTGGGTAAAGACAACAGATTGAAGTCATTGGAAGACCTTGTAGTGAAAGTTGGGTATGAACCAAAAGACTGCAAGGCAGTTGAGGAAATCATTAAAAAGAAGAATGCAAACATCTCTTCTCTGTGCAAACAACTCAAGCTACCCTCAACTGAAGACCCATAGACTAAGGAGACTGCAGAAAATGAATATAACAAGGAGGAGATGATGAAGTTGATCATTGATCAAAATATGAAAATTAGAAAGATGGAAGAACAAATTGAAGAATTACTACTGAAAGAAAAGTCAGCACTCCAGCTGAATACTGATCCTAATACAACAACTCAAACATCTTCTACAGGTACAGAACTTTCAGCAGTTTTGACAACAACTGATGCAGCAACATTGGCACAAGATTTGGCCATTCAGAAGCAAGCACATGAGAAATTGCAACAGAGGTTTCAAATTATTGAGTCACATAAGATTAAAAATGAAACTTTTTACATGGAGGAAATGCAAAAGACTCATCAGTTAGGACTTAAGATAAAAGAACTAGAGAGTGAATCTCTAATGGCAGCAACTCTGGTTGAAGCTAAGCAGAACATTTGGGAAGACATCAGCAAGTCTATGACAGAGGTATGGCCATGCATACAGATGGAGTGTAAAAACTTTGTTAACTTGATAAATATATATTTATGTTGATAAAAGATGAGATATGAGATATGATTACAATGGGGAATCACTGAGGCTTTAAATATAGCCTCATGGTGTCCCTTGGTGAAGAGGCATGATCTTTGATCATGCCCTTTCATTTAATAAAACCTAATATAACTATATCTAACTAATAATTAATAAAATATACATAACATTGCTCCTCTCTTAAGATGCTTTGTCCTCAAAGCATACGTAACGATGGGTGTTGCTGGCAACACGCTTCAGACTCCCAAGATGCTTCTTCAATGGGCAAGTCCTTCCACTTGATTAAATATTCGGTAATAACACGCGAGCGCAACTTCTTATCACGGGTAGATAGGATACCTTCGGGTTCTAGAACGAGCTTGCCTTCATCATCCAAAATGGGAATATTGGAAGTTGTGTCTGACTCAACTTATCTATCTTATCATTTAGCTTATTGAAGAGTTCTGTCATCTTGTTCATTGCTTCGCTATGCTTTTCTGTGACCTCGTAATGATTTAGCCACATTTGTCTTTCTATTCGATTTGTCGTATCATGAACCTTTTTGATGTCATTGGAGTGTCTTGCAACTGTACCTTCAAGATCGACTAATCTTTTTCCAAAGTCATATGAATTATTATTGATCTGTTTCTCAAGATCCACCAATTTCTTCTGGAATTCGGCCATCGACATCGATGAAGACATTGACGTGTATGAGGTGGGGAATATTTTTCTGCCAGTTTTTCCCTCTTTTTTTTTAAAATTAATTAATTAATTAATATTTAATTAATTAATTAAATTAATTTTTTTTTGAAATAATAATAATAATTTCTATTATATATATATATATATATTTTAAATAATAATAATAATTATTATTATTATTATTTTATTATTTGAATTATATATATATATATATATATATATATATAATTATGGGGAAAAAGATTGTTAACCTTGAAAAGTCACGTTGTTTTTAAAAGTCACTTTGTTTTGAAAAGACACCTTGTTTTGAAAAGGGGAAATGGGTTTTAATACCATGGGTAATTACCATGGGCCCAAAACCACGAGCTTGTAAACCACGAGCAATTACTCTTCCTTTTTAATTTTACTTTGTCTTCACATGTACATATTTCTATATATATACATAACAACAGATTATCTTCGAACATCAGGAGATCATCACCAAATGCAGAGTAGCCATTGAAGAGTAGAAAGAGCACCTCAAAAAGAAGCCAAGTGAAGCCACTGACATGATCAAGGTTCTCAACTCAAAGAACAGAGGAGAGTTGGAAGAAATCAACATCTTGGACAGAACTGCAACCATTTTAGAGATAAAGAAAGTTTTACAGAAAAGAAATTTAATCAACCAATTGCAAACCAAATGTGAAGCTTTGAATACTTTTGTTGAAAGATTTCATACTAAGTTTAATGTTTTAAATCATAAAGCACTGCAAGGATTGGTAGGATTAGATGATAAGTTGATTAAATTAGAAGATTACTGTAAAAAGTTATACACAATTGCAATAGATAAGTCAAAGTTTGCAGGTATCAAAGGACAAGTTACAGGGAAAACATTTCTTGAAGCTCTGCAGTTTGATTTGATTATTCAACATCAAACCAAACATTTATTCATTCAAAGACCAACTTTTGATAGGTATACAAAAGTAGATGAAATCTTTTGAAAGATGATGAGTGTAGAAATCCCCAGTCAAGATCAATGGGATAAATTTTGTGAGACCATCGAGTAAAATGGTGAATTTTACATGCCAGCACATCAGATTTTTTAGGGTCCAGTCAGCAACAACTTCCATCAAAAGGGGCCAAGTCATCAACAACTTCCAAGAAAACAGAGACACTTCATCTATTTGTTTCCTTCTTCTATTCTTCTTTATTCTATTATTGTAAAACAGTTAAGATATTTCTAAGTTTTGGGAATTAGTATAAATAACTCTCATTTCAAGTTATTAATGGTTGCACCCTCGGATGAGCAAATTTTTGTAAGTAGAAATTGTACGAGTCTTTTTTGATCATCAATAATAGAAGAAGGATTCTGAATTTGTCTCATACAGCTTTGTTCTCTCTATGAGTTTTTCCAGTTTTCATACATTTTGTTTCTTCATATGTTTAATTGTTATCAAGATAACTAGGTGAGATTGATTGTGTTTCAGTAATCTTATAATTCCTCTTGAAGTTATTATCAATATAAAGAATGATTTACTTAACATTTTGTTGATGTAAGTCCCTTTCATTTATAAATTGTCAGCATCTTGATAATGTTAAATGTATTTTGTTGAACTTTTAGACATTGTTTAAAGGTTTTCAAGCTTATGATTTATTGAAGGATTCAATCTGAATATTTGATAATCATATCTTCTTACATAAGTCTACTTAACCAATTTACAAAATCTTAATCATTGTGTGAGATAAACAAGTAGCCCTTACTTGTAATCACTGATATTATTGGAAGATTTAATCAATCACTGTTTGCTAAAAGTTATCTTATACATTGGTCCCCCAAAATTACAAAACACAACATAACATTATAGATGCTTTGGCCTGATTATTGACCACAATTATCTCAAAGGAAAACATCAATTTGGCACTGTTGTCGGGGAACGAATTTGATTTGTTTTCCCTGGGACAACGATAAAACCCTATTCATTTTACGTGACTAAAGGTTTAGTTAGGTTAAAAATTTCTCACTTGGTGATTCCACTGTGACCAAACTAGCTCCTTTAAAGCACACCAGATCTCGATCTAACTCCGAGATTGTCCAACCTTTATCAGATCCAGAGAGATTGGTAAGAAGAGTTTCTTCTAGAAGAAGCCATCAAACCCCTTCTTCTTCTATTCCTCAACAAGAGATCAATATAATTCCTGATCCTTTCAGATCTACACCTATTCCTTTAGAATCAGAAGACATACCTCACAGAGTGCATGAGTTAGTATCTAAAGGAGTGGATCTTCAATTAGCTTGTTAGTTCATTCTTTAGAGTCCTATAAATTATCTCAAGAACCTTCTGAATCTCCTATATCAGAGCAGGATTTGGATCTAAAATTGCCTGGATTCAAACCTACTGATTTCATTTCCCCTGTTACATATTATGCACCTTCTACTTCAAATCAACCAGAAGATATCTATTCTCTTTATTCCAATCCTTTATTTGAACCTAGAGAAGGAGAAGAATAGGTTCAAAAACTGGTTATCAAAACTCCTTTAAGGTCCCGAAGAAGGTCTTCCATCCCATTTCATTCTCCTCCTCATTCTCCATCTCATTCCTCGCCTCCATCCTCTCCATCTTCACCTACAAATTCTACTTCTTCCTCTTCAACTACTAATACTCATTCCTCTACATCTTACATCTTCAAGTATGGTTGGTTTTAGACCAATTGTACAAGCAAGATATGCTCCTCTCTTACTACTTGCTATCCTCAATGATTTTCCTCCAGGATATCTAAAACACCTTCCTAGATTTAATGGTTAAACTGGTTTATTAGCAGAAGACCATTTGGCAACATTTCTGGATTTTACAGATAACATGAACATAGAACATGAAAATGTTTATATGAGATTGTTTGTGAAATCCCTAGAAGGAAATGTCAGGATTTGGTTTAGGCAATTACCAGTTGATTCTATTAGATCCTGGAAAGAATTAACTAATATCTTTAAAAATCAATGGGAGTGAAAAAAGGACCCTGTGTATTTCGTAACTGAATTTGAAGAACGAAAAAGAAATTTTGGAGAACCCATTGTTGATTTCGTCAAAAGATTCAATAAGCTTTACCATAAGATGCCTCCTGATTGTAAACCTCCTGTAGCAGCAGCTAAGGTTAGATTTTCAAAGGCCTTTGAGGATGAGTTTGCTGTCATGTTGAGTGAAAGAACATCCCGAACCTTAAAAGACATGCAAACTAATGCTATAGAGGTTGAAGCAAATAGGTCTACATCAGCCAAGTTAAAAGCTAAAGTTGAAAAAGCCCAAAAGAAATTAAAATCAAACCAGGAAGCTTCTTCTTCCTCTAAATCTAAAAGTGAAGATGCAAAAATAGATGAAATCACATTACTTCTAAGAAACCTATCAAATAGGATTTCAAAGATTGAAACTCAACCAAGAACAATCCAACAAATTGTTTCTAGACCCCAAACACATGTTCAAGGTCAGTATAAAAAGGCTCCTCCATTGAAAATTCTTCAGAGGCCTCATAATGACCAACAAATACCCACATCGTTGTTGATTGATGATCAACAACCTGATGACAATACTTTATCTATCACTGAAGATATTAATAAGATAGATCATATATCCTTTCAGACTTCCATTATTCCTGTTCCCCAATGTCAAACCCCTCAAGAAGACCAAGATACTTCTCATGTTTCTAAATATCAAGCTTTTTCTAAGTTTCTGATTATAGAACTCAATAGAAGATATGATTTAAGACCTAGAGTTGGTCCTGGTAGACCTCCCAAAAACCCTGTAATAATTGAACCTCAAGTAAAAATTGCTGAAACTCAAACTACTATTCAACCTCTAAACCAGTCAAGTGATTCTGCTCAAATTGACAAAACTACATTGACTGCTTTTAATGTGGAGAAAGAGTTAGAAAGAGTTAAAATTCCAATTCCATTTTCAGAACTTTCTAAAAACTGAGGATATAAAAGTCAAGTTGCAAAATGGATCCAAAACTCTAGTGTGGATGATGAAGGAGATATTATTAATCTGCAAAATGAAGGACCCACCATAGCTGTCGGTCCTAGTTCTGATATGATTGATGAATCCATACCACCTTTTTATGTGACTTTGAAAGTGCATGACTCCCCACTATACAATTGTATGTTGGATTTTGGTGCTTCACACAACTTAATGCCTAAAGTCATTATGGAACAACTTAATTTGGATATCACTCGAACCTATCACGACCTATATACCTTTGACTCTAAAAGGGTACAATGTTTAGGACTTCTAAAAGTTCTAGTGGTCACTTTACATCATGTACCAGTAAAAAGTGTTGTATTAGACATAGTTGTCACTGATCTTCCCCCCAAATTTGGAATGATTTTATCAAGATCATGTTGTGCAAAATTGGGAGGGAGTCTTCAAATGGATATGTCTTTTGCCACTATTCCTGTATATGGTGGAGAGAGCCTTAGGTTATATAGGGAAGTCAGATTCCTAAACATTGTTTGCAAAGCTGATCAGGCTAGAAATCATCTCATTTATGTAGTTGATTAGGATTTCAGCTGTTTCCAACTATCATTAGATATTTCACAGAATTCTCAACTCAAGATTGAGAATGTAATTGAAACCCCTAAATCTGTTCAAACTGAAATTTGGAAATTGTTCTTTGGTCTATCTTGCACCAAATATGGAGTTGGAGTAGGAGTTGTTATGATTTCACCTAATAAAGAAAATATCACTCAATCATGTAAGTTAGATTTTGAGGTCACAAATAATGTTGCTGAGTATGAAGCTTTTACCCTAGGATTACAGCTTGCTCAAAGTTTAAAGGTCCAAAATTTGAGTGTCTTTACTGACTCAGAACTTATAGTAAGACAGGTTAGGAGTCTTTGTCAAACAAAGAATCCTAGGCTCAGGTCTTATAGAAATGAAATTTGGGACATCATTGAAATGAAATTTGGGACACCATTGAAAATTCCTTTAATGCTTTCAATATCACTTTTATTCCTAGAGATGAAAACATTCATGCAGATTCATTAGCTATTTCTACTAGTTCTTTCAAGGTTCTAGATCAATTTCAAATAAAATATCAAATTCAAATAAAATATAGGCCATCAATTCCAGACAATCTTAAGCATTGGCAAATATTTGAAGATGATGAACAATTAAAATCCTTTCTTCAAGTCGTTGATGAATTTTCTGTACTGCAAATTGAAGAAGATAACTCAGACATTAATGAAGCTACTAAAGACCAGGAAAATTCAGATCTAAATTCAAAGGTAGCTGATCATGATATTATACAACTATCAAATAATTTTATCCCCAAAGGACTTGTTCCTTTAGAAAAATTGTTTGATCAAAATGATGTTCCCAAAAATCCATTCTCTGTTTCACCAGAAGATGACATAGAAGACATTAATATTGGTACTGATGAGGAGATTAAAAATATTAAACTTTGTGCATCTTTAACTCTTGAAATTAAAACTGAATATATAAAACTTCTTAAGAATTACAAAGATGTTTTTGCCTGGACTTATGCTAATCTAAAAACTTATGACACATCTTTAATAGAGCGTAAAATTCCACTAAAACCAGAAGCAAAACCTTATCAGCAAAAGTTAAGAAGGATGAATCCAGTTCTTCTTCCTACCATAGAAAAAGAACTTAAGAAGCTTTTAGATGCCAAAATAATTGTCCCTTTAAGATACACTAATTGGGTTGCCAATTTAGTCCCTGTTAGAAAAAAAATGGGGGGATTTTCGAAACCTTAATAGAGCATCCCTGAAAGATAACTATCCACTTCCAAAGATGGATCAATTACTTCAAAGAGTGTCAGGCACTAACAGACTCTCTATTCTTGATGGCTTCTCTGGTTATAATAAGATTTTGGTGAATTCAGATTACAGGTAGAAGACGACCTTTACTACACCTTGGGGTACATTCATGTATGCCAGGATGCCTTTCGGCTTATCAAATGCAGGAGAAACATTCCAAAGAGCCATGGACTTAACCTTTGTTGGGAAGGTAAACAAATTTGTTGTTATTTATCTTGATGATTTAACTGTTTTCTCTTAATCGGATCAGAAACACCTGAAGCACTTGATGAAAGTTTTTGACAGGTGCAGAAAGTTTGGAATATCTTTAAATCCCAAGTCATTGTTTGCCATTAAGGAGGGAAAATTACTAGGTTATATCATTTCAAAAGATGGAGTAGTAATTGATCCCAAAAGAGTCTCTGCTATTCAATCATTATCATTACCTAGAAATAAGAAAGAAATACAAGCCTTTTTAGGGAAAATTAACTTTTTGAGAAGATTTATTCTTAACTATGCAGAAATAGTTAAAGACATAACATATATGCTCAAAAAGAACCACGAAGTCAAATGGACCATTCCCGCAAGATGTGCATTTGACCAAATAAAGAAGGCCATTTCTGAAGCCCCAACCTTAGCCAATCCAAACTACTCTGAGCCTTTCAGTATATTCTCTTTTGCTTTTGAAACCACCCTTGCTACTGTCCTTTTGCAGAAGAATGAATATTATCATGATCAACCCATAGCATTTTTTAGCAAGGTCATGAGAGATGCAGAATTTAAATATGATATCATCGAAAACAAGCCTATGCCTTAGTTCAAGCCCTGAAATCTTTTAAAATTTATGTCATCCATTCTACCATTATTGCCTATGTACCTAACAATGTTGTAAAAATTGTTCTTACACAACCAGACACTGATGGAAGAAGAGGAAGATGGATAACTCAAATCCTTGAGTTTGACCTTACCATTAAAACTACTAAGTTAGTGAAGGGACAGGGTTTAGCTAAATTGTTAGCTGAATCTAATTGTAAGATGTTGGGCATAAACTCTGTTTTTGAAGTTTCTGAGAAGCATTCACAAGAACCTTCTTCAAATTTGGAAAGGGAGAATCCACAAGAACCTTCCTTAAATGCAAAAGGGGAGAATCTACAAGAACCTTCCCAGGGAATTCAAGGAAAGAATCCACAAGAACCTTCTCCTTCAACCCAAACAGTCCCTATCCACATTGATGAGAAGTTTGTATTATCAAATTGGTATGCAAATATTGTTCATTTTCTGATCCATGTTGAATGTCCAGCTCAGTTTTCCAAAAGCCAATGCAAAAAACTTAAGTTGAAATCCATCAAATATTGTATCATCAATGCCAATTTATACTGGAAAGATCCTCTTTAACATTCTATTACTTTTATTGACAGAATCAGAGACTGAAGGAATCATTGATCAGTTTGATGTAGGAATATGTGGAGGTCATTATGCTTGGAGATAAACAGCATACAAAATACTAAGGGCAGGATTCTATTGGCCTACTCTGTTTTCACAAGTAGGAGAAAAGGTCAGAGCCTGTATTCCATGTCAGATGTTTGCTAGTAAGCAAAAACTAGCAGCCCTTCCACTAGTTCCAGTGGTTGTCTCAACACCATTTCTTCAATGGGGATTAGACTTTGTAGGAGAAATTCACCTAGCTTCAAGTAATCAACACAGTTGGATCTTAACTGCTACTGACTATTTCACCAAGTGGGTGGAAGCCATTCCTGTAAGAAATGCCACAGATTCAGTTGTAATCAAATTCATTGAAGAGAACATTTTATCTAGATTTGGTTGTCCACAACAAATAGTCACTGACAATGCCACGACATTCAGTAGCATAAAGATGATTGAATTCTGCCAAAAATATCAGATTCTACTGCATCATTCAAATCCCTATTATCCACAAGGAAATGGTCTTGCTGAATCATCTAACAAGAGCTTAGTAAAAGTCATCAAGAAAACTTTAGAAGAACACAAGAAAAATTGGGATAATCATCTGATTTATGCAGTCTAGGAAAACAGGATTTCTCCCAAAAGATCAACAGGTAAATCTCCATTTCAACTAGTTTATGGCAAAGATGTTATTTTTCCTACGAATTTGGCTTTCCTTGTGCTTAAGTTTCTACAAGAATATATTGATGAACTTGGTGATTTCTCTAGAAGAATAAATCAGATTATTGAACTAAATGAAAACAGAGATGAGATTCAATACAAACTAAGGAAATAGCAGAACAAGATGAAGAGTCTTTTTTACTGAAAGGCTAGGGAAATAAATTTTAGAGAAGGAGATTTAGTCTTAAGATGGGATGCTAGGAGAGGAGAAAAGGTAAATATGGCAAGTTTGATAATCTATGGTTTAGGCAACTCAACATTGCAGAGGTAAAGGGAAACAACACATTTGTGCTACAAAATTTGGAAGGACAGTTCTCAACACTGCTTATCAATGGAAGATTTTTGAAACATTATATCTAGTAATGAAGAAGATCCTCCATCATCATTGTACATTATCATTTTCTTTTACCATTTCAAGTATGTTTGTTTTCTACAGCAAAGACTCCGTCGCCCGAGGAGAAGGCACATGGAACTACTTGTTCTCAGCATCCCATAGGGGAAAGCAGTCCCCTGGAGCCGATGTTGTAACATTATTTTTTTTTATAAGTTAGCATGGTAGTTTAAAAAAAATGAAAAATAAAATGCTAAGTTAGAACATGGATGAAAAAGAAAATTTAAAAAATGTTAGAAAAAATTATGTTTTATTACATCCATGTTAGAATAAAATGTTAGAATAGACTTTCTCCAAAGAAAGAAGGTAAAAAGAAAATGTTAGGAAAGCATAAAATAAAAAATATGGATGCTTTAGTATTTAGCAAAAAAAATCATGGCCGCCTGTTAAAATGCGCCAAGTTACTAAAGGATTTCAAATTTATTCATGATTCTTAAATTCTTTTAAAAAGGGGTTTAGGTTTCATTTCTTAAATTTAATCAATTAAGCGCTTATATGTTTTTATCCTAAGTAACTATGCGACAAATGGGTCAAATCACTTGGATAACGCGCTAGCAGCTTTGAACGGCAGATCTGGAACCCACTCCAGATCTACTGCAGATAGCCACTTCGCAACCCCCTCGACCATTTCTCGTTAACGGGAGGAGGGGGCTCCGAAGTGTGGTATTAATGGCTACCATGTTTTGTGACGTGGCGGCACCACAAAGTTTTGCACCCCCTCCAAAAACCGGAAATCAGGAGGTACCCCCCTCAAAATCCACTAACAGTTTTCCACACCCGATGACCATTCCTCTCGTGCTCGATGATCGTTCCTCCCACGTCCTCAGCCAACGGATATCCTTCCCGTGCCATAACCGTTAGCCTACTTTCCAATCTCATTCCTCAACATCATTTGATCATTACCCTCCAACGCTCCACTCATAGTCGTTAATCACCTCATTGGCCATTAAGCCCGCTCCTGAGCCGTTAATCACCCCGTTGGTCATTAAACCCCCATCAGAGCCGTTAACCCCTACAGTGATATCCCAGACCGTTAAGCCCAGATCACAGTCTATATAATTGCCTGCAGACTCCCTTTCATCACATTTCTTTCTCGTCCAAATTGCTATTATCCCCACATTTTGTTCCAAAGAAATTTGTCATCTCTCCACTCTGCAACCACTATCCTACTTTCGTAATCCTTGCCACCCTATCTGTAACCCGATATTCAAATCCTTTTCTTAGTCAATACCCTGTCAAACATGGCTCCCAAATCCAAGACCAAAAAACAAACGACCCCTAAGGGTAAAGCTAAGAAACAGGTCGCATAAGAGGTTCAGATTGTTAATCTTGTTGCATAGGTCACTAATCCAGTTGCAGAAGAGATCCCTGCTGCAACTCCATAGCTTAACCTCGACCTCATACCCCTCGCCGACGCCTTTTTCAAAGTCACGGACTATCATTGCGATTTTGATTTCTATGAGCTACATCAGTGGTTAAAACAGAAGCACATAGATAACCAGGACCCTATCAGGTTCTAGGAATCCATGTTGCCTTTGTTTTCCTTTCCACAAACTCACCCTTTTCCTGATCTCATTGCTTGGTGTCAAAAACAATATGACCCTATAACCAGGTCAGTGGTGGCTCAGAATGGAAACATTTTTATCACCATATCCCCTAAAACTATAAACCAGATGCTACTCATTCCTTCATCTTATTCCTTGTCCCATTTTTCACCTGTTGCTCTCATGGACCTTTACCACAAACTATCTTTCCCTTAGAGAGCTCAGATATTTGACATTTTCTTATCTGAGGATGCAAAGTTGCCTAAGAAAAATCCACCATATTCATCCTCAATTTTTCCCGAAGCCTCCAAACACTACATCTCTCTTCTTTCATACCTGCTAGCATACCCAAATGACCAAATTTTTGATGAGCCCTTCATGGGGTTCTTATCTCTTTTTAGCAAAGACAAATAACCATTTTTTATGTATAATTACAGCCAATTCTTGGTTGAAATTATACATGAACAATTCATGAACTTCACCACACAAGGAGTGTTCAATTATAATTTTGTAATTGTTCACATTTTTTTGTTTCAGCAAGTAGAAATGTTGCCTATCCACTTCAGCAAGAAGGATACACAGGGAGTGAATCAATCAGTGATTCACTGGCCATAGTTGGTTAGAGCTTCATCAACAACCAGAGTTCATAGACTCATTCATACATCTACTAAGGCATATCCTTACAAGTCAATCAGAGCCCAGAATTAGAGAAGAAATTAAAAGGATCCTGCACCTTAGTGAGCAAGCTAAAACTGGTGATTGGTACCTATATAAAAATTACACAGAAATCAAGGTATATGGCTGTCAACTCACACCATACAAGCTTCGAAAATATGTCCCTATGAGAGTTTCTCTTTAGAGTACATTAGACAAATGTTAAACATGGATGAGTTACATTTTGTTTCAGGAAAGAGAAAAGCTTAGTTTAAACTCAAAGCCAGCGTTGGATCCTTCATTTGCAATACCAGAGTAGCTAGTGCTAAAGCAGATGCATTGTTAAAAAATATGGGTTTTCAACCAAGTTTTACTTGGTCATATGACCCCCATGGCATTATTTATGCTCTAAGAGTTGAACTCAGAAAAACTTCCTAGACTCGTACCTCCAGAGCAGAAATAGAGAAATACATGAACCAAGATGAATGGGTTGAAGGCACTCTCCAAGAAGCAGATGAACAGATCATTTCAACTCTAATGTACAGACCCTTGTTCCTGATAGTAAACAACAGAAGAGAGTCAGAGAAGAGCCTCCACATGCTAAAGAAATATTCAAGGAATTCATCTTGCAACACAAAAATCCAAAGCTTACTTCCACCTTACTTTCAGAGGGAGAACTACCAGAGATCATAGATTTGTGAGAAAATGAAGTTTCTACATCCACCAGTGTTCCTAAAAATCCTCCATCATCATCACCTGCAAGAGAACCACTAGATATTATCCATCATTCAGTTGCTAGCTCTTCTAAAGAGAAAAACATTTTCTCCAAATTCTTAGAGATCAAGCACAAGAATTAAGCATTGAAATCTGATGTTTATAGTCAACTTTGGAAGCAAACATCTACATTACAACGTAGGCTTCTCATTTCCTTTGATAGTGAAAAAGGAAGGATGCAAATGGCCTTTCTGCAGGCAACCATGCCATTTCCAAAGACTCGATGCTATTTTCAACAATGACCACAACATCCATGTCACTTTCCAAACTGAAAGTTGCACTATCAAATGTTCAATCTCAGCTGAAGATTGAAAAATTGTCTTCATTGGCTAAAGAAGACGGATTGAAGTCATTGGAAGACCTTGTAGTGAAAGTTGGGTATGACCCAAAAGACTACAAGGCAGTTGAGGAAATCATTAAAAAGAAGAATGCAAACATCTCTGCTCTGCGCAAACAACTCAAGCTACCCTCAACTAAAGATCCACAGACTAAGGAGATTGCAGAAAATGAATATAACAAGGAGGAGATGCTGAAGTTGATCATTGATCAAAATCTGAAAATTAGAAAGATGGAAGAACAAATTGAAGGATTATTACTGAAATAGAAGTCAACACTCGAGGTGAATACTGATCCTAATACAACAACTCAAACATCTTCTGCAGGTACAGAACTTTCAGCAGCTTTGACAACAACTGATGCAGGAACATTGGCACAAGATTTGGCCATTCAGAAGCAGGCACATGAGAAATTGCAACCAAGGTTTCAAATTCTTGAGTCACAGAAGATTAAAAATGACACTTTATACATGGAGTAAATGCAAAAGACTCATCAGTTAGGATTTAAGATAAAATAACTAGAGAGTGAATCTCTAATGGCAGCAACTCTAGTTGAAGCTAAGTAGAACATCTGGGAATACATCAACAAGTCTATGACAGAGGTATGGCCATCCATATAGATTATCTTCGAACAACAGGAGCTCATCACCAAATACAGAGCAGCCATTGAAGAGCAGAAATAGCACCTCAAAAAGAATGCAAGTGAAGCCACTGACATGATCAAGGTTCTCAACTCAAAGAACATAGAAGAGTTGGAAGAAATCAACATCTTGGACAGAACTACAACCATTTTATAAAGAAAGTTTTACAGAAAAGAAATTTAATCAACCAATTGCAAACCAAATGTGGAGATTTGAATACTGTTGTTCAAAGATTTCATACTAAGTTTAATGTTTGAAATCATAAAGGACTGCTAGGATTGGTAGGATTAGATGATAAGTTGATTAAATTAGAAGATTACTGTAAAATGTTATACACAATTGCAATAGATAAGTGAAAGTTTGCAAGTATCAAATGACAGGTTACAAGGAAAACATTTCTTGAAGCTCTGCAGTTTGATTTGATCATTCAAAATCAAATCAAACATTTATTCATTCAAAGACCAACTTTTGATAGATATACAAAAGTAGATGAAATATTCCGAAAGATGATGAGTGTAGATATCCCAAGTCAAGATCAATGGAATAAATTTTGTGAGACCATCGAGTAAAAGGATGAATTTTACAGCATGCCATCACATCATATTTTTGAGGGTCCAGTCAGCAACAACTTCCATCAAAAGGGGCCAAGTCATCAACAACTTCCAAGAAAACAGAGACACTTCATCTATCTGTTTCCTTCTGCTATTCTTCTTTATTCTGCTATTGTAAAACAGTTAAGATATTTCTAAGATTTGGGAATTAGTATAAATAACTCTCATTTCGAGTTATTAAGGGTTGCACCCTTGGATGAGATTATTTTTGTCAACATAAATTGTACAAGTCTTTTTTGATCATCAATAATAGAAGAAGGATTATGAATTTGTTTCATACAACTCTGTTCTCTCTGCGAGTTTTTCCAGTTTTCATACATTTTGTTTCTGCATATGTTTAATTGTTATCAAGGTAACTAGGTGAGATTGATTGTGTTTCAGTAATCTTATAATTCCTCCTGGAGTTATTATCAATAAAAGAATGATTTACTTAACAGTTTGTTGATGTAAGTCCTTTTCATTTATAAATTTTCAGCATCTTGATAATGTTAAATGTATTTTGTTGAACTTTTAGACATTGTTTAAAGGTTTTCAAGCTTATGATTTATTGAAGGATTCAATCTTATTTTTTGATAATCATATGTTCTTACATAAGTCTACTTAACCAATTTACAAAATCTTAATCATTGTGTGAGATAAACAAGCAACCCTTACTTGTAATTACTGATATTATCTGGAAGATTTAATCAATAATTGTTTGCTATAAGTTATCTTATACATTGGTCCTCCAAAATTAGAAAACATTATAGATGCTTTGGCATGATTATTGACCACAATTATCTCAAAGGACAACAACTTGATCTGCTTTTTCTAGAACATCCACACCTATATCTTATTAATTCACTTTAATTATTTTATTTTCCTAAGTTTCTACTTAGGGTCACTTTAAAATAATTAATTTTCTTAATAAAATACAATCTGGGTGGAATTTCCCAAAACAATTTTTGGGTTATCTGGAATACATGTGTCTAAGTCTCTCCACAAAGTTTGAGACTTAGAGCACATCCGATGTTACTCCAAATCAACACCTGGAGGTGTATTCAAGTCATCCATGGACCATCTCATCATTCCTCGATGTACAATCATTAATGATGACAAGCCTAGGTCATTTCCCCCTTTTGAACATAGTCATGAGGAAAAGAAGCTTATTTTTTGTGATCATTCATGCTAGCCATCCCTTCATCCTTCTCATCATGTTCTTGAGGACCCCATGAAGCATTACACCACTAAATAGATTATTGAGAAGGAGCACTTGAGTTTGGTCATTGATTTATCCATCTTTACGGTTGTGGGAATGATCCGATAGGTCATTCTTAGGAATTACCCAATTTCTTCCAAGTAAGAAACTTATCACCAAGCTCCCTTTCAATCAGAGACTTGCAGTAGCAATGGTGAGACACCCAGCTTCTCATGAAGAATTCCTCCCCTCGATGTCATGGATTTCGATATTGAGGAATCTTCAACTTTAGCTCCATAGGGCACAAATCATCCAACACTTTTAGTCATGAGTCATGTCATTTACCAAAAAGTGATTCATCTGTCTTTCTTACCTGGTCCACCTTTTATGCCATGTTGCTTTGTTTCGAATCATCTCGAAGGATCTTACATCCTTTCACATGATTAGCAGCCTTGCACAAATTCATCCAGATAAACATATATGTATGAAATTTTTAAAAACAAAAGTTACCTCAGTGATGATTGTTCACCATGACATCTTCCTATAGGCATCCTCTATACAGATTGACACATCTCCTCATGATATGTCTTGTCAAGGGTCTTCTTCTTTACCAGACTTCTATCAGAGTCTACATATCCTCCAGGAGATAGTCCAGTCACATTTTCTAGGCTTCCGGATGATAACTGCCTCTTGACGCGGTTGCACTTCATGATCTCTTCCCTTTTGCACATCTTCATTCCCAGGAACTTACAATTTCCAGTTCCTTGTTTATATACAACCACCTCATATTCCATATGAGGATATATTATGTTGATTTCATCTCTCAGTGCACTGTGAGAGATCCTCTTCCATAGCTCATACTTATAAATATAGAGGTCCATTACCTGCAACCATATGAAATGACTTCACAACATCCAGTGTCAACATATAAATATATATACATCGTACCTTTTTCCTTTGAGTCATCCTGTAGCAGTTTTACTAGAATGAGGAACTTCATTCCAAAGACCTGCTTCATCAATATGTCATCACATCCTAATCCCAGAATTCTGTAGCATAGAATTCTTTGATGAAACTTTTCTGCTTTCTTTCTAACCAGTGAATTCATAGAGAATTCCATTAGAAAATGTCAGCACATTTTTCCATGATGACCCTTGATCTTGATGACTACCTTCCATCAGTATTGTTATCAGTGAGGTTTTCTAGGAGTTGATTCATCAAGAGCCCCTACCATGCTTCTATCATGATGCTATTAATATACATTGCTTCCTATCATACTAACCAACATAAATCACTTAAAGAAGAAGATGATCTCAATCATAATAGAGATCCCTTGATTCTTCTTTCTTAGATTTCTTTGCATCAGTTTCTTGCCTCATATCAGTGACATGGGCTTCTTCCTTTTTCCTCTTTTCCTTTCCAGATTTAGGACAATCTCTTTTATAATGCCCAAGTTCATTACATCCAAATCAAGTTACTTTGTCCAGATTTCTTCTTTTATTCCGAGGAACAAATTTTCCGAGTCTTCCTTTCTTCCTGGAAATGGCTGCAAAGGCTTGATTTCCTTCACTTGATCGTGTATTAGCTTTGTCTTTCAATATAGTTTCCTTCATTTTACATAGAGACCATAAATCATGGAATGGTGTTGCTTCTTTCTTCCCATATAAACTTGAAGTGAAGTTTCCCCATTATTTTGGTAAAGTGTTCAGCACCACTATAGTCATCTCAGTGTCAGACATTACTTCTCCTAGTTCCTGCAGTTGATCTCTTATTTCAGAAATCCTAATAAAGTATGAAGTGATTCATTCTTCTCTTGACAATTTCAGTTTGTATAGTTCTTGTCTCAAAGATATTGCTTCTCCTGCAGTACTCACAGAGAATAGCTCCACCAGTTTCTCATATATTTCTTTAGCAGACTTTAGTTTTGATACATAGGGAATGAGTGAGTCATTAATGGATTCTATGAGAATCCGTTGGGCTCTGAATTCTCCTTTCATCTACTTGGCATGAGTTGGGGCATTTTCTTTAGAGGGTTGAATTGTAGATCCTTCGATGTAATCCATAACTTCGTCTTCAATTAAATTCAAATCTGTCCTCTTCTTCCATGCACTAAAGTTTGATGACCCAACCAATTTGTTGCTCTCTTTACAATAAGTCATCTTGACAGATTTAAGTAAGGTCATAGATACATACTTGAGTAGAGTGAGTTGCAGATTCCTTGATGATGATGAAGATGAAATCAGGAACTTCTTCTAAGATTGAAATCTCCAATGTAGGCGTTTTTGGATCCTTGATGATAAGGATATCTTCAAAAGATGATGTTTCTTCCAACAATATTTTTGAATATAAATATTTGATGGAAAAGATTGTTTTCTTGATGAGTTGATCCTTTGAATGAGATGAATATCTTTCTTGAAAATAGCTTGAGAGTCTTCCTTGCAAATTCATTTCAATTTTCACCCAAACTTTGATCTTTGCTTCCTGGAGTGTCTTCTTTGTCTAGTAGCCCTTTGTGTTCAGTACCTTAGCTCTGATTCCATGTTGAGAATTTAGAGGGCTGGTGATTAATTCACGTTCTCTTCTTGATAATTACTTGTGTGCTTACTTGAGTTACTTATGTCTTCTCTTCTTTAACTTATTTAGTCTTCAAGTCAATTACCAAAATACAAAAGAAACAAAGTTAGGCTCCTCGAGCTAGGGCAAAACCTCTCCCTCTTGGAGAGGAAAACCCGTAAGGAATTCTTCTTATAGATCTTCAAATGACAAGTACCATGACCAAGACTCATACCCTTGACCTAGGAATTCCTCCAAGACCTTGTCAATGTTTCTTTGTATGCTCACAATGTTGATCCTTCTCTTCTGCACCAACTTGCACTAACCTGCACCACCACTAGAGAACTTGGTCTCTGAGATTATCTTCAAACACTTCTTGTATACTCAGTTATTGGAGACAAGATCATTCGAGATCTTATCTTTTACTTCACATATCCTTGAATCTGGAGATATACTAATTTCCCTTATAGATTGTGATTAGGAAGGTAAATCACAAATTTACCTTCCTCCTTTTCTCGTACTGCAATTCAGAGGATAATACTTAGACTGCTTTGACTTGTCACAATCCTTACAATGCATAGATGACAAACTCTATTCCACTTTGAGTGCAGGTATTTACATCAGAGACTTGACTGTACTTTAGTCTACAACCTCTTCTCATTGATCCGCATCCACAACTTCAAAAATAAAAACCCAAAAATATATCTACACCTTGTATTTTAACACTGCCTTGACCTCGCAACTATGACAGACTTCTTTACATTGTGTTTTACTTCAGATGTGTCCGAAATACTCTTCATAACTGTCCTTTTATCCGCATTTAATTACTCTTTGAAATCCGCAACTTGTTTCAGAACAATCCACAATTTTCTGGTTACAAAGGAGCCACAGGTCATGATATATATAGTGCATATTTCCTTCCTTTTAGGCCAACTATACAACAAGATTGTAGGCCGAAATCCTGACTGTATATAGGCCGACTTCATCATTTATCTTCAACGTTGAATGAGGGTTGTTTGAAGCCATTCTTCCACAAGGTTCATGACAAGGTCTTGGAGCATTTATTGATGACTAGGCTCTTCATATACATGACACTAATTACACTTATAAATAGAATACAAACCCTAATAGACATCAAGAAGAAGTCTATTGACCTATAATAAAAAATTGCTCATGAAACCCATGAAGCAAGTACAACAAAACACATTTTATTATCTTTGTCTTCTTCTTTACATAAATACATAATTACATAGTCAATATGAAGACCGATCCTAGTTACAATTTTCAACAATATTCTGCTATTTGATCTCCGCTCCTTGAATCAGACATATGTCCCCTCGCCCATTTATCAAGAGCATATGTTTGAAGATTGGAAATTCAACCTGGAAGGTGTGTTTTTCATTATGCAATTGAGTGGTTTTGCTTGTTTTTAATTGGGCATTTTGGGCATGGGTTATTGAGTGAACTGGAATATGGAAGGGTTTTTATTGGGGTCTTGTTCCCTCACCTCAAATGGGGGGTTAATCCTCAACCCTAGCCTGGTGGGATCTTCCCTATTGGCCTATGGATTTAGGAAGGGCATTACTTGGGAAACCTCAATTTTGGTAACGTGGCCCCTTTTTCCCGTTCCACATTTTTCACTCCCCTCTGCACATTACAAGCCCATTTCATCATCTTTCCTCTGAAAATTTCATCTATCACAGCAACTGGAAATTATTTTCTTAATTGTTAATTTATTTAAAATTTTATTTGCAGTTTTCTACGACAGATACCAAATAAGTCACACTATGATTTTCACAAATAAATATTGCAGAAGAAAAATAACGTTGGAATCTAAGAAAAATGTAGCACACAGACAGACATAAAATTTACACAGTTATTTGTGGAAAAATGTCCTCGGAAAAACCCAACTTGGGAAAACTGATGCAATAGTTAAGGGGTTTTATTATTAAGCAGCAGTGAAATTTTGAGTACAATCTAGATGCTTGAAGTTGGAAATCCACAACAAGAAAATCTAGGAAAAATTATCTAAGGAAATTTCCCTTCCTCCACAAGCAACCCCGTCAACTCACGTTGCCTGCACTCGCGCAGTTGCCTGCACTTAGGCTTTTGCCCATACTCAGGCTTTTGCCTGTACTCAAGGCTTATGCCCGTACTCATGCTTATGCCCGTACTCACGCTTATGCCCGTACTTGGGCTTATACCCGTACTCGAGCTTTCGTCGGTACTCGTGCAACTTCCTGTCCTCGGGCTTTTGCTTGTACTTGCACCACTTCCCATACTTGGGCTTCTGCCTACACTCGTGATGTCGACACTCGAGCTTCGTGCACTGGGAATAACTCAGCCTCTTGGTGCTGCCTGTTTGGATTTGGAAATCTTCCTCCGGATCATTGCCCCTGCCCCTCACTGACACCTATGTTCCTTTCTGATTCGAACTTTGTTGCTGCTAGCTCAATCTTCCAAGGAATACGCACTACTGGCGTGTCTAGTGTGTCTTCTCCAAGTGCCCATCGACTTCTTCTTATAATCCTCTGTTGGGACTCCAACGACCAAGATTAAATCTTAATCAAGGGCTAGGATCATCTTGAGGTCGATCCGTTTGAGTTTCTAGACTATTCTCACCTTGACTTAATTGATTTTGATTAATTAACCAGTTTTCCTAAGTTTAAAATTAGGAAACATTAAAAATTAGGTTAATAATATAATTAAGTCATCTCTAGGTGGATTTCGAGAAACAAATTTTGGGTCTTGGAGATCTCATGTATTGTAGCCTCTCCACCAAATTTAGTAGCTAGAATACATTTGATGCTATAAAAACTAACACTTCCTCTTAGCGAGGATTGTGTTTTGGTGCTGCATATCCTGCCACAACACCCTGTCTCTGTAGCATCTCTAGTCACGTTGTTGATGTCTGGCCATACTTCCCACCAACCACTACGCAACTTTTATTCTGCATATGTGCTGTTGCTGACACTGCTGTACTGCTACCAACTCTGCATCTGCACTGTAACTCCCTCTCATCTGTTACTGTTGTAACTGAAACTATTGCAACTGAGAAGCATCCTAAATACTGAATCAACTGTGTTCAGGCATCTGTCTCGCAAGTCCTAACTGCTACTAGCATTTGCACTATCTCTGAAGAATTTGCATTGTTGTTGACTCTGCATTGTTTCCAACACTGCAATGTGCTCCTCAACATATGACTACTAATAGTCTGCAATTGTCACTCTGGTACTGACTGCATCAATTGCCACTGATACATCTTGCTACTGAATATTGTCAGCCCCCATAGCCAGGTAATGATCCATGAGGTGGAATCCTCAAGGACCTTGCCCAATCTCTGTAGTTCTCTAGGGCTACAACACAAATCACCCCACCTCACTCCTAGAGGTATAGCTGCAAACATCGTGAAATATGATTTACTCGTATTGTTGTTGCTACTGCTCTACAAATGCTTCCGCACTGCTGCTCCATCTCCTACAATAATTAGTCTAATCTCCCCAGATCCTAAAGCGCTAGCTTCCATAGGGCTGCTCCCTCTGAAGCTACAATCCCTTTGAGTCTCGATTCCCCAATGGGAAATCTCGCTGCTCCCTCCTAGCAACTCACATTGTCTTGCATTGGGAATCTTTTAGCTGAAACTACACCTGCATCGTGCAAATGGGCAATTCACACTTCTTGTGTCACTGCCTCTAGCTCCGCAACTGTCTCACGTGTGCTGACTACAACTAGATCTATAGTTTTCATCTAAATGATTGATAGTGCCTGCTGACACTGAGTCTGCTACTATGATATTGTGGGCTTCTGTAGCAAAGGTGATGGTCCCACTGCAATAATCTAGAACTGATCTGACTGATCTCCCTGTTGCAACTGTGTTGGACCCTACCCATTCTGGCACACTAGAGTTTCATACTACTCCTGGATCTGGTGCCCCACTATCTCCTTTAGAGCCTAGTCCTTGGTTGAGACCCTTCTTCACTTTGCAACATGTACTAGATAACTCATACTTCCTTCGGTACTTGTCTCTGGCAACTGGAAGTTGATTTTCTTCCCAGATCTACATTTTGGCTAACTCGCACGACCTCCAGAAATCTCGTACGGTCATCCCTACTGATTAGGAGCTCAAATTTTAGCTCAAAAATCAAAGTCCTCAGAATGACGCAAAACATCAACGATCGCGTAGTGTTCGTCGTTTTGAATCCAGTGCACTTTGTTTCACGAAAAATGGTCTCCGTATCCTCCCGGAAACACGATCTATTCACTTTGCTAAACAGGAAAATTTTGTGCAGGGATGACAGGGATGTTCACTAGGCATCTGTACACTCCAGTCATAAAAAGGCATATTCCAAGGAATATTCTCGGAATATTCCCACAGGAGGACCATTCAATGGATGACAATTGTTGGCATTTGTTTTGTTAATTGGTGTTGAGTTGGAGCAATGAGGTCGCGACATGTGGCAAGCCCAGAGGCCGCCACGTGCGCTCATGGTCGTTGGTCAAAATTTTTGGGTGGAGGCATTAGGGTACGACCCCACAACCTCCCCACTGCCAGCGCCACTCCTTACTGTCTCTACCACACGTTAGTTCTTAACATCCATAGGTGTTCGCATATATTTATGTTAAGCTTTATATTCTGGCGGGGGTAAGGTGGGGGCCAGCCCCGAAGGGCCAGCCCGCAGTCCATAAGACCACACGCCAAAACCAAACAGCAGGGCTTAACACAAATGGCGGTAATCTGAAATTAGATTATCATTAATCCGCAATTAATACACCTTAATCCACATTAGCGTTAAGTGAGGGTTTAAAGCACTAACCACAGTTAATTATCGATAATGCGCTTAATTAAAATTAAACCCGATTAAGTTGGCAGACCTCCAATTTCGGCAAAAGACAGCCAATTTAGTTGTAGTTTGCCAGATTTAGTGGAGTTTTTTTAGGTGAAACTGGAAAAATTCATAACTAAGGCAATTTTTGACCAAATCAAACTTAGGAAGAGGCTAGATGACCATTTTTGGGTCTTATGGACTAAAGCAATGGAGCACTTCTAGATGGTATTTTTCCAGCTTGAATTTTAAGGATGCCTAGTCCCACCAGAGGGTTAGGATGCCATATCTGCTTCACCTAGAGACGAATTGAAGAACAAGAAGAGGCTAGGTAGCCATTCTTGGACATTCTGGACTCATTGGTGCAAGTTTCAGAAGCAATGGAGCACTTCTAGATGGGATTTTTCAAACTTGAAGTTTAAGGATGCCCAGGGCCACTAGAGGGTTAGGCCATATCTACTTCACCTGGAGACCAATTGAAGAGCAAGAAGAGGCTAGATAGCGATTCTTGGCCATTCTGAGTTCAATGGAATAGGGTTCATAACCATTTGAGCACTTCTAGATGGGTTTCTAGCAATGTGAAGCCTATGGGTGCTATGTACAACCAGAATGTTGAACCAATTCTTGGAGGATTTTGAGAAGGAGATGATCTTGCAGGGGTCTTCTAGCCTCAATATGTTTGCAGCAACAGCCCTTGCAGCAGTGCTGTAGCTATTTCTCATATTTTCTCTTTGTGTTTTAGAGAAAAAGGTTGTTTATGTACTTGCAGTGTTTTAGTACATATTGATACTCGTTCAAATTGGAGTAAGGGATCTTGATGCAAGATGCCCATGTGTTGTTGATAGTTGCATGCTTGACTATAGGTCAGCAAGTGAGAGGTAAAAGAAACTTTGTAGGAGTTGTTTCTTTGTAGGAGAAACTTACCATTTCAATTCAGCATTTTGATGTACTTTGCATATTGAAACTTTGAGCATATTGAAGATGAATTATGTCTTCAGAGCTGATTCAAGGGGATGTAGCCCAGGAGGGGTGAACTCCTTCAACAATGGATTGTGTATTGTTGTTTGATGCATCTTTCCATTCAGTGTTTTGATGATTTCATGATTTAAAATTTGTTCATGGAATTATCGTAAGAAAGACATTTAAAATAAACTTTTGGAATAACCTCTTGTTTAGTACAAATATTATGCACACAAGAAGAAAGCATGTTTATATTTTGAAGGGGAACTTAGCATAGTATTTACTAATACACCTCCATTCATATCAGTTTGGTATCAGAGCTATTGGTTTATCGTTAGGTTGTGTTGCTTTGTGCATAGAGGGTTTGACTATTTGCAAGGTGAAAATGATTACAAGGTTGAAACTATGGAGAGGAGAAGGAAAATTTGTTGGTGCAGCTTCCCAAGTTGGAACAAGGAGAAGGAGGCTAGAGTTGCCACAATCTCCACCTCAAGTTTCACCTCCAGAGATTCTTGAGGCTTTAGTAAGCATGTCTCCAGGAGGAGAGTCTACAAGACTGACAAAAGATGAAAGCTTTAGAAAGGCTTTCTGGGACATGTCACAGATGGTGAATGTCCTCTATGAAGAGAGGAACTCATAACTGCAAGGTGAAGGCTCTAGACCTTCAAGAGGAGAAGGTTCTCCAACAAAGGAAGCATCCTTTGAAAGACACAGTCAAGGATGTGAGCCCAAGCTCTTGGAAAGAATGGGCAGCTGTTAAAATTGGACAACTAGGTCCAAACTCCGGGTTGTGCTGCTCAGATGACGATCCCAATATTTTTATTGGATTCCTCTTTCGGAAAGGTGTAAGATTGATCTAAAGATCATCTCAATCGGATGAGCAGAACATGTACTTTGAATTTATTCCACTTATGTGCTAGGTCGGCCTGGAATAAAATATTGACTTAAATGTCTTAAAGGATGTGTCACACACCCCCAAAGATTCCTATATATTGGAGAGACTTAGAGTTCATTTGACACAATTGGTGTGGAAGAATTCTCTCTCTCTTGATGGCGTTGGAGCTGCATATTCTTTGTTTGGGTTGTTCTGGGGTTATGTGTGACACACTTGGCTGAATGACCTATTGAAGACTTTGCTGGTAGAAGCATCCTGCTGATCGCCGTAACGCCACCATTTATTATCTCTGTTTTGGCTTGTCTTCTATCGATCTATTAGTATGTTCTATCTTCTTCAGTATTGTGCCCTAATCTGAAATGGCATAGAACATGTTCAGAAATTAACATGGTATCAGAGCAAGGTTAAGACAAGCCCTAATTTGTTGCAATCACCAAAGAGAATTCCATAGCCAACTACTCGCAGGAGCCAACTATCAGGGTGCTGCCAACTACCCACAGGATCCTGTCATGGAAATTCCGCAACCGTATCTTCTTGCTCGGGGTTGTCGAGGTCAACATTGCGCGAGAACGATGGCTTCCATACTGTGGCCTTGGTCTCGGGTGGGCTCTTGACTTGGGCTCTAGAATTTGAATTGCGGATTAAGGTTCACGGCAATAATTTATGATATTCTGCGTATTGAGCTGTGGATAGCGGTGAAATTATCTAAGGTTGATATCCATCAGGCCGTCGAAGTTTTTGCTGTGGACCCTGCGAAGCCTATCGTGGATTTAAAGAAAGCCATAATTTGAATTAAGAAAGCTGCAATCTGAATTAAGAAAGCCGCAATCAGAATTTCGTCGCTCGTGGGTGACTAATTCATCGGATGCTCGATAGGGATCATTCGCAAAGAACTGCCGCCATTTCACAGTTACGCAAGACTACTCTGCGTATGCATTAATTCCCAGCGACAAGCAGGGTATGATGATCGGAATCGCCGTCCAGACAAGTCCGAACAAAGAATCCGAATGCCGATTTTTTACGGCTGAATGCAAATCTGCGGTCCAAAATTTGCATATTCTTGCTCGGGGTTTCAATAGCAAAATGATTTGTTTCCGAAGAGAAGAAAACAACGTTTTGTTCTTCAAATCCAGATCTGTGGGATATTCAGCGACTGCATAGTGTTGGATCATCATACTGTTGTCGTCGCTCTCTGTGTTAGAACACCAATTTCTCAATTTGGCCCTCACGCCGTCTTATTCGAACCTCTTCATCGCCGTTTTGAAATGCATTAAACACCAGAGTTAACTCTGAGGGCTCTGCAAAATTTAACTGGCTGCCACGACGGATTTGATGAGCAGCGACGACAAGTCAGCGGACGCATTGGACGCTGCATGGCATTGGATGCGGTAGCGGCAAGCTGATATAGTTGCAGGTGGATGTGTGACGTCGAATTTGGTAGGTTGTCATGAACCTGCGGATATATCACTGTATGCCGTCATGTCGTCGAACAATCCTGCGAACATATAAAATAATCGACTTTATAACAATCCTGCGAACATATATCACTGTATGCCTGTCATGAACCTGCGGATATACAGTACTTATCTGTTATATAGGTGGCATAAGCGAGGACTTTCTGGAACAGTTTGACTGCAATCTGACTTGAAGAAATTCTGTTTGGGCAGACTGCATTCATTGGCATACAAAACAAGGAATTCTGGGCAGGTTGACCAGCATGGCCCGCAGGCTAGAGCACAGATTTGACCATAGACAGTTGACCAAAATTTGACTATTCTCTCTGTTTTGGGTTGACGTTGACCTATTGAAGAGGCTGAGTTTCTTGTTGCCTTGACCGACAGTTTTGGAGGCTGTTTGACTAGTATTTGAGGCTCGGATCGCTTGGAACAGAACCTCGGACCTCCCTTTGATTGCAGACACCTGTAGCAAGCAGATTAGACCTGTGATAGCTACAGGATTTTGGAATCTTTTTTTTCATAGCACAGTCTCTGTTCAAGAACAGTATTGCAGCAATGTATGCAACAGTTTTGAAGAAAATTTTTTGTGATAGCATTCAGAACCTTTGGAACCCTCTTGAAGGATTAGAGGAGCAGATTTAAAGAAGGCTAGTAGCTGACTTGAGGACCTTATTGACAGTAGCTTGGTAAGACACACTTGGACACCCTTTTAGCAGATCTAGTAGAAGCATTGTTGTAGCTTGGAACATTGTTTTGGACAAGTGAAGACATTGGACAGTGGTTTGGGCATCATATTTGGAGCTGGGATTGTCTGAAGGCTTTTGGAGACAATCTTAAGAAAACAAGCAGCCTGTTGAAGTCCCATGTACAGTCATTTGATGAAGGTGATGCAAAGTCCAAGGCAAGATTCGTTGCTAGTGAAAGGCCGAGACTATGAGTATGCATCTAAATTGCTGTAAAAATTTGAATGTGTAAATCACACAGTTCGTGTGTTCTGTGATCAGAATATTTCGGCGCATACCCTCTTACAGGAGTGCGATTGAGTGTTGATGAATGTATCTGCATGCTCGAGTGTGACTTGTTGTATTTTACAGTGCGATGTAAAAGAATGATGGGTTCTTGTAAACCATATGTTGAAGATATCCTTGTATTGGCAAGTCTAGTAAGCAAGCTATTCATCTTAAAGCAGAAAGGGGACTGTTAGGACGCTGAAAGGCCCTGTGAACAGTACTTATGATATGACAAATCACTGTTAGAGGGCACTCAGATATAGGCCCATAACATTGGAGGAGCATTAAGGCAGATTGATCAGCTGATATGTGAAGCAGCAGAGGACCTTGTGAGCAGCTGAGGCAGAAGTATTGGAGCAGCAGTACTCTTTGCAGGTATAGGAGGTAGAGAACCCTGCCTGGTACATCAAGGACAAGAGTCCAAGGGATGTAAGTGAAGTGCATATTCAGCAAGCAGTGATGAATGTGATAGTTCTAAATCTGTGATTCTATGTCATTGTCATTATCACAGTGACATAGACAGACACCCATGTTTATAAAATTAATAATAGTTGTAAGCTTGTAACAGCATTACATCATAATGATAAACATGAAGTGTGAACTGAGAAGTCTTTGCAGCCTTTCAGTCACATCGTTGAAGTCTTGAACCATGCTTAGCAAAGCCTGTAAAGTTATGAATAAATGATTTCCATTATTTTGACAAGCATACGATACATGTCAAGATGTATGGAAGCAATATTACTGTATATGGAAATGAGTCTTTAATGGCTTTGACTATGAAACTTCGTACCAAGCTGGTGTCTTGGATGCACTCATTTAAATTAGAAATCTTCTCTCGAAAGAGAAACTGGCATTAAGAGGGAGAATATATCTGTATATGCTCCTGAACAGATATCTTTGTTGAACGAAAGAAGATCCTCATGGCTCAGGGACATATGGCTTCAGAGGGGGAAATTCCAAAAGAAAACCAAGAAGCCATATAAATAACAGGGTATCTAGCAGCCATGAGTACTATTGTACAATCTGACCTTGGATCCTTTGAGGAAGTCGTAAAGCATCAAGTCTGGAAGGATGCTATGAAGAATGATGTCTGGGATGTGGTTCCAAGACCATAGGACAAAGCAGTTGTCACCTTGAAATGGCTCTACAAGATCAAGCATGGATCTGATGGAAGTGCTGAAAAGTTCAAGGCAAGATTCGTTGCCCGTGGCTTCTCTCAAAAGGAAGGCATAGATTATGATGACATATTTTCACCTGTGGCCCGATACACCACCATTCGATCTATTATAGTCCTTGCTGCTACGCAAGGATGGAGTTTTCATCAGATGATGTGAAGATCGCATTTTTTGTATGATGCGATAAAAGAAGAGATATATGTGGAGCAACCTCTGGGGTTGAAAGTCCAGGATGGGGACACCCATGTCTGCAGGTTGAAGAAAGCCCTCTATGGGTTGAAGCAAGCACCCAAAGATTGGTACGAGAGGATAGATAACTACTTGATGAAGTTGGGCTTCACTCGAAGTAATGCTGATCCGAACCTTTACTTCAAGGTTGTCAAGGGAAAACCTCTCATTCTGGTGCTGTATGTGGATGACCTCTTCTTAACAGGTGCTGACCCTCTCATTCATCAGTGCAAGAGGGTTCTCGCTGCTGAGTTCGAGATGAAGGACCTAGGTCGAATGCCTAGGCCTGAAGGTCTAGCAGAGACCTGGCGAGAATTTCCTTTCTCAAGGAAAATACATTATGAAGTTTCTGGTATGACGGACTGTAAGTCCATGGAACTCAACTTTAAGAATTTGTGTAGCAGCGTTGTTGGGCCCGTCCTACTGAGTATCGTCAACTCATAGGGACCCTGATGTTCTTAGTGAACACCTGTTCGGACGTATGTTGTGCAGTGAACACTTTGAGTCAACACATGGTTGATCATAACATTCACTGGGTTGGTGCCAAGAAACTCTTGAGATATCTCTGAGGCACGATAGACCATGGGCTGAGATACACTGCCGGGAGTACGACACTCCATGGATATACTGATGCCGATTGTGCTGACAGTGTGGTGGATCGCAAGAGCACATCTGGATGCTACTTGACATGTAGATCTGCTTCGGGCAGGAATTTAAAGTCGGTAGCCTTGAGCACCTCTGAGGCCGAATACATTGTAACATGTATGGCCTGTTGTGAAGTCACTTGGTTGCGAAAGCTCTTCTATGAGTTGTTCGAGCATGTGCCAGATGCCACCGTTATCCTTTGTGATAACTAGAGGGGGATTCGTTTGTCATAGAATCCTGTGTTCCACGAATGATCCAAGCATGATGATGCCTGGTACCACTATCCGGGATATGGTACAGCGATTCGCCATAAGGCTCGATCATATAGGAACTGATGAGCAGGTCGCGGATATTCTCTCTATGCCCTTGGGGAAGGTCATGTTCCTAACCTTCCGTGAGAATCTTGGTATCGTGGAATGACCCTATTCTGAGGGTCCTGTTGGACGATGAGCTCTGGGAGCTCTGGGGGGCTTTGGGGACAGCTTCTCGGAGCTATGAGCAACCATAAGGCTAGGCTTGCCGAACCTTGTTGGTGTGCTTCGACCCCACCGTTGTGATTATTGAGTTGGTTCACCTCTCATTATCTATGCCCCGTATGCATCCTACCCATTGAGTTCAGGGCTCATGGGAAGTACCTCTCATTTGGCCAATGAGATGGGAAAGGCTAGAGACTAGTAGCAAAGACTGATGGACGCATCAGAAATTGCCGTACTCTCTATCTAGGATGGCATGGTCCAACCACTTGATTTGGGATCAAGTCTTGTGAGGTCTCGGACCTCTGCCTGACTTCGGGTCAGATGAACCAACTTCGGGTTGGTTGGAGACTCTTTGTGAGTCCGATGGAGGTTTTGACCTCTGCGCTGAATCTGTCAGTCGGGAATGATGTCTTTGTGACTGACCCACTTTTGTTCTGAAATAAAGAGGCCAGCAAAGCAAGTTACGGCGGGATGACGCACGATGTTTGGATTGCACTAGTGGACGGAGTTCTCCCTAGTTGAGAGGGAGTGTTAAAATTGGACAACTAGGTCCAAACTCCAGTTGTGCTGCTCAGATGACGATCGCAATATTTTTATTGGATTCCTCTTTCGGAGAGGTGTAAGATTGATCTAAAGATCATCTCGATCGGATGAGCATAACATGTACTTTGAATTTATTCCACTTATGTGCTAGGTCGGCCTGGAATAAAATATAGACTTAAATGTCTTAAAGGACGTGTCACACACCCCCAAAGATTCCTATATATTGGAGAGACTTAGAGTTCATTTGACACACATTGGTGTGGAAGAATTCTCTCTCTCTTGATGGCGTTGGAGCTGCATATTATTTGTTTGGGTTGTTCTGGGGTTATGTGTGACACACTTGGCTGAATGACCTATTGAAGACTTTGTTGGTAGAAGCATCCTGCTGATCGCCGTAACACCACCATTTATTATCTCTGTTTTGGCTTGTCTTCTATCAATCTATTAGTATGTTCTATCTTCTTCAATATTGTTCCCTAATCTGAAATGGCATAGAACATGTTCAGAAATTAACAGCAGCGAAAAGTGACTCCAAGAGCTAGAGGAGAAAATTTTGGCTCTTGAAATGGAGAACATGGAGTTGAGAAGATTGTTGGAAAAGGCTGAAGAGGAGAAAAGGCGCATGTGTATTGCGAACTGAGTGTCTCCGGTCTACTTCAGCACGCCGGTTGTTTAGTCGGTCTGCAGCACTGTTTAGTGCGAACTGAGTGTCTCCGGTCGGAGATCTCACCCTTGGCTCCGGGGGACTTCGAGTGCCTGCTCGAGCAAGGTTTTTCCTTCAGTTTCAGTTGGTGATTTGCGGTGGATTTCTGGTGGACGTTTTGCAGAAGAGCTGCCCCTTGAGTGACTGCGCAATCTAGGAGAGAGGTCGCAGTTTCAGTAGGGAGGACGCAGTCCTGGTTGTGCAGCATTGTTGGGAGGTGATTTGCCGGTGGTTTCAGCGTTTTTCCAGCTCTGGGAGGGTGTTGTTTCAGCTGGAGGATTTGCAGGAGAGTTTGGGCCCCTTTTCC